>OZ012740.1:351714892-352235520 GCA_963859935.3 Lathyrus sativus | reverse complement strand
GATAATGTGGCATGTCCCTTTTATACCCTTTTATAAACTTACTCTGATGAAATTTTGAATTTGTGCCTAAATGATTAATTGTATTATTTGGGGGTATAGAAAGGGGGTGTTACACATTGCTTGGCAAGGGTGACAGTCGAGCTTATAATCCTTATCGGCTCTGGATTCATGAGAGGGTTAGGACTTTTTTGATGCCATATCCTGCTGTAGAGCCTTTGTGTCTTCCGGTGATTGAGGAATCTACTTCAGTAGAGATTGAGAAGTATAACAAGCTGCTGGCTGAAAAGGAAGAGTTGCAAAAAGTAAATGAAGAGTTAGAGAAAGAGATTTTCCAGCTTCGGCATGAGAAGAATGAGGCAACCTTCACTTTGAAGAAGCAGATTGAGATGATTAATAGGTTGGGTTCAGATTTGACTGAAGAGACCAGCAGGAGAGAGAAAGTAGGAGTAGCCCTGAATGGTGTTAGTAGTGTACTTGCTACTAAGAAAGAGCTTCTGAACAAGGCTTATTCTCGACTCTCCAAATGGGAATTTTTGTGGAATGCCACGCTTACTAGCCGGAAGAAGCGTCAAGATGAGTTGAAGCTGCAGATTTCCCAGTTAGAGGAGCAGCTCAGCGCTAAGGATGCGAAAATTGCTGAAGAGGCATCTCTTAGACATGACGCTGAGTTTAGAGTGAGCAACATGATAAAAGAAACTAGGGGTTGTGAATTGAAGGCTGGCTTCAAGAGATGCAGGCTTGATGAGTGTTTTGGCAGGGGAGCCTGTGTGGAGGACGCAAAAAAACTAAGATCCACTGTTGAGCGACACACATTACTGATACAAGAACTGCTCTCCAGACCAGGTCATCCGGATACGTTGAGGCTATTGGGAGATGTCCGGGCGCGCCATCCATCCTGATTTATCTTTGTTTTTCTCTTGTAGTATGTATTCGTGCTTGTATTTTGACCATCGCCAGGCTTGTTGGCCGAGGTCTTTTCAGTTGTATTTGGTTGTATCTTTATACTCTGCCTCTTGGCATTTGTTTATGTATGAGGTTTCTGATTCTGCGCTTGCTTACTTGGGACTCCATTGTCGTTATGGCTTATTCTCCGGAACTAGAATCAGGGGGGAAATTAACCTGTTGCATATTTACATGCGTGCATTTGCATCTTCATATTGCATGGCAGGTATTTTTTTTGAGCTCGAATCTTATCTCCTGCGTCTTACAGGTTGTTTCAAGATTGACGAACAGAGAACTCACCGGTACGCTACAAGAAGCAACAGTAAGAAGATCATGGATCAGGTACAGTCTGAGATGCAGGAGATCCGGGATAGGTTGGCCCAATTCATGAAGACTATGGAGGCTGTGGCCAAGGGCCAGGAACATCTTCAAACTCTGGTGCAACCGCTGCTGGCACGAGCGGCTGGTAATACTGAATACAACTCTGTTTATGTTGAGACTCCTTGCAGGGAGGAAGTGATACCAAATGCTGGTGAGACTGGTACTAGCAACGGCAACGCTGGTAACAGAAATGCTGATAATTTTAATGGGAACGTGGAAACCAACAGGAATGTTGGTATCAATACTGGTTTCAGTGACAACAATCAGGGTCTTGGCTTTGGAAATCGGGATGGCAATGATGGCTTCAATAATCAGGGCTTCGGCAACGGAGGGTTTTGTGATAACAATCAAGGTTATGGTAATAATGGCTATGACAATGCTGGGTTTGGCAATGTGAATACCAATGGTGTTGGGATGAGTCCTTTCAATATTGGCTTTGGGACAGTGGCTGCTAATCAAGAGCTTAGCAATCTGAGGTATGACCCCAAGTTCTTCCAAAGTGGTCATGGTCATGGTCGTAATGCTGCTTATGACGGATATGGTAATGAGGGTCCATACTAGAATAGAGATCGTCAGGAAGATGCCTTTTATGGGAAAGGCATGGGTTTTGAGGGTCCCACTGATAATGTTCGGAGGATTAAAATGTTGGAAGAACAGATAAGAGGTATAGCGCCAATCAAAATTCTGCAGGTTTGGACATGGCTACCATGGGGCTGGTTCCTGGGCTGAGAGTGCCGTTGAAGTTCAAAGCTCCCACTTTCAATAAATATAAAGGGGATACATTCCCATGGGTTCATATGCGTTCATATTACCGGAGGATGTCTGCTTACTCTGATGATGAGAAGATGCTTATGCATTTTTTCCAAGATAGTTTGTCAGGACCATCGCTGGAATGGTACATGGGACTAGAGCCTGCACAGATCGGAAGTTGGAAAGAATTGGCTGATGCTTTCGTTAGACACTACCAATACAATAGTGACCTCGCACCAAATAGGGTTCAGCTTCAAAGTCTTTCATAGAAGAACGGGGAAAGTTTTAAGGAGTATGCTCAGCGTTGGCGTGATCTGGCGGCAAGAGTCCACCCACCTATGGTTGAAAGGGAATTGATTGATATTTTTGTTGGAACATTCTCTGGGATGTGTTATGATAAATTGCTCAATTGCTCGATGGGTAGTTTCTCTGACATGATACTCATGGGAGAACGGATTGAAAATGGCATCAAAATTGGTAAGATTCAAGTCGGTGAATCAACCTCAACAGGAGGTGCAAAAAAGGTTTTTGGCGGTAAAAGACAAGGAGACGCCAGCGCAGTGTATGGTGGTCGAGGACAAGGAAGAGGTAAGAATCAGTATATTCAACAACAGGTTGCTAGTGTGACGATCCCTATACCACAACAATGACAACAACCACAACAACAACAGCAACAACAACAAAGGCATAATCCTGCTCAGAGAAGGATCCATAATGGGAAGCCAAAGAGGGTATTTGATACACCTCCGTCAACGTATGCAGAACTGCTTCAGACGCTGTTAAGTTTGAATCTGGTTGAGAAGAGAATGTTGGGCCCACCCACAGGAGCGCTTCCTTACGGGTATGATACTAGTAAGCAGTGTGAATTTCATTCTGGGGCACCCGGACATGATATCGAGAGTTGTCATGCTTTTAAACACAAAGTCCAAGATTTAATTGATAGTAAAGTCATTAACTTCAGTAATGATGGTCCCAACATTGTACAGAAACCAATGCCGAATCATGGAGCAAATGCTATTCTGACAGAAGAGGATTTGGATTTGGTTATGGACGTAAATGATCTGAAGACACCTTTAAGCTAGGTTAAAAGCAGATTGTTGAAAAGGGGGTCTTCCCCGGATGTGATGAGTACTGTTTGGATTGTTGGACCCGACCAGAGGGCTGTATTGATTTTAAGAGAGGTATTCAGGCCATGATTGATGAGGGGACTTTACAGTTTGACTGTACTGCTGTTGAGAAACCTGGTGAGGTAATACTTGAAAAGAAGGATGAGGTCGTGACAATTACAATTCCACGAAAGACTATTACGACATCAGCACCCGTCAAGCGGCCAACTATCACGATAACGAAAGCAGGGCCCGTTCCTTATGAAAGTACGAAAGCCATTCCATGGAGTTATGGGTTGGAAGATTTTTGCAACGGGGAAAAGATTAATGTGGATAGCCAGCCAGCAGGGGCAGTGGGCAATATTGTTGAAGCGGGAGGCATGACCCGCAGTGGTAGAATCTTCACTTCACCTGAAATTAAGGCTGAAAGGGTTGCTAGAGGCAAAGCCAAAGTGAATGAAGGAGGACCTTCCCAGTTAAAAGAGAAGGAAACATCGGTCAAGGATGTAGAAGAGTTTATGAGGTTGATTCGTAAAAGTGACTATAAGATTGTGGAGCACTTGCAGCAGACGCCCTCCAAAATTTCAATACTATCTTTGTTGCTTTGTTCTGAGGCCCATCGGAATGCCTTGTTGAAAATCTTGGACACGTCTTTTGTACCTCAAGAAGTAACTGTTAATCAACTTGAGGGGGTACTGGCGCATGTGAATGCCGACCACAACCTGGGATTTACTGATTTTGATTTGACGCCTAGAGGTCGGGACCATAATATGGCTTTGCACATTTCAGTGGAATGCCGGGGCACTGTTATGTCGCATGTTCTTGTAGACACCGGATAATCTTTGAATGTGTTGCCGAAGAAGGCTATGATGAAGTTAGATGTCCGAGGAATCATATGCACGCCAAGTGATTTGATAGTGAGGGCTTTTGATGGGACCAGAAGGTCAGTGTTTGGGTCCATAACGTTGCCACTCCAGGTCGGGCCAGAAGTGTTTGACACAGTATTCTACATCATGGATATACATCCAGCTTATAGCTGTTTACTTGGGCGACCATGGATACATTCTGCAAGGGCTGTGACGTCCACGCTACATCAGAAGCTTAAATACATGGTCGGGGACAGTGTTGTTACTATTTGCGGAGAGGAGGACATTCTGGTTAGTCATCTTTCGTCATTCAAGTACGTCGAAGTGGATGGGGAGATCCATGAGACCCCATGCCAAGCCTTCGAGGGGTTGCAGATCAAGGACAAGTCTCATATTCCTAGCAAAGGGCCAGAGGTGGCCATGTCTTCGTACAAAGACGCTCAGGCAGTGGTTCAGGCTGGAGCAACCAAAGGATGGGGCCAAGTCTTAGAAATTCCTGTCAAGATGGACAAGTTTGGATTGGGGTATAGCCCGACGTCGTCACCTTCCGCATCAGGCGTGCCAAAGTTCAAAGGACCAGTGGTGATCACTCCAGGTGGGGTCTGTTATGAAACGATTAATGCTGTTTCCGATGCTGAAGACGGAGATAGTGACTGCGATATGGACTCGTGGATCAAGCCCGGCGTGCCAGGACAGAATCTGTGCAACTGGTCTATCCAGGAACTTGTCCCAGTGACTACAAAACAATAATGATTTGTTTTCTCAATTATTGTATGATCCTATGTCCTACCCGGGGCATGGTGATTCTGTTTTTAGGGCTACCTGCTTATGTGTGTACTTTGTTTAATCATTAATAAAGGCGTTTTTCTCATGCAAATTTTGTGATCCTTGTTTTTCCTATTTTTGCTTTAACAATAAAATGGCAACGTGGTTATGTGCTTTGTTTGCATTATTTGAAACATTTAACCATTCTCATTGCAGGATTCGTATTTCAGACGACACTGATCACGAACTTCCTGTGACTCGTTTCGACTTCGAGCACCCGATATTTCAAGCAGAAGAAGAGATTGTTGAGGATAATGACTTATCAGAAGAGCTGACTCGACTTTTGAAACAAGAAGAGAGAATCATTCTGCCTCATCAGGAGGAAATTGAAATTATTAACGTGGGGTCCGAAGAGGTTGTCAGGAATATCCGGATAAGGGCTGCACTGCAGAGTGATATCAAGCAAAGGCTTATCGAGATGCTTCGAGAGTATAGTGATATCTTTGCTTAGTCTTACGAAGACATGCCTGGTTTGGATACTGATATGGTGGTTCACCGTTTGCCATTGCGTGAGGAATGTCCGCCGGTTAAGCAAAAACTCAGAAGAACTCGACCAGATATGACTGTGAAAATTAAGGAGGAAGTTCAGAAACAATGGGATGCTGGTTTTCTGGCTGTTACAACTTATCCCTCATGGGTCGCTAATATAGTACCTGTACCAAAGAAAGATGGTAAGGTGCGGAGTTGCATGGACTATCAAGATTTGAATAGGGCGAGCCCAAAAGACGGCTTTCCGCTTCCTCATGTTGATGTGCTGGTCGACAACACCGCTCAATTCTCTGTGTTTTCCTTCATGGACGGATTTTCGGGCTATAATCAGATAAAGATGGCGCCGGAGGATATGGAGAAAACAACTTTTATTACCCCGTGGGGAACGTTCTGCTACAAAGTGATGCCCTTTGGTTTGAAGAACGTCGGGGCAACATATCAGCGAGCTATGACGACACTTTTTCATGACATGATGCATAAAGAGATCGAAGTCTATGTTGATGATATGATTGCCAAATCCCAGACGGAGGAAGAGCATCTGGTCAATCTTTTGAAATTGTTCAAGAGGCTTAGGAAATTCAGGCTGAAACTGAATCCTAACAAGTGCACCTTCGGGGTGAGATCCGGTAAGCTATTGGGGTTTATTGTGAGCGAAAAAGAAATTGAGGTTGATCCTGCTAAGATAAAAGCAATACAAGAAATGCCAACGCCGAAAACGGAAAAAGAGGTTCGTGGTTTTTTAGGGAGGTTGAACTACATTGCTCGGTTCATATCTCATCTAACGGCCACGTGCGAGCCATTATTCAAGTTATTGAAAAAAGATCAGGCTGTGACCTGGAATGAAGATTGTCAAAAGGCGTTTGAAAAGATAAAAGAGTATTTACAGGAACCTCCAATATTGATACCCCCAGTAGCCGGGAGACCATTCATTATGTATTTGACGGTTCTTTGAGAAAAGTATGGGTTGTGTTCTCGGTCAACATGACGAGACTGGACGTAAAGAGCATGTGATTTACTACTTGAGTAAAAAGTTCACAGATTGTGAGTCCCGTTACTCAATGCTCGAAAAGACGTGTTGTGCGCTAGCCTGGGCTGCCAAACGTTTGAGGAAATACATGCTAAATCATACAACCATGCTAATTTCAAAGATGGATCCGATCAAATACGTGTTTGAAAAGCAAGCACTTTCTGGAAGGATTGCCCGATGCCAGATGGTATTGACAGAATATGATATTCAGTATGTTTCTCAAAAGGCTATTAAAGGTAGCGTTCTGTCAGAGTACCTAGCTGAGCAGCCAATTGATGATTACCAGTCGATGAGTTTTGATTTTCCTGACGAGGATATCATGTACTTAAAAATGAAGGACTGTGAGGAGCCGTTGCCTGATGAAGGTCCAGAGCTGGGTTCCAAAAGGCAATTGATATTTGATGGTGCCGTTAATTCATACAGAAGTGGAATAGGTGCAATCATTACTACTCCCCATGGGTCGCACATCCCATTCACTGCTAGATTGACCTTTCCAGTTACCAACAATGAGGCCGAATATGAAGCGTGCATCATGGGGCTTGAAGAAGCTATTGATCTGAGAATTAAAAATCTTGATGTGTACGGAGACTCTGCTCTAGTTGTGAACCAGATCAAGGGAGAGTGGGAGACTCGTCAGCCCAATCTGATACCCTATATGAATTATGCAAGAAGGTTGTTACCTTTCTTTGACAAGGTGGAACTGCACCATGTACCACGAGCGGAAAATCAGATGGCAGACGCTCTCGCAATGTTGTCTTCAATGTATAAAGTTAACTTCTGGAATGAGGCTCCCAGGATAGTTATCTCTCGCCTTGATAGGCCCGCTTTCATATTCGCCATTGAGGAAGCTTCCGATGGCAAACCGTGGTATTATGATATCCAGAATTTCCTGAAGAACCAAGAGTATCCGGCTGGGGCATCCAGTCGTGATCAGAAGACTCTTATGAGATTGGCTGGCAATTTCTATCTGAATCCGGATGGTGTTTTGTATAAAAGAAACCATGACTTGGTGTTATTGCGGTGTGTAGATGAGAAAGAGGCTAAGTTGCTCATGGAAGAAATCCACGACGGTACGTTTGGCACGCATGCCGGCGGACATGCAATGACAAGAAAGTTATTAAGAGCAGGGTACTACTGGCTGACAATGGAAACAGATTATTTCAAGTTTGCAAAGAAGTGTCATAAATGCCAGATTTACGCGGACAAGATTCATGTGCCTCCGAGCCCTCTGAACGTTATGTCATCACCTTGGCCTTTTTCCATGTGGGGAATTGATGTGATTGGAAAAATTGAGCCCACGACATCCAACGAACATCATTTTATCTTGGTAGCTATTGATTACTTCACCAAATGGGTTGAAGCGACATCGTATGCTAATGTTACCAAGCAGGTGGTGGCCAGATTTATCAAGAAGGATATTATCTGCAGATATGGAATCCCGGAGCGGATTATCACTGACAACGGTTCGAATTTGAATAACAAGATGATGAAGGAATTGTGCTAGAATTTCAAGATTGAACATCACAACTCTTCTCCTTATCGGCCCAAGATGAATGGCGCTGTTGAAGCGGCCAATAAAAACATAAAGAAGATCGTTCAGAAGATGGTTGTGACCTACAAGGACTGGCATGAGATGTTGCCTTTTGCTTTGAACGGTTATCGTACGACGGTACGCACATCAACTGGGGCAACTCCTTTTTCATTGGTATATGGTATGGAGGCTGTCCTACCATTGGAGGTTGAGATTCCTTCTCTGAGGGTTTTGCGTGATGTCCAACTAGATGAGGTAGAATGGGTGAAAGATAGATTGAATCAACTCAGTTTAATGGACGAGAAGAGACTGGCTTCTCTAGCATATGGTCGGCTGTATCAGAGCCGGATGAAGAAAGCTTATGATAAGAAGGTGTGTCCGCGAAGCTTTCAGACGGGCGATCTTGTGCTGAAAAAGATTTTCCCACCACAATCAGATCACAGGGGCAAATGGACTCCCAACTATGAAGGTCCATATGTCGTTAGAAAGGTTTTCTCTGGAGGAGCCTTACTGTTGTCCACCATGGATGGTGAGGATTTTACATCCCCTGTGAACTCGGACGCAGTTAAAAAATACTTTGCTTAAATAGACCCGCTGGACAGAAAAAAGAGAGTCCAGGCAAAAATGGGGCATCTCGGCGAACCATAAAAAAGGGAATAAAAGGTTCGGGCAAAAGTTAGGGATAAAATTGAAAAAAGATGTACACCCGCGAAGTTGAAAACCTGAAAAGGGCGATTTCGGCAAAAAAAGGGTATCCCGGTGAATTGAAAACCCGCAAAGGGCGGTTCACGCAAAAGTTAGGGATTTAAAAAAGCAAATGACTGCGGTCCGAGTTTGATACTGCATTGCTTAGTGGTTTGGGAGCACCTGAGGGTCGTATATCCGAAACAATCTCTTCCGAAGATCGAGTATCGGGAAAGCGTCAGAGTCAGGCGAGTCATAGGAGGGTCAGCTCATGGTGTTCATCTGTACCACGTTGCCGACATGTATACAAATTTTCGTTGTATTTCTGTAATATTTGTATTTTGCTTGTGTGTAACTTCCTCTTTTCAGGAGTTGCATCCAGTGTACAAAATTTTGCCTATTTACAGGCCCATTGTCAATAAAGAATGTTATTCAGTATTTGATGCTTGTTCTTTACTGTTTTGTTTGTGAAAAACACCGATGTTCTTGATGAACTTGCATGTGCATAAACTTGCTGGCCCTTGCCAATAATTGCTAAAACTTCGAATTGACTGAACGAATGTCATGGATACTAATCGGGATAGATCTTGTTGTGTAGATTTGTTTTGTCTCGTTTGTGTTTTGCAGGGTTCTCACCTTTGAAGCAAACATTCAAGGAATTCGTGTTTCCCCAGCCAGAGTCTTGTGACATAGTGATGGTATCACTCCTCTGCAGATGGAAGTCACAGCTTATCCCAGAGAGTTGAGATGGTAATTACCCTTACTGGATGTGGTTTGTCTTCCCCAGAAGAGTATCCCCAGGAAAGCTGCCAAGAGAGTATCCTCAGTGGATCTTGATGTCCCCAACAGAAGGTGCATTCCCAGTAGTGAGTATGTACACAATCAATCCCCAGCATGGGTAGCTCCCGCAGAATATAACCAAGTCGTCTTTGGTTTAGAAGGATTATCCCCGCGAGGGATTGTTTCTCCTTCTCCCCAGCAGGTTGTTTTTCTTCCGACAGGATGAACATCCTCAACAGAGTTCATAATTTTGAGCTTGTGAGCCATCCTTCGACATGATGGTTATCCCCAACGGAGTTGTTTTCACCTATCCAGCATTTATTTTGCTGGAATTCTTTGTGATACCCGGTTATCCTCAGCAGATTCGGCTTTGTCTTCAACATTTATTTTGCTGAAGCGCCTCTTGGAATCTTTGCATTTTGCATATATCATTATATTTGCATCTACCCCAAATGCGTAGCATTTCCATGTCGTATGGAGCATTACGCCATTGTCAAACATACGCATTTTGAAACACAAGCCAGGTTGGTTACCTCTTCGGTTTCAGGTGTTGTTCCCTATAGAGGAGTGAGATTCTTGCTTAGAAGAATTTCTAGATATTCAAATTCTCAGCGTGAGATAGGTGATGATAACGTTCGTCCCCTAACAGAGTTGCTTGGTTAAGTTTCTCTTCGTCCCCAGCGGGATTCTTCTCAGGTTGTTGTTACGTCAGCATTAAAAGATATCATGGCTTTAAACTTTCGGGGTTATCACTAGTGATTTCCCCAGTGAATTTCTTCCCCACATAGTGGTTTGGTTAAGTTTCTCGCATTCTTTAGCAAAGTATTCTTCAAACGGATCCGTGTTGAAGGAATCGTACCTGTGTTGACAGTGATTGTTGCCCGTGTTGACGGATCGTACCTGTGTTGACAGTGATTGTTATTCGTGTTGACGGTATCGTACCTGTGTTGACAGTGATTGTTATCCGTGTTGACGGAATTGTTTCCCTGTGCTGACGATGATGGTTATCCGTGTTGACGGAATCGTACCTGTGTTGACAGTGATTGTTATCCATATTGACGGAATTGTTTCCCCGTGCTGATGGTGATGGTTATCCGTGTTGACGGAATCGTACCTGTGTTGACAGTGATTGTTATCCGTATTGACGGAATTGTGTCCCCGTGCTGACGGTGATGGTTATCTGTGTTGACGGAGTCGTACCTGTGTTGACAGTGATTGTTATCCGTGTTGACGGAATTGTTTCCCTGTGCTGACGGTGATGGTTATCCGTGTTGACGAAATCGTACCTGTGTTGACAGTGATTGTTATTCGTGTTAATGGAATCGTACCTGTGTTGACAGTGATTGTTATCCATGCTGATGGTAATCGTTATCCGTGTTGACGAATATTTCCCCAGTGAAGTTGCCAGTGATTACTACCTGTGTTGACAGAGATCGTTACCTGTGATTGACAAATATTGTTATTCGTGTTGACGAATTTAGTCCAGTGGTGGACGGAATTGTACCTATGGTGATGGAGTCTCTCCTAGTGTTGACGAAGTTTAGTTCAGTTGTGGACGGGGGTGTTTCTTGCAAAGTTAATTCGATGCCTGTGGCGTCACACAAGGGGGTTGATGTTGAAGTCCAAAGTTTTGTCAGATGATTGATCAGTTGTTGCCGTAACAACTGGGTTCAGCGCAACGGATGTTGTTCCCGAAGCAGTTTTCGTGGTGTATTTCTGCGATTGGAAAATTTCCGGGTTTCTTGGTATTCAACCATCTTCTACCTCGATTGTTTGAAGGCCGTTCGCTCTTCACCCAGTCGGGTCCAAGCCATTTGAATAGGGGCAGCTGTTGTACCCCAAAATTTGCCCAACCTTTTCTTACCTGACTTATGTTTCATTGCATTAACATTTGCATAGTTATATCATTTGAATATCATGGTATCATTCATATAGCAGGGGATCAAGTGTGATTCTTATCAAGAGAAGCCTAGCAAGAGGTCTCATTCAAGATTGAGAAGTTGTCAAAGTCATCAGAAGGTGGTTTGAGTGCCTAAGGGTTTAGATGTTTGAGTGTGAATCTTCTCCTAACTTGAGGATCAACTGAAGACCATCAGAGGGTTGTGAAGTGTTGAATGTGAGAAGAGGATGTGTATGGAGTTCATATAATTCCTAGAGGGCCATGGGAGAGTTTAATCAGGTCATTATGTCAGACACAACAGCCACTGTTGAGGTGCAAGCAATTAGGGTTTCATCTGGGTCAATCCTAGGTCAACTGTGCAATTGAAGAGTATCAAAGCCTACTTTTAGGACATGGAGTTTATGAAATGATATGATGAGACATTTGTGGTGTTGTGCCAAGATCAAGTCAAGAAAATTCAAGAGTGTGGAAAGTTGCTAAATTAGGGTTTCAGTGCAAAATTCCCTGTTTAGTGCCTAACTTCAAGACCACACAAGTCAAAATTCAAGTTTCAAATAGATCTTTCGCCAACATGAAACTTGTAGAGCTTCTCAATACCTTTAATTTGAGTACTATAAGTCCTCAAGGGGACTTATAGAACTCAAGTTCTGACCCAGACAAGTCACAAGTCCTCAGATGCCTCTGAAATTTGTCTGTGAAAATCATCTGACTTCAAAGCTATTTTTGACCTAGAAGGAGGTTTCACCTGAACGTTTGGCCAACATGAAAATTGTTCCTCATGATCTTAGCTTTCTAAATTGTATTAGAAGTCTTCCATCTGATTTGTAGAACTCATGTTATGAGATTTACAAGTCAGGGGTATTTTGGGAAAGTGAGATTATAGGTCATTTTCAATCATAGGTCAAAATCTCCAACTTGCACTTGTCAAATGGATTTTTGTTCAACATGAAAGTTTTTCAAAATGTGGTTTTTAGGCTAAATAAGAGGTCATCATGGATTGATTGGGCTCATAGCAAGACTTGGTTTGAATTGGTTTGAAAAAGGAAGATTTTCAAAGGATTAAAAGTTGAAAATTTAAAATAATTGGTTAAATGACCAAAGCATGTCAAATAAGTGATCATTTTGATTGTAAACTTCATTTTAGACACATTGACATTGGTAGATGTTTGGGCATGGCCAAGTTTCATGAGTTGCCATATGGTTGCTTCAAATGCAAGTTACATAACCAAACACTTCAACAATGCAATTCAGGCCATTCTATTGTTTCATTTTTGCTCACAAGGTAATTTGCAGTTGATTGGAACCTTCTAGAGCAAGTTACACAGCCTGAACTCGTGACTGCTACATTGGATTGCAAGAGAAAAACAGAAAATGCAATTGGCTGGATTGGGCCTCAAATTGAATTCAAAAGCCCATGGAAAGGTTCTATATATTGATTGGAGTGATTCCAGAGCAAGTTTGGAGTCATTTTCGTGCCAGAAGCTGAAGTTGCAGTTGAACATTCAAGAGGAGCAAGTGAAATCGAGTTTTTAGTTTGAAGCAGGATCAAAGAAAATTGAAGGTTGCAAACTCTTCCTAGTGCATCAGTGAACGTATCTGGAGAGTTTTGAAGGGAGAATCAAGCTCCAAGTGCCTCTGTTACTAGATCTACAACAGGTTAGTAACTTTCAAAATTCCACACGATTTAGCATGAGATAGTTAGATTTGAACTTGTGGTTAGGATCTAGGCAAGATGTAGATCGTTTTAGGATCAATTTGTAAACATTTGGTGATAGTTGATCATGACATAGCAATTCTGTTTGGATTCAAATCTCTTGATTCGTGAGGAGTTAGAGCAAGTTGATTAGATTAGGATGATCAGTGTAGCATAAGGATGATTTCTATGGTCTTAATTTGGCAATTGATGATGTTTGATCTGGATGCCATTTTTGAACTTTGCTTCGTGTTTTAGTACCTATTGAGAGTTGGATAATTTGAGTTGGAGATTTGAAATCCTCGTGAGAAACTGAGTGAAATTGGTTTAGACTTTGTGATTTTTGGTTGACTGTAACTTGACCTTCGCCGGAGAAGACAACCGGAGTCTTCTCCGGCCACCATGCCTGATCTCATTCCGTTTGACCTGAATTTGGAGAAGATGATCTTTGAGCCATTGGATCTTGCTCTAACTGAAGACCAAACTACTCATCCAACGACCACATTTTAATTGAATTTGTTGACTTCTGAAGCCATGGAACGTAGCATTCCATTTAATGTGCTGGCAGGCTCTCGTGCATTGGATCAGCTGACCGGTCTCCTCATCCAAGCGCTCATGTTTTATTTCAGTTTTAATATTTCTTTTATTTGATTTTGATTATTTTAAATGCATTATTGATTCTAAAAATCACAATAAATTTAATTTTGATCCAAAAATTATTTTAAAAATATCTCCATGATCTTGAGAGAATTTGTGATTTTCTGAAATCAATAAAATGAATTTTCATGCATTTTTCATTTTAATTTGAGTTTTCTTATTTTGTTTAATTCCTTAATATTTGCATATTTGATCATCTGTGTTGTTGAATTTTTTTCTTCCAATTGGTGTTAAATATGGCTTTGATTTTTTAGTATGTTTTAGGGTAGATATTCATGTTCCCTTAGAAATTTTTGTTAGAATTTTAGAACAACTTTAGGTTCAGTTTTAGGTGTTGAGATTAGAGCCTTCCCAAACTTGTGGATCACCTTGATACCCTTCAACTTATAATTTATTTAGATGATTTAGAAGTTGATTTAGACTTTAATATTTTAACCCTAGGTTGTTCAAACATGTATGTTCCCCTAGGAAATTTATTAGAATTTTACAACTTTGTTTTCTATTTTAGTTGTATTTTGCAAGTTGCTTGTGCTTGTGGTGTTCTATCTTTAGTGCTCTTGTTTGTTTGGTCTTGTTGGTGATTTTGGAGGTGGATTTTCTTGGATTCCTTCTTGGGAGGTCTTCTGGATTTGGTGTAGCTTCTGTGGCTTGAAGATTGGAGCTTGGAGTTGAAGCTTTCTTCTCTTTTAAGAGCTTTTTAGGAGCTTAGGAAATTAGGGTTTTAGGAAGAGCCATTAGGACTAGTTTTGATTCTTTCATCAAACATAGAATGCATTGTGTGCTTCTATTTTATTCAATGATGTAAATTCCTCCTAGGGAAAATCCATCTCTCCTTTGGAGGGATGTGTGGTATGCCCATAGTTGAGTAGAACTTTGAGGATGCCTTTCCATTTCAATGTTGGTACTTGATGATTTCCTTTGGTTTTCATTTGGTTCTCAACATTACAACCTTGATCTTAGTGATTAATCCTCTGCTTGGAGTGTGCTTGCTAGAGCTTGAAGATGAAGAGTGATGAAGCTTGAAGATGGAAGCTAGCTTGAAGATGAAGCCTTTTTTTTGCTGTCAACTTTGCTGTCAAGAAGATTTGCTGTTTAGAGCTGCTGTTGAGTATTGAAGTTGCTGAAGACTGTTGCTGCTGCTTGGGCTGCTTCCTCTGCTTATTTTCTTTTGTTGTACAGTCTGTTTGCTTGTGTTACTTACCTCTAGGTTTGAGGTGGAGCTTGTCTCCTCTTGCCTGTTGTTTTCTTAGGTTTGAGGTTGAGCCGGACTCCCTTGCCTCGCTTGTACTGTTGCATAGCATGCATTTTACTGTTTACTGTTTGCTTTCTTTTGCTGTTTCCCCTAGGATCTCTGATTTCCTCTGTGCAAGAGGGAATTATGACAGAGATTAGGTTTTTAAACCATGCATGATAACTGTAGGTAGATTCCCTTTCAACCATAGTTTCAGGGCGTCTTTCTCTTCTCATCTCAAAACAATTCAAAAACACAGTAATAAGGTTAATTGAAGTCGTACATTACGAGCCTTAAGCTATCTGGGAAAAGGTTGGTGGAGGGTCTCTCTCTAGTAATCTGGATGTTAGTGTGGTACCCTTTGGGTGACATACGAAGCGTTCACTCCTGGGTCATAGTCTCTAGTGCAACTGAGATTGCAAACATCCTAAAAAACATTTCTTTCATAAAAGACTCAAACAAACATTTAAACTCTGTTTTTGTCCCTTTGAACCTTTAATCAGGAAAACCCTTTCTTAAGGAGATACAAAAATCTCAGACAAGCTTGTGTCTTCCATAGCCCGAACTACGTTTGCTCTAATCTTTCATGCCGTATGAAAGTACGTAGGCAAGAGATGCGACATCTTGGCGAGCAACCTTCCCCCCTTAACCCGTAGTTAGGCGAACTACGTTGACTCTGATTTCTCGTTCCAGACGGGAATACGTAGGCATAAAGTGCGATACTTTGCCGAGTCATTTTCTTTTCTTTTTAGGCCAGACCTTTAGAGTAGATAGATAAACACACCCTTAGATAGAAAACAAGTGTGGATCCCATCGAGTACGACGGACGTGAGGGGTGCTAATACCTTCCCCTTGCGTAACCGACTCCCGAATCCAGGATTTGGTTGCGATGACCATTCCTTTCCCTCTTTGCATTAGGTTTACTCTGAGCGTTTCCTTTCCCTCTTGTGGGATAAATAATGCATGGTGGCGACTCTCCTGTCATAGCCGGCGCCGATTTTCGCAGTAACGACACTCTCCTCTTGCTAGGTACACCTCTCTTAATCCCCTGCAAATGAACAATGATATGCAAATGCTATGAAAATGCAATGAATCATAAACTAGGTAAAGAAAAGGTTGGGCAAATTTTGAGGTACAACAACATCAAGCATCAGAGGCTCCGACATTTATTTTTCCCAGCGGTCGATTTTATTTTATTCAGTAGGATATTTTCAGCTCAGGAGATGGTTTGCTGGCTATCTCAAGCATTCTCACAGTTATAATATCCAAGGGCAAGTTTCAGAGGCTTAACTGTGTTGCAACTGCGAAAAACACCCGGCAAAAAAACAGAAGAGTCGCCACGGAATGTTCTTTATCCCAAAGAGAGGGAAAGGAAACAATTGAAGAAAACCTGAAGAATGGGAAAAGACAAGGTCATCGCAACCAAATCTTGGGTTCGGGAGTCGGTTACGCAATGGGAAGGTATTATCATCCCTCATGTCTGTTGTACTTAACAGGATCCACGCTTATTGTCTAAACAATGGGTGTGTTTATCTATAAGCTACTGCTAAACGGAAATGAGAGCAAAAGAAAAAGAAAGAGACTCGATAGGAAATCGCCTCCCTATGCCTACGTATTCCCTCGTGCCATGGGAAAGTCAGAGTCAACATAGTTTAGAAAACTACGGGTGATGGGGTGAAGGTTGCTCGCCAAGACATCGCTGTCTTGTGCCTACGTATCCTCATATGGTATGAGAAATCAGAGCAAACGTAGTTCGGGTAACTAAACCACATGTTGGTTAAGTGTTTTTTAGGAGCGACATTAAGTTCCCATTCCAGCAATTAGGGTTGATGCCTGTTTGCGATATATAGAACAGAAAAGTAACGTACTCTTTTTTGAAAATGAGTTTGGAACACAAATTCCGAAGGAGAAAAATGTTTGAATTTTGTTCGTGAGTTTTAGTGAAGTGATTTGAATTTGTTTGGTGATTCATATTGCACAAAAGACTATGACATAGGAACGAATGCGTTGCATATCTCCCCCAGACGGGACGTATACTAAACACTCTTGATAAGCGAGAGGAGACCCCTCACTCATCATTTTCCATGTGCTTAAGGCTTGTAGCATACAATGTTCATCATGTTTATTAGATGAGTTAGAATATGTTTTGAGATGAGAAGAGAGACGCACAGAAAGGTCTAAGGGAAACTCGATCCTAACGTTGTCATGCAAAGTGGTCCTAAAGTTGAGATGCGAAAGGAGATTCTATCCTAACATTAGCATGCAAAAGATGGACCTAAGGTTGAGGTTAAAAGGGACTAGCCTACTTGTTATCATGCTTGGATTACCCTCATATTGTCTACCTTACTCCAAATATAATCGGAAATTAAATTAGAATAAGAAATCTAAGGGAACATGCAAAGGTAAAGAAAAAATCAAGGAAACAAGGTAAAAGCAGCAGCTACAACAGCGCCTCCTGCACAAAACAACAATAAAATCCAGCATACAAGCAAGACTGCCTATAACAACACATGTTTCAACACATCAGTAAGTGTAAAAAGGCAGGCAGCAAGCAAGCAAGGCAAAGACAACATGCAAATTCAAGATAAAAACAGTTGTGAAAAGTAGGCAGCAAGCAAGCTTGAATGCAGTTAATCATAAACAAACACCAATCATGGATAGATATCATGCAAATGTGAACATGTTTCCACAATCAAACATAATCGATCAACAACATACATCAACAAGAATAATCAAGATCATCATGCTTTTTTCAAATCAAAGTGAACGATCGAACAATCAAACAAGCGCGTAACAAAGAGGAATCAGAAATAAATGCAAACATGCATCACAATATCCAGCAACATAATCATCAATGATAATCAATTAATCATGCTATAAGCAAACAAGGCAATGTGATCATTCATCAATCAAGCAACAATAACATGTTAAACACTCAAAATGAAAACCAAAAGATACGCGTCAAAGAATCGAGATCAAACATTCAAGAATGATGAAATATGTCAAGAACACATCACATAAATGCATCATATCAGTCCATGAGGTTTACATGTGAAAAGGAGCCCAAACAAGCAATAAAAATGCAAAAACACAACATTCTGCTCAGTAGTAACTGATTACTCAATATCAGGTAACCAGTTACCCATTGTAAAAACAGTTGGAATCGTGAAATTTGTACAGAGTAACCGGTTACCCTATATTAATTAACCGGTTACCACATAACCAGAAATAGAAAATCAGCTTTAAAACTCAGTTTTCAGCATCCAACAGCTTATCCAATCACTCATATGAACATGTTATCAATTAAGCACGAAATTAACATCAAATATCAATGATCAAACATCATGTAAACACAATCAAACACTGAAATCATAAATCACCAAGATCCAAATCATCAAAATGGATCAAAAAGCAACAAAAGCCATGGATCTACATTGTGATTATTTAAATAAGCTCAAAACATAATTAGATCTAGAATTACCAACCTTCAAAGATGAGTTTACTTTGATAAGTGTTGATTCACTTGAAATTAACAGATCCAAGCTAGAAACCCAGAGAATCTTCAAGATCCAAGAGCTTCTTTATGGTAGAAATGAAGAACAAGCAAGATCAAGCAAAATTGACTCAAAAAGGCACTTTCAATCTAGCTTCCAAATTTAGATCTCAATTCAAACGAAAATTGAATGGTGAATTGAAGATAATGGAGGTGAGTGGTGGAGGTTTAACTCTAGAATTCAAGGATTCCGATGAAGAATCAATGAAATCAAGTGAAAGAGCTTTAATGGAGGTTTTGGGAGTGAAAAATTTGAGAGCAAATTCTCAAGAATGAATGTGAAATCTGAAAAATGAAGGTAATTGTGTGAGGTTTGGAGCAAATTCACTAAAATAAGCTCTAGGTTTGGAATCAAAACTTGGTTTGGAGTGTGGATTAGCATTTGGAATGGAAATTAGGAGTGGAATTAGGAATGCAGTGTTTGAAATATGTAGGGAAATGGTGAAAATTGAAACAATTCTAGATCCTTCCAATGATGACCATGTGAATTCAATGGTTGAAAATGATTGGAAAATTTCACATGCTGAAAATTCAAAAATTTTGGCAAATTTCGCTTAAAGTAACCGGTTACCCAATATGTGGTAACCGGTTACCACATTCAAAAATGCCCAAATTGGCGCCAAATGGAGGGAATCCTGCATAATTACCCGTTGCCACTTGTTCTAAGCTCTGCTAAGCCTCTAAAACTTGCCCTCGGATATTATGATTGTGAAAATGCTTGAGATAAACTGTACACCGTCTCCTGATTTAAAATAACCTGCTGAAAAGAATAAAACCGATTGCTCGACTGCTGGGTAAAATAAATGTCGGAGCCTCTGATACTCGCTGTTTGAACTCTTGCAACAAAAGGGAACCCTGAGTCACAGAAACAACTTGATCCCCTGTCTCGAGAACCAATGGTATGATATGTAGAAATTCAAGAATCCAGAGAAACATAAGCTAGTAAACCAAGAAACAATGAGGCAAATTTTGGGGTACTACAAACAGAGCTTAGAATAGGTGGCAGCGGGTGATTATACAGGATTCCTTCCATTTGGTGCCAATTTGGGCATTTTTGAGTATAGTAATCAGTTACCTAGGGCGAAATTTACCAAGAAATTTGAATTTTCAGCATTGCAAGTTTTCACTCATTTTCAACCATTGATTTCACATGATCATCATAGGAAGAATCTAGAATTGTTTCAATTTTCACTATTTCCCTCCAAATTTCAAACACTCCATTCCTAATTCCACTCCTAGTTTCCATTCCAAATATTAATCCATATTCCAAACCATATTTTTATTCCCAACCTAAAGCTTATTTAAGTGAATTAGCTCCAAACCTCACTCATTCACACCATTTCACTCTCATTTTTCATCACAATTTCAGAATTTGATCCCAAATTCTCTCAACTTTCTCTTAACTTTTTCACTCCCAAAACCTCCATTAAAGCTCTTTCCACTTGAATTCATTGATTCTTCATTGGAATCCTTGAATTCTAAAGCTAAACCGCCATCATTCATCACCATTATCTTCAATTCATCACTCAATTTTTGTTTGAATTGAGATCTGAATTTGGAAGCTAGATTTGAAGTGCTTTTGGATCAATCTTAGATTGACTTGACTTGTTCTTAACTTCTACTATAAGGAAGCTCTTGGATCTTGAATATTCTCTAGATTTCTAGCTTGGATCTATTAGTTTCAAGTAAATTAACACTTACCAAAGCAAATATCATCTTTGAAGGTTGATGAATTATAGATCTAATTCTGTTTTGAGCTTATTTGCATAATCACAATTTAGATCCGTGGCTTTTGATGCTTTTTAATCAATTTTGATGATTTTTAATCTTTGATCTTTGTGATCTCAATGTTTGATTGTTTTTACATGATGATTGATCACTGATTCTTGATGACAAATTTGTGCTTAATTGATTACATGTTCATGTGAGTGATTAGATAAGTTGTTTGATGTTGAAAACTGATTCTGAAAGTTGTTTTTCTGTTTCTGTCTCAGTGCTAACCGGTTACCATTAGCAGGTAAGCGATTACCCTACACAAGTTTCACATTTCTGAGTAATTTTCAAATAGGTAACCGATTACCTGATTTTGGTAACCTATTACCACTGAGGCAGAATGTGTGTTTCTTGCATTTTCTCGTTTGTTTGAGTTCCTTTTCACCTATAAACTTCATGGATTAATATGATGCATTTATGTGGATTGTTTTTGACATATTTCATCATTCTTGAATGTTTGATTTGGATTCTTCGACGCGTAACTTCTGGTTTCCATAATATTCTCCATCCATAACCATGGGCTCAATATCATCTGATAATCTCCACATGACCTTCAAGATAGGAGGTGACCCATATTCATTCATCCGCTCTTTCAAAGAAATTTGACTTTCTTCTGATGATGATAAACATTTGGTTGCTTGAATGAGACCTCTTTCTTAGGCTTAAAACTCTTTGGTGCTCTCCTCTTTCTAGGCACACCTCTCTCAATCCCATGCAAATGAACAATGATATGCAAATGCTAATGCTATGAAAATGCAATGAATCATAAACCAGGTAAAGAAAAGGTTGGGAGAATTTTGGGGTACAACAACAGTGAGTATCAGAGGCTCCGACATTTATTTTTCCCAGCGGTCGAGTGGTCGATTTTATTTTATTCAGTAGGATATTTTCAGCTCATGAGATGGTTTTCTGGCTATCTCAGGCATTCTCACAGTTATAATATCCAAAGAGAGGGAAAGGAAATGATTGAAGAAAACCTGAAGAATGGGAAAAGACAAGGTCATCGCAACCAAATCTTGGGTTCGGGAGTCGGTTACGCAAGGGGAAGGTATTAGCATCCCTCATGTCCGCTGTACTTAACGGGATCCATGCTTGTTGTCTAAATAATGGGTGTGATTATCTATAAGCTACTGCTAAACGGAAATGAGAGCAAAAGAAAAAGAAAGAGACTCGATAGGACATCTCCTCCTTATGCCTACGTATTCTCTCGTGCCATGGGAAAGTCAGAGTCAACGTAGTTCAGAAAACTACGGGTGACGGGGTGAAGGTTGCTCGCCAAGACCTCACTGTCTTGTGCCTACGTATCCTCATCTGGTATGAGAAATCAGAGCAAACGTGGTTCGGGTAACTAAACCACATGTTGGTTAAGTGTTTTTTAGGAGAGACATTAAGTTCCCATTCCAGCAATTAGGGGTTGGTACCTGTTTGCAATATATAGAACAGAAAAGTAACGTACTCTTTTTTGAAGATGAGTTTGGAACACAAATCCCGAAGGAGAAAAAGGTTTGAAATTTTTTTTTGTGAGTTTTAGTGAAGTGATTTGAATTTGTTTGGTGATTCATATTGCACTAAAGACTATGACATAGGAACGGATGCGTCACATATCGCCCCCAGACAGGACGTACACAAATTTCACATTTCTGAGCATTTTTCAAACAGGTAACCAGTTACCTGATTTTGGTAACTGATTACCACTGAGGCATAATGTGTGTTTCTTGCATTTTCTCGCTTGTTTGAGTTCCTTTTCACCTATAAACTTCATGGATTAATATGATGCATTTATGTGGATTGTTTTTGACATATTTCATCATTCTTGAATGTTTGATTTGGATTCTTCGACGCGTAACTTCTGGTTTCCATAATATTCTCCATCCATAACCATGGACTCAATATCATCTGATGATCTCCACATGACCTCCAAGATAGAAGGTGACCCATATTCATTCATCCGCTCTTTCAAAGAAATTTGACTTTCTTTTGATGATGATAAACATTTGGTTGCTTGAATGAGACCTCTTTCTTAGGCTTAAAACTCTTTGGTGCTCTCCTCTTGCTAGGCACACCTCTCTCAATCCCCTTCAAATGAACAATGATATGCAAATGCTAATGCTATGAAAATGCAATGAATCATAAACCAGGTAAAGAAAAGGTTGGGAGAATTTTGGGGTACGACAACAGTGAGTATCAGAGGCTCCGACATTTATTTTTCCCAGCGGTCGAGCGGTCGATTTTATTTTATTCAGTAGGATATTTTCAGCTCAGGAGATGGTTTTCTGGCTATCTCAGGCATTCTCACAGTTATAATATCCAAAGAGAGGGAAAGGAAACAATTGAAGAAAACCTGAAATATGGGAAAAGACAAGGTCATTGCAACCAAATCTTGGGTTCGGGAGTCGGTTACGCAAGGGGAAGGTATTAGCATCCCTCATGTCCGTTGTACTTAATGGGATCCACGCTTGTAATCTAAACAATGGGTGTGATTATCTATAAGTTACTGCTAAACGGAAATGAGAGCAAAAGAAAAAGAAAGAGACTCGATAGGACATCTCCTCCTTATGCCTAATTATTCTCTCGTGCCATGGGAAAGTCAGAGTCAACGTAGTTCAGAAAACTACGGGTGACGGGGTGAAGGTTGCTCGCCAAGACCTCACTGTCTTGTGCCTACGTATCCTCATCTGGTATGAGAAATCAGAGCAAACGTGGTTCGGGTAACTAAACCACATGTTGGTTAAGTGTTTTTTAGGAGCGACATTAAGTTCCCATTCCAGCAATTAGGGGTTGATACCTGTTTGCAATATATAGAACAGAAAAGTAACGTACTCTTTTTTGAAAATGAGTTTGGAACACAAATCCCAAAGGAGAAAAAGGTTTGAAATTTTTTTTTGTGAGTTTTAGTGAAGTGATTTGAATTTGTTTGGTGATTCATATTGCACTAAAGACTATGACATAGGAACGGATGCGTCACATATCGCCCCCAGACGGGACGTACACAAATTTCACATTTCTGAGCATTTTTCAAACAGGTAACCAGTTACCTGATTTTGGTAACTGATTACCACTGAGGCATAATGTGTGTTTCTTGCATTTTCTCGCTTGTTTGAGTTCCTTTTCACCTATAAACTTCATGGATTAATATGATGCATTTATGTGGATTGTTTTTGACATATTTCATCATTCTTGAATGTTTGATTTGGATTCTTCGACGCGTAACTTCTGGTTTCCATAATATTCTCCATCCATAACCATGGACTCAATATCATCTGATGATCTCCACATGACCTCCAAGATAGAAGGTGACCCATATTCATTCATCCGCTCTTTCAAAGAAATTTGACTTTCTTCTGATGATGATAAACATTTGGTTGCTTGAATGAGACCTCTTTCTTAGGCTTAAAACTCTTTGGTGCTCTCCTCTTGCTAGGCACACCTCTCTCAATCCCCTTCAAATGAACAATGATATGCAAATGCTAATGCTATGAAAATGCAATGAATCATAAACCAGGTAAAGAAAAGGTTGGGAGAATTTTGGGGTACGACAACAGTGAGTATCAGAGGCTCCGACATTTATTTTTCCCAGCGGTCGAGCGGTCGATTTTATTTTATTCAGTAGGATATTTTCAGCTCAGGAGATGGTTTTCTGGTTATCTCAGGCATTCTCACAGTTATAATATCCAAAGAGAGGGAAAGGAAACGATTGAAGAAAACCTGAAATATGGGAAAAGACAAGGTCATCGCAACCAAATCTTGGGTTCGGGAGTCGGTTACGCAAGGGGAAGGTATTAGCATCCCTCATGTCCGCTGTACTTAATGGGACCCATGCTTGTTGTCTAAACAATGGGTGTGATTATCTATAAGCTACTGCTAAACGGAAATGAGAGCAAAAGAAAAAGAAAGAGACTCGATAGGACATCTCCTCCTTATGCCTAATTATTCTCTCGTGCCATGGGAAAGTCAGAGTCAACGTAGTTCAGAAAACTACGGGTGACGGGGTGAAGGTTGCTCGCCAAGACCTCACTGTCTTGTGCCTACGTATCCTCATCTGGTATGAGAAATCAGAGCAAACGTGGTTCGGGTAACTAAACCACATGTTGGTTAAGTGTTTTTTAGGAGCGACATTAAGTTCCCATTCCAGCAATTAGGGGTTGATACCTGTTTGCAATATATAGAACAGAAAAGTAACGTACTCTTTTTTGAAAATGAGTTTGGAACACAAATCCCAAAGGAGAAAAAGGTTTGAAATTCTTTTTGTGAGTTTTAGTGAAGTGATTTGAATTTGTTTGGTGATTCATATTGCACTAAGGACTATGACATAGGAACGAATGCGTCATATATCGCCCCCAGACGGGACATACATAAATTTCACGTTTCTGAGCATTTTTCAAACAGGTAACCAGTTACCTGATTTTGGTAACTGATTACCACTGAGGCAGAATGTGTGTTTCTTGCATTTTCTCGCTTGTTTGAGTTCCTTTTCACCTATAAACTTCATGGATTAATATGATGCATTTATGTGGATTGTTTTTGACATATTTTATCATTCTTGAATGTTTGATTTGGATTCTTCGACGCGTAACTTCTGGTTTCCATAATATTCTCCATCCATAACCATGGACTCAATATCATCTGATGATCTCCACATGACCTCCAAGATAGGAGGTGACCCATATTCATTCATCCGCTCTTTCAAAGAAATTTGACTTTCTTCTGATGATGATAAACATTTGGTTGCTTGAATGAGACCTCTTTCTTAGGCTTAAAACTCTTTGGTGCTCTCCTCTTGCTAGGCACACCTCTCTCAATCCCCTGCAAATGAACAATGATATGCAAATGCTAATGCTATGAAAATGCAATGAATCATAAACCAGGTAAAGAAAAGGTTGGGAGAATTTTGGGGTACAACAACAGTGAGTATCAGAGGCTCCAACATTTATTTTTCCCAGCGGTCGAGTGGTCGATTTTATTTTATTCAGTAGGATATTTTCAGCTCAGGAGATGGTTTTCTGGCTATCTCAGGCATTCTCAAAGTTATAATATCCAAAGAGAGGGAAAGGAAACGATTGAAGAAAACCTGAAGAATGGGAAAAGACAAGGTCATCGCAACCAAATCTTGGGTTCGGGAGTCGGTTACGCAAGGGGAAGGTATTAGCATCCCTCATGTCCGCTGTACTTAACGGGATCCATGCTTGTTGTCTAAACAATGGGTGTGATTATCTATAAGCTACTGCTAAACGGAAATGAGAGCAAAAGAAAAAGAAAGAGACTCGATAGGACATCTCCTCCTTATGCCTACGTATTCTCTCGTGCCATGGGAAAGTCAGAGTCAACGTAGTTAAGAAAACTACGGGTGACGGGGTGAAGGTTGCTCGCCAAGACCTCACTGTCTTGTGCATACGTATCCTCATCTGGTATGAGAAATCAGAGCAAACGTGGTTCGGGTAACTAAACCACATGTTGGTTAAGTGTTTTTTAGGAGCGACATGAAGTTCCCATTCCAGCAATTAGGGGTTGGTACCTGTTTGCAATATATAGAACAGAAAAGTAACGTACTCTTTTTTGAAAATGAGTTTGGAACACAAATCCCGAAGGAGAAAAAGGTTTGAAATTTTTTTTGTGAGTTTTAGTGAAGTGATTTGAATTTGTTTGGTGATTCATATTGCACTAAAGACTATGACATAGGAACGAATGCGTCACATATCGCCCCCAGACAGGACGTACACAAATTTCACGTTTCTGAGCATTTTTCAAACACGTAACCAGTTACCTGATTTTGGTAACTGATTACCACTGAGGCATAATGTGTGTTTCTTGCATTTTCTCGCTTGTTTGAGTTCCTTTTCACCTATAAACTTCATGGATTAATATGATGCATTTATGTGGATTGTTTTTGACATATTTCATCATTCTTGAATGTTTGATTTGGATTCTTCGACGCGTAACTTCTGGTTTCCATAATATTCTCCATCCATAACCATGGACTCAATATCATCTGATGATCTCCACATGACCTCCAAGATAGGAGGTGACCCATATTCATTCATCCGCTCTTTCAAAGAAAGTTGACTTTCTTCTGATGATGATAAACATTTGGTTTCTTGAATGAGACCTCTTTCTTAGGCTTAAAACTCTTTGGTGCTCTCCTCTTTCTAGGCACACCTCTCTCAATCCCCTGCAAATGAACAATGATATGCAAATGCTAATGCTATGAAAATGCAATGAATCATAAACCAGGTAAAGAAAAGGTTGGGAGAATTTTGGGGTACAACAACAGTGAGTATCAGAGGCTCCGACATTTATTTTTCCCAGCGGTCGAGTGGTCGATTTTATTTTATTCAGTAGGATATTTTCAGCTCAGGAGATGGTTTTCTGGCTATCTCAGGCATTCTCACAGTTATAATATCCAAAGAGAGGGAAAGGAAACAATTGAAGAAAACCTGAAATATGGGAAAAGACAAGGTCATCGCAACCAAATCTTGGGTTCGGGAGTCGGTTACGCAAGGGGAAGGTATTAGCATCCCTCATGTCCGCTGTACTTAACGGGATCCATGCTTGTTGTCTAAACAATGGGTGTGATTATCTATAAGCTACTGCTAAACGGAAATGAGAGCAAAAGAAAAAGAAAGAGACTCGATAGGACATCTCCTCCTTATGCCTACGTATTCTCTCGTGCCATGGGAAAGTCAGAGTCAACGTAGTTCAGAAAACTACGGGTGACGGGGTGAAGGTTGCTCGCCAAGACCTCACTGTCTTGTGCAAACGTATCCTCATCTGGTATGAGAAATCAGAGCAAACGTGGTTCGGGTAACTAAACCACATGTTGGTTAAGTGTTTTTTAGGAGCGACATTAAGTTCCCATTCCAGCAATTAGGGGTTGGTACCTGTTTGCAATATATAGAACAGAAAAGTAACGTACTCTTTTTTGAAAATGAGTTTGGAACACAAATCCCGAAGGAGAAAAAGGTTTGAAATTTTTTTTGTGAGTTTTAGTGAAGTGATTTGAATTTGTTTGGTGATTCATATTGCACTAAAGACTATGACATAGGAACGAATGCGTCACATATCGCCCCCAGACAGGACGTACACAAATTTCACGTTTCTGAGCATTTTTCAAACAGGTAACCAGTTACCTGATTTTGGTAACTGATTACCACTGAGGCATAATGTGTGTTTCTTGCATTTTCTCTCTTGTTTGAGTTCCTTTTCACCTATAAACTTCATGGATTAATATGATGCATTTATGTGGATTGTTTTTGACATATTTCATCATTCTTGAATGTTTGATTTGGATTCTTCGACGCGTAACTTCTGGTTTCCATAATATTCTCCATCCATAACCATGGACTCAATATCATCTGATGATCTCCACATGACCTCCAAGATAGGAGGTGACCCATATTCATTCATCCGCTCTTTCAAAGAAAGTTGACTTTCTTCTGATGATGATAAACATTTGGTTTCTTGAATGAGACCTCTTTCTTAGGCTTAAAACTCTTTGGTGCTCTCCTCTTTCTAGGCACACCTCTCTCAATCCCCTGCAAATGAACAATGATATGCAAATGCTAATGCTATGAAAATGCAATGAATCATAAACCAGGTAAAGAAAAGGTTGGGAGAATTTTGGGGTACAACAACAGTGAGTATCAGAGGCTCCGACATTTATTTTTCCCAGCGGTCGAGTGGTCGATTTTATTTTATTCAGTAGGATATTTTCAGCTCAGGAGATGGTTTTCTGGCTATCTCAGGCATTCTCACAGTTATAATATCCAAAGAGAGGGAAAGGAAACAATTGAAGAAAACCTGAAATATGGGAAAAGACAAGGTCATCGCAACCAAATCTTGGGTTCGGGAGTCGGTTACGCAAGGGGAAGGTATTAGCATCCCTCATGTCCGCTGTACTTAACGGGATCCATGCTTGTTGTCTAAACAATGGGTGTGATTATCTATAAGCTACTGCTAAACGGAAATGAGAGCAAAAGAAAAAGAAAGAGACTCGATAGGACATCTCCTCCTTATGCCTACGTATTCTCTCGTGCCATGGGAAAGTCAGAGTCAACGTAGTTCAGAAAACTACGGGTGACGGGGTGAAGGTTGCTCGCCAAGACCTCACTGTCTTGTGCAAACGTATCCTCATCTGGTATGAGAAATCAGAGCAAACGTGGTTCGGGTAACTAAACCACATGTTGGTTAAGTGTTTTTTAGGAGCGACATTAAGTTCCCATTCCAGCAATTAGGGGTTGGTACCTGTTTGCAATATATAGAACAGAAAAGTAACGTACTCTTTTTTGAAAATGAGTTTGGAACACAAATCCCGAAGGAGAAAAAGGTTTGAAATTTTTTTTGTGAGTTTTAGTGAAGTGATTTGAATTTGTTTGGTGATTCATATTGCACTAAAGACTATGACATAGGAACGAATGCGTCACATATCGCCCCCAGACAGGACGTACACAAATTTCACGTTTCTGAGCATTTTTCAAACAGGTAACCAGTTACCTGATTTTGGTAACTGATTACCACTGAGGCATAATGTGTGTTTCTTGCATTTTCTCTCTTGTTTGAGTTCCTTTTCACCTATAAACTTCATGGATTAATATGATGCATTTATGTGGATTGTTTTTGACATATTTCATCATTCTTGAATGTTTGATTTGGATTCTTCGACGCGTAACTTCTGGTTTCCATAATATTCTCCATCCATAACCATGGACTCAATATCATCTGATGATCTCCACATGACCTCCAAGATAGGAGGTGACCCGTATTCATTCATCCGCTCTTTCAAATAAATTTGACTTTCTTCTGATGATGATAAACATTTGGTTGCTTGAATGAGACCTCTTTCTTAGGCTTAAAACTCTTTGGTGCTCTCCTCTTGCTAGGCACACCTCTCTCAATCCCCTGCAAATGAACAATGATATGCAAATGCTAATGCTATGAAAATGCAATGAATCATAAACCAGGTAAAGAAAAGGTTGGGAGAATTTTGGGGTACAACAACAGTGAGTATCAGAGGCTCCGACATTTATTTTTCCCAGCGGTCGAGCGGTCGATTTTATTTTATTCAGTAGGATATTTTCAGCTCAGGAGATGGTTTTCTGGCTATCTCAGGCATTCTCACAGTTATAATATCCAAAGAGAGGGAAAGGAAACAATTGAAGAAAACCTGAAATATGGGAAAAGACAAGGTCATCGCAACCAAATCTTGGGTTCGGGAGTCGGTTACGCAAGGGGAAGGTATTAGAATCCCTCATGTCCGTTGTACTTAATGGGATCCACGCTTGTAATCTAAACAATGGGTGTGATTATCTATAAGCTACTGCTAAACGGAAATGAGAGCAAAAGAAAAAGAAAGAGACTCGATAGGACATCTCCTCCTTATGCCTACTTATTCTCTCGTGCCATGGGAAAGTCAGAGTCAACGTAGTTCAGAAAACTACGGGTGACGGGGTGAAGGTTGCTCGCCAAGACCTCACTGTCTTGTGCCTACGTATCCTCATCTGGTATGAGAAATCAGAGCAAACGTGGTTCGGGTAACTAAACCACATGTTGGTTAAGTGTTTTTTAGGAGCGACATTAAGTTCCCATTCCAGCAATTAGGGGTTGATACCTGTTTGCAATATATAGAACAGAAAAGTAACGTACTCTTTTTTGAAAATGAGTTTGGAACACAAATCCCAAAGGAGAAAAAGGTTTGAAATTCTTTTTGTGAGTTTTAGTGAAGTGATTTGAATTTGTTTGGTGATTCATATTGCACTAAGGACTATGACATAGGAACGAATGCGTCACATATCGCCCCCAGACGGGACATACAGAAATTTCACGTTTCTGAGCATTTTTCAAACAGGTAACCAGTTACCTGATTTTGGTAACTGATTACCACTGAGGCAGAATGTGTGTTTCTTGCATTTTCTCGCTTGTTTGAGTTCCTTTTCACTTATAAACTTCATGGATTAATATGATGCATTTATGTGGATTGTTTTTGACATATTTTATCATTCTTGAATGTTTGATTTGGATTCTTCAACGCGTAACTTCTGGTTTCCATAATATTCTCCATCCATAACCATGGACTCAATATCATCTGATGATCTCCACATGACCTCCAAGATAGGAGGTGACCCATATTCATTCATCCGCTCTTTCAAAGAAATTTGACTTTCTTCTGATGATGATAAACATTTGGTTGCTTGAATGAGACCTCTTTCTTAGGCTTAAAACTCTTTGGTGCTCTCCTCTTGCTAGGCACACCTCTCTCAATCCCCTGCAAATGAACAATGATATGCAAATGTTAATGCTATGAAAATGCAATGAATCATAAACCAGGTAAAGAAAAGGTTGGGAGAATTTTGGGGTACAACAACAGTGAGTATCAGAGGCTCCGACATTTATTTTTCCCAGCGGTCGAGTGGTCGATTTTATTTTATTCAGTAGGACATTTTCAGCTCAGGAGATGGTTTTCTGGCTATCTCAGGCATTCTCACAGTTGTAATATCCAAAGAGAGGGAAAGGAAACGATTGAAGAAAACCTGACGAATGGGAAAAGACAAGGTCATCGCAACCAAATCTTGGGTTCGGGAGTCGGTTACGCAAGGGGAAGGTATTAGCATCCCTCATGTCCGTTGTACTTAACGGGATCCACGCTTGTTGTCTAAACAATGGGTGTGATTATCTATAAGCTACTGCTAAACGGAAATGAGAGCAAAAGAAAAAGAAAGAGACTCGATAGGACATCTCCTCCTTATGCCTACGTATTCTCTCGTGTCATGGGAAAGTCAGAGTCAACGTAGTTCAGAAAACTACGGGTGACGGGGTGAAGGTTGCTCGCCAAGTCCTCACTGTCTTGTGCCTACGTATCCTCATCTGGTATGAGAAATCAGAGCAAACGTGGTTCGTGTAACTAAACCACATGTTGGTTAAGTGTTTTTTAGGAGCGACATTAAGTTCCCATTCCAGCAATTAGGGGTTGATACCTATTTGCAATATATAGAACAGAAAAGTAACGTACTCTTTTTTGAAAATGAGTTTGGAACACAAATCCCGAAGGAGAAAAAGGTTTGAAATTTTTTTTGTGAGTTTTAGTGAAGTGATTTGAATTTTTTTGGTGATTCATATTACACTAAAGACTATGACATAGGAACGAATGCGTCACATATCGCCCCCAGACGGGACGTACACAAATTTCACGTTTCTGAGCATTTTTCAAACAGGTAACTAGTTACCTGATTATGGTAACTGATTACCACTGAGGTAGAATGTATGTTTCTTGCATTTTCTCGCTTGTTTGAGTTCCTTTTCACCTATAAACTTCATGGATTAATATGATGCATTTATGTGGATTATTTTTGACATATTTCATCATTCTTGAATGTTTGATTTGGATTTTTCAATGCGTAACTTCTGGTTTCCATTTGAATGTTAAAATTGCTCATGTTGCTTAATGGATGCAATGATCATTTGAGTTGTTTGCTTATAGCATGATTAATTGGTTATCATTATTGATTATCTTGCTGGATGTTTGATGCATGTTTACTTTTGTTTCCGGTTCCGCTTTGTTGCGCGCTTGTTTGATCGTTCGATCAATTTGAATTAAAAAGCATGTCGATCTTATTCATTATTGTTGATGCAATGTTGTTGATCAATTATGTTTGATTGTTGAAGCATGTTCACTCACATGATACCTATCTATGATTGGTGTTTGTTTATGATTAATTGCATTCAAGCATGCTTGCTGCCCTACTTTCCAGAACTGTGGTTATTATGAACTTTGCATGCTGTCTTTGCCTTGCTTGCTTGATGCCTACTTTTTACACCTACTTTTGTGATAAAATATGTGTTGTTATAGGATGTCTTGCTTGTGTGCTGGATTTTACTGCTGTCTTGTGTAGGAGGCGTTGTTGTAGCTGCTGTTTTTGCCTTGCTTTCTTGCTTTTTTTTGTGCTTTGCCTTTGCATGTTCCCTTAGGATTCTTATTCCAATTTAATTTCCGATTAAATTTGGAGTAGGATAGACACTAGGATGGCAATCTATTCATGATAAGAAGTAGGTTAGTCCCTTTTAATCTCAATTTTAGGTCCATATTTAGCATGCTATCATTAGGATAGAATCTCCTTGCGCATCTCAACTTTAGGACCATTTTGCATGACAGCGTTAGGGCCGAGTTTCCCATAGACATTCTGTGCGTCTCTCTTCTCATCTCAAAACATATTCTAACTCATCTAATAAAGACAATGAACATTGTACGCTACGAGCCTTAAGCAAATGGGAAATGATGATTGAGGGGTCTCCTCTCGCATGTCTAGAGTGTTTAGTGTACATCCCGTTTGGGGGCGATATGCGACGCATTCATTCCTATGTCATAGTCTTTAGTGCAACGTGAATCACAAAGCAAACTAGTTCACTTCACTAAAATTCACAAACAAAACTCAAACCTTTTTATCCTTCGGGATTTGTGTTTCTAACTCATTTTCAGAAAAGAGTACGTTACTTTTCCGTTCTACCGCAAACAGGCATCGACCCTAACTGTTGGAATAGGAACTTAACGTCACTCATAAAAAATACTTAATTAATTTGTGGTTTCATTACCTGAACTACATTTGCTCTAATTTCTCATACCAGATGAGGATATGTAGGTACAAGACAGTGATGTCTTGGCGAGCAACCTTTCCCCATCACTCGTAGTTTTTCGAACTACGTTGACTCTGACTTTCCCATTGCACGAGGGAATACGTAGGCATAGGGAAGCGATGTCCTATCAAGTCTCCTTCTTTTTATTTCCCCTATTTAGCAGTAGCTTTTAGATAAACACACCCTTTGATTAGACAACAAGCATGGATCCCGTTGAGCACAACGGACGTGGGGGGTGCTCATACCTTCCCCTTGCGTAACCGACTCCCGAACCCAAGATTTGGTTGCGATGACCTTGTCTTTTCCTATTCTTTAGATTTTCTTTGATCGTTTCCTTTCCCTCTCTTTGGGATAAATAACTTTTGGTGGCGATTTTTCTATTTTTCCGCTGGGTTTTTTCGCAGTTTCGACAACTGGCGACTCTGCTGGGGACATGCTGGTTCCCTATGCGAGTCAATCCTAACGCTTGTTTGTTTTGCATCTTTGGGTGTTTACCTTTGTGCAACTATTTACTTTTATGTACATTACCTATTATATATTATTGCATTTGCATTTTATTGTTATCATATTATGTTGTTGTTGTTGTGCTGTTGGATGGATTGTTCCATGATGAGATAAGCCCAATACCCAGGCTTGAGTATACACACATGATTAGTATGGAGATTAGCGGGAGCTTGTGTGGCATCTGAGCACATAATAGCTCACGCAAAATTCATATCCAGACGAGGTTTTTCTTTGGAGATACTCTATCATGCACGTCTGGTGCAGTTGATGGAGTATTGACTTAGAAAAACTAACGACTCTGGAGACCGTTCATTGGGAAGTCAGTTGAGACCTCCTTGATTGGCCATGATGCCAAACCAGAAATGGTAAACATATCATCGTCTCTCGACCTGAGAGTTTTTGATACTGATGACCTGTATAGGATGCCATACCATCCAAGAATAGAACCCACATGTGAGAGGGGATGGGTTTTGTAGGAAACCTTGACTTTCAACCAACCCAGTTTCTGGTTTTCTTGTCCGAGCGAACTTTTGATCCTGAGTACTCCAGTTTTCTATTGCCTCAATGTCCTGTTTTTTCTGGATTTTTTATTAGAGCGGAGCTCTGGTTGTATTCAGTCAACTACACAACAACAAGTTTAAGCATTGGATACCTTGATCCCATGTTTGCATCTGCATAATCATCCTGTATTTAACATTGCATGTTTGTGTATTTTACAGGTTCTCGTCTTTCTTTTGATTTCGGTACTGATCTTCAATAGAGATAGAAGTAGACAGAAAGAAGATTGTTGTATACAAGTTTCCGGCACCTGAGTTAGGACCTTTATTTGGTCTGATTTTCATGGCTGAGCCTGGCGTCCTTGAAACCTTCAAGAAAGATTATGGGAGAACTCTGAATCTTTCCCGTAAGATCACGAGTTATGATCATGGAGCTATTCATACCCTGTTGTAGTTTTATGATCCACCACTGTGATGTTTCACTTTCCTGGACTATGTATTGGTTCCGACTTTGAAGGAGTTCGCTTTCATCTTAGGTGTTCCGATCCAAGATGAAGCGCCTTTGTTTTGTTCAGAGGAAGAACCCAATTTCAAGAAGTTAACCGCTGCTCTTTATTTGAGCGCCTCTGAGTTGGGTGATCACGTCGTCAGCACGAACAAATTTTATGGCTTTACTTTATCTTTCTTGGTAGATAAAGCCCAGAAATATGCTGAAGAGGGTTGTTGGGTGGTCTTTAGTGCTATCTTGGCTCTGTGCGTATATGGCATTGTGTTGTTTCCTAACATACCGAACTTTGTTGATTTTGATGCCTTTCATATCTTCGCTTTCAAGAACCCCATGCCTACCCTCTTAGGAGATTTGTATCATTCAGTACACTACAAGAATGAGAAGAGAAGAGGAAAGATGGTTTCTTGTTGTGCATCACTTCTCCATAAGTGGTTTATTGATCATCTTCCTCGCTTTGGAGCTTTTGTGGATTTAAGGAATTCATCAGAATGATCCAAAAGACTCATGGGTTTGACAGCCAAGGATATCGCCTGGTTCAACCGAGATCTGCTTGGTCTTGTGCTCATCTTTAGCTGTGGTAATTTCTCTAATGTGCCTTTTGTAACACCCCACTCTAAACTATCGCGGAAAAATAAGATAAACAATAGAAACAATTCAGAGTGTAGCAAATAAAGTCTCATGACGACCGTCATGGATGTCACGACCGTCACGGTCATGACGAGCATCAAGGAGCTGTGACGACCGTCACACTCCCAAATTCTCAGACGCATCAGGGTGTCACATTCTATACTTAACCAAAACACATACACCTGCAAAAGATCATTTACTAACATACGTATCACAAAATTCGGATGAACAAACAAAGATAATTTGTTTAACATTTCAATCATAAAACGACATGTTATAATACACTTCCAACGATTCGTAATAATTAAATTCCATTAAAATTCAGCAAGTAATTATCTTGCATCAATTCACTAAAACAACTCTGCATCCAAGCAACATTTGACATTATCATAAACAACCAATCTATTTGCCATAGTACTTAATAAAATTCAGCAACAAGGAATTCAATTAAAACAATAACATTAATCGTTCATCCCCCCAGAGTGCTACGTATCAGAGCGACCAACGACCTTAAACATAAAGTGACACTTTCTTCCGAGTTACCTACAAATTACCACCAACGGAGGTAACATACAACGTAAAAGGTGAGATATCAACAATATAACATAAGGCATGATAAAAGTCATGTCAGAATATTATCACAACATTATAATTCCAGCAGCTCACATAAATATTAGTAATAATTAAACTGCAACAATTCATTATCCCTATCCACAACTATTATCATCATAACTTAGCAACTCATCAAAACAACTCAACAACGCAACTCAACATTGCGACTCAACAATGTGACTTAACAATGCGACTCAACTGTACATATGAATGTGGTACCAGATTGCCATTACGGCCGCCAATACAGGCCAACAATTTGCCACTAAGGGCCGCCAATACAGGCCAACAATTTGCCACTAAGGGCCGCCAATACAGGCCAACAATTTGCCACTAAGGACCGCCAATACAGGCCAACAATTTGCCACTAAGGGCCGCCAATACAGGCCAACAATTATGATATGCTATGGGACGCAACTATTATGGACTATAACACAACAACAACAACTGTGCAACAACCGTGTGTTGCACCCCAAAATTTGACCAACCGGGTCTCGCATTTGGCTCGATGTTTCGACGCATGACCGCATTCGCATCTGCATATTGCATACATTGCATTTGTCATTTGTATTGATTTTATCAGGGATCACAGCTCTCGTCTCGTGTTTCGGGTGTTTTTAATCAGTTTTAATAGATAGAATCGATTTTTGGGATATTTCGGTGCCCGTTTATTTTTACCGATTATTTTTGTGCGCTCTCGCGTTGTTATGTGTCGTTCGGGAATTATGGTGATTTTTCTGGATTTTATTGGCATTTTTTAGGGTTTAAATAGATTTTTAATCATTTTAGATATTTTTAATAGCTTTTTAATCATTTTTAGGGTTAATAGGATTTTTTAATAGTTTTTAATTCTTTTTAGATAGATTTTAATCATTTTAGGATAAAATAGAATTTTATAGAAATAAATAGATTTTTAATCATTTTTAGCATTTTATAGTATATTAGGTAGATTTTAATATTTTTAGATAATATAGAGTAATATAGTTTGTAGAATTTTTAATAGAATTTAATAGCATTTTTCATTTTAGAATATTTTTAGAATATAAGTAGGTTTTTTTCTTTTAATAGTTTTTTAGAATTTATTAGGAGTTTTTAGATTTAATTCAGAATTATTTAGATTAATTAGGTTTTGGTTAATTAGTGTTAATCCATTGTTATTAATCATGTTAATGCAGTTTTGGTTTTTTGATGGCATTTTCGTAGTGGGCTTCAGTCCAATTCGCAGGCCCAGTTTGAGTTTTTTGTCCAGAATGTTCATCCAAGTCCAGAATCAGTCCAGCATTTTCTAGCGTTTCCCAGCACATTCTAGAAGCTCCCAGAAGAATTCTCAGCATTTAAAACCAGCAGCACACGTGTAAGAAAGGGGCTGGCCCATGTTTCATGCTCCACGCACGCCACGCCATCACCCAGACGCTCCCTCTCTCACCCACGTGTTCCACATGCGTTCACTCACCCCACTCACCACTAACACGCGTCGCCCCCTGAAGGCTCCCCTGTTGCATGGCCGGCGGCCATGCAGCCGCCGCGCCTGAGTCCCTCCGGCCACCACCAAACCCAGAAAAAACCCAGAAACCACCCATCTTCATCCCTTCTCACTCAATCTTCACCAAAATCCCAGAAATGCCCAGAATCCTCCAAAGTTCTTCCACCTCCGATCAATAAGCTTCCGTCTTCTCCGATTCACCGATCATCCTCATCGTTCATCTTCCACCTTCATCATCCATGATCAACCACATCCAGAAACGATCATCATCCTCACATGAATCTTCAAAGCGGTCAAGAACAAAATTCCAGAAATCCACCAACATCGTCTTCAATCACCACAAACTTCAGATCATCATCTCCAGAAACCCAGAATCTGCAACAACCTTCATCAACCATACGTGTTCTTCATCAACACTCGTCCATTTCCAGAAAGAAGCTCCAACAAGGACATGCAACAGTCTTCGCCTATCATCTAACCTCCTTGTTCATCAAGATCATCAAGAAAGCTCATCATCACCAGAATCTTCAGTAATATCCGTCAAGAGCATCGAACATCATCCACATGCAATCCACTCCAGATCTTCAAGTTCATGTGAGCAGTAGGTGTTTTTGCTTCCAAAGATTGGTGAGTTAATTTTGTGGTTCAGTCGTATCACTGATTCGAAGAGGTTTGAACGAAGGAGAAGATTGATAGAGGGAATGGTTCTGAGAGAAAGATTGAGAATGAGACTGAGGAACTGTGAACGGAGAAGGAGAAGAAGAAGGTTAACGGCGGCGGTGGAGAGGAAAAGTCTCTAGGGTTTTCAGAAAGGAGTTGGGAGAAGAGAGTGGGCCTTAGGGCCCAGTTCCTTTTTTTTTTGACACCACACTCCCTCCGTTTTTGGCTGAAAGAGTGGGCTGGGCCCAACGAAGTCTTTCTGGGTTACACTCCCAGATTCAATGTTGCACCCCCCCTCCGGGTTCTACAGCCAACAAATGGGCTGGGCCCAATTTTGTGTTTTTTATTATTTCTTCATGTAATCCCCCTGTACAGACTTCCCCCCTCCCTTGTATTTTTCTTTTTGTTATTTTTGTTATATAGTTATAGAGAAAAATAAGAGAAAAATATATTTGAAAAAAATAGAAAAAAGAAAAGAAATGTTAAGAAAAGGATTTGAAAAAAGAGAAGAAAAATAGTGAAAAACAATAAAAGAATATATGTTGAAAAGAGAAAAATAGAGAGAAAAATATATGAAAAAAAAGAAAAAGAAATAAAAGGAAAAGAATAGTTGAAAAAGAAATAGAAAAAATAGAAGAAAATAAAGAGAAAATATGTGAAAATAAAGAAAAGAAATATAAGAAAAAAGCATATTAAAGAAATAGTTGGAAAAAAAGAATAAAGAATATATTGAAAAAATATGAGAAAAATACATAAAGAGAAAGAAAAAGAAAAGAAATATTCAAGTGAAAAATATATAGAAAAAATATGAGAAAATATTGTGAAAAGAAAAGGAGGAAAAAGAGGAAAAATATTATAGTAGGTTTAATATTTTTTAGTACATTTTCTTTTAGGATATATTTCCATAGAGTTTATTTTCCGATTTTAGGGATAGTTTAGAAGCCCACTTGTTAGGGGGCTATTTTTCATTCGATTTTTCAGGATAGGATAGGATAGTATTTCCTAGGAGATTTATTTTCAGTATTCAATCATTGTAACCATTTTTCAGAGATTAATAAAACGAGATTTGAGCTGTGGTCCCGAAGTAGCCGAACTACAGCTGCTCTGATTTTTCGTACCAGACGAGAATATGTAGGCATAGGATGCGATATCCTAGCGAGCACACTAACGACTGACTTTGTTGTTCTCTCGCGGCTGTGCGATCGAGACTTTCCCGCTGACGACTAACTGATACCCTTTTTTCTCTCTTGCCCGAGCGCATTTGAGACCAAGCCATAGTTTTGCCCATAGGTTCCCGACCCTGTGAAACTAGTTGTTTTTCTCACTGCTGTGTGAGATTGTTTTGTTTAGCCGTAGTTAGTCTGAACTACGTAAAGCTCTGATCTTCCATGCAATGTGGAAGTACGTAGGCACAAGACGCGAGGTCTTGGCGAGCCAATTTTCCCCGTAGTCCCGAACTACGTTGACTCTGACTTTCTCTCTTGAGAATACGTAGGCATAGAGTGCGACACTCTATCGAGTCAATTCCCTTCCGTTTAGATTTAGCAGCCGTAGATAGATTGTTTTGCATCCAGTAGACAACCCAAGCAAGCGTGGATCCCGTCGAGTACGACGGACGTGAGGGGTGCTAATACCTTCCCCTTGCGTAACCGACTCCCGAACCCAGGTTTTGGTTGCGATGACCATACCTTTCCCCGTTTTTTGCGAGGTTTACTTCGAGCGACTCCTTTCCCGCTCTGAGGGATAAATAACGCACGGTGGCGACTCTTTTGTCAGCCGGCGCCGATTTTCGCAGTAGCGACAGCTGGCGACTCTGCTGGGGAATGCGATAGTTCCCCATGCATGTGGGATCCAACGTCCCCTAAGAGAGAGTCAATCCTAGCGCTTGTTTGCTTGGCTATTGGGGCTTATTTATCGATATTATCTGCTGCTGTTGGGGTGTTACGGGTGTTCTATGATTGAGAGAAGCCGGACCTGGGCTTGAGTGCACCATAGACTTAGAGTGGAAATTAGTGGGCGCGTGCTTGCTTTGCAGGCACTAGTGTCTCATGAAATCCACGCTCAGACGAGGTTCATCCGGTTGGCTTCACTTTCAACCCTTTGGGTTGAGACGGTTGCTGGTTTGGTGGATTGTCGACTCTGGGGACCGATCATTTGGAAGTTAGCTAAGTGAGGCCTCTTCAGGACTCGATGATGCCACTCCTTCTGGGAATCGTATCGTCAGTCTTGAAAGTCTGTGACGCTGACAACCGCATAGGATGCCGTACCTTGTCAGATGTAGGTTCACACCTGTGAGTGGGGAGGTTTTTTTGTGCAGGAAACTTGACTTCCAACCTACCCGTTATTTTGGTCTTCTCTTCAGAGCAACCGTACTCCGTCAGCAGTGCAGCAGTATTTAGATTGTGTGGGGAGCTGTGATCCCGTGTTTGTTGCATTGCATCGCATTTGCATATGCATCTTCGCATCATATTGCATACCATTCGCCAGCTAGTCAGAGCTATTATCCAGCCGTTATTTTGGTTCTGAAGGTGAATATTGAAGACGACCAAGAGGTTGAAGCAGATTTAAAGCAGATTTGAGCAGAATCGAGCATCGAAGTCAGCTGAAGACCATTGGTAGCTATGTCAGAGAGCGGCTTCCAGTTTGTTGATACCTTGTCAGGTTTCACCGTGACGTCCAATCCTCTGTATGGATCTCCGCACGACGAAGACTTTCCGCAAGTGAACAACCTTACTGCAGCTTAGCTGGTGCAGCCATCTGTTGAAGACCAAGGTCTGCGTGAGTAGTTTGTTGTCCGAGGTGAACGTTCTCCTTCTGTTGATGTCTCAGACTACCAGGGTTTTGCCTTCCCTGTGCCAAAGCCCCGAAGAGAGGTCCCAACAGCAAAGAATGAAGACCCATTAGCTCCCGTGTATGCTGAAAGGTTTCGTGCATTAGATGAGAGATTCAAAGCCTTGAAAGGTAAAGACGCTGTTACTCCTAGTGCTGCAGAGATGTGTCTGGTTCCTGGCCTAGTGTTACCTCCGAAGTTCAGAATGCCGAGGTTTGAAAGGTACAAAGGAGATAGTTGCCCGAAGCAACATTTGGTGATGTTCTGCCGAAGAATGACTTCATTCATGCACAACGACAAGCTGATGATTCATTGCTTTCAAGATAGTCTGACTAGGGCACCTCTGAGTTGGTATATGCAGTTAGAGAGAAATCAGATTCAGTCATGGATGGACTTAGCCAATGCCTTTCTGAAGCAGTACGACTATAATCTTGACGAAGCTCCTATTCGCATGCAGCTGCAAGAATTGTCTCAAGGGAACAATGAATCTTTCAGAAAGTATGTTCAGAGATGGAGAGAATTTGCTGGTAGAGTGCAACCACCACTCCTAGACCAAGAGCTGAAAGGCATGTTCGTAAACTCCTTGCAGAGCCCGTACTTCGAAAGAATGCTTGGAACCGCACCAAATTTCTCTGAGTTGGTAAGGACGGGAGAGCACATTGAGTATGGTGTAAAGACTGGAAGAATCCCGAATGTTTCAAGAGGTCAGGCCAGTGAAACTGAATCTCTCTATGGCTCTCAATCCGAAGATGAAACCATGATCAATGCGGTCCTGACAGATGTTGGATATCCTCAAGTCGAATCGGTGAAAGCTGTTGGTTCTCCGTCTTCTCCGCGGTCAGTATCTTCTGTGTCTCGTTATTCTGAACAGACAGTCGTGCCTGGGGCACCCTATCAGGAATCTTATGTCGCTTCCATTGCAAAGCAGCGAACTCGTGACCGAGGTTACCAGAGTCAGCATCGGAATCAGAACAGACCTCGCAACAACTTGGAACGAAGGAATGGTCCTTTTCACCCAGTGCCGATGCCGTATAGCCAGTTGCTACCATCTTTGATCCAGAAGTCTTTGGTGGAGCCGAAAGCTCTTAAGCCAGTTCCAGAACCTTACCCTCCTGGGTATAATCCCCATGTTCAGTGTGGTTATCATGGTGGCTCACCGGGGCATTCAACGGAAGATTGTAAAGCATTTCAGGCGAAGGTACAGCAGTTGATTGATCAGGATCGCATTTCCTTTCGAGAAGGGTTTCTGTTTGTTCATCCCAACCACTCAGCTGGCTAAGCTCGTAGACTCGGAAAGTATTCACCAGCAAAAGCCAGTGGTTCAGACAGGCGGGCGCCTCAGCATTGGCAGTCCTCAGACTATACATCATTTGCATTTGTAGTTTCTTTTCTGTTAGTTACTACCTGCTTTTAAACATTGTATGTTTTGAATGGTGATAATAATAAAGTGACTATGCATTTTTCTGAATTAGTCATGTCGCTGTCGCTCATTTACTGCATTTGCACTGACACTTGCATTTTTATTCACTCCACTTTACCGCTGTGACTAGCAAAGTTAGGAGGGAGGATGACGAAACTGAAACTCATAACCGATGATCGTATGCTTTCAGATAAGACCGTACCGATGACGTACAAGGCATTGTTTCAAATTCCCCAAACACTGGAGATATAAGGAGTTAGTCCCTTGTTAACCACTTCGAGCCAGGAGGTAGAAGTTTTTTCGGACTTGTAAACCCTTACATCTTAACCCGGGGCAGGTTAGTTGTCAGTTAGCTTGACCGAGCATTCAAGTCTTACAGAGGAGTGTTGTCTATCAAGGACCAATCAGTTTATACCTTTCAAGAGGTCAAACCTCACCAATCAGGAGTGAGACAGTTACAATCCTTTCGGAGCAATCAAGACAACCAGTGTCACACGACTTTGTTCCAAAAGAAAGAAAAAAGAAAGCCCGCTAAGTAAAAAGAAAGAAAAGCTGGAAAGCTAATACTTAGGCAAAATTAGGGCATCCCGCTGGACTTCAAAAGAAAAATCGAAAAGAACTTAAAATGAGTCAGTCCAGGCAAAAATTAGGGAATCAAAAGAACAAAAAGAGGGGACATCAAAAGAAAATTTTCCCCAGCAAATCACAAAGTCGTGTACACGGACACCGAAAGCGAAGAAGGAGTAATTGTCACTCCAGAAGAGCATTGTGAATTCCTTAGCTATGGTCCATACCATTCAGCATACCTCTCGAAGAGGCGAGCGCTTGTGCCAGGTTAACTGAACCTTAGGATCGGAGATCATCACGTAGAAGGGGTGGGTACAAATCAAAATTTGAGCCAAATATCCTTTGTTTCACGAACCGTGAACCCGACCACGATACAACCCTTAAAAGACCTAATTGAGGTAGGGTTAGTCTGAAGCGCATTACGATAAGGTTGAGTAACCTGACTCCTTCTTGACTTGCTAGTCACATCCTTGTTGTATTTTTCACTGACCACGTAAGCACTACGTTTGAACTCCGGTTCATTCGTCACTCACAATCATATGCATGTAAATGAGTGATAGCTCAAATTTTTTCAAAATCTGCATAACCATTGCATTAAGATTACCATTCGTAAACAGACAATTTTAATTGCAGGTTAGTAGTTGACATGAGAGAAATTCCAGCAGGAATAATCAAGCAGGACTGAGTAACTCAGCAGTCTAAACCAGAATGGTGTATGTTGTAAAGCCTTGTGAATCAGGGGCATTGACTTCCAGTAAGTTCAGTATCAGTTAGTCCGAAGACGAGTCCCGAAGCTTCAGTTGAGCAGGGGCAGATTATTTGAGAAGCAGTTGATCAGAGTGAGTCTTCTCGAGAGCCAATCAGGGGCAATTATACAGAGCGCTGAGATTTGAAAGCAGATACTTCCAGTGGATAATCAGATCGGGTTAAGTCGCTAGAACGCTCATTCAGGGGCAAGTCATCGCAGAGAATGTTGAAATCAACTGGGTTGTTAGGTGTTTAATTGGAGATTGAATTCTGTTGTTGTACAGATACCGGGGCAAATATTCTCGAAGTCTTCTCGTAGCAAGCTGTTCAGAGCAATATTCCCAAGAGTTAGATTGGGGCAAGTTGTTCAAACCAGCCTGTTTATTCCCCAGCCAGAGTTGAGTATCGGGGATCATGTCATTACCCTTATCAAAAACCTGAACCTTCCTTAGAAAGGCCTTGCTGTCATTGGATCATTGTCCTGCAGTTCAAACCTGTTGCGTGTCAGTAACCAGTCATTTCCAAAGTCCAGTTCTCGCCTGGCAAACCGGTAACCAGTTCTCATCTGGCCCACCCTTGTGTAAGTATCAGTTCCCGTCTGATGCAGTTTATTGTAAGTATCAGTTCCCGTCTGATGCAGTTTATTGTAAGTATCAGTTCTCGTCTGGTGCAGTTTATTGGTAACCAGTTCTCGTCTGGTCACCGTTTCATCGAGTGTTGTATCAGTTCTCGTCTGGTACATGTCGTCGCGTAACCAGTTCTCGCCTGGTCATCGTGTGTTTTAACCTATGTGTTATACCAGTTCTCATCTGGTGTGCGTCAGCTTTCAGCCAGTTCTCGCCTGGTTGTCTTTTTCTCAGTCTGTTATCCAGTCAGCCCCGTCTGATGTTCAAAAACACAAAAACCAAATCAATTCTCGTCTGATAACCTATTTTCCTACCAGTTCTCGCCTGGTAGTCTACCTTTGAATGCTAGTTCTCGTCTAGTATTTCCCATATCTTCCACTGTGTACATAGTCTATGTTTATCCTAAACCAGAAAAACAAAAAAAACCTAAAGGTATCTGACACAGTAATTCCCGATGACCCGCATGTTGTCATGTTTCCCGATACGAAGCTCGGCAGATACCAGTGCCCCGATTAATGTTTGAATTCCTCGCAGATGTTGTTAAATAAGAATTGCCACTCTTCAGCAAATGAAAGTTGCTTATTATCCCCGGAAGAGTCGAGATCGTATTTTACCCCGTATCAGAGCAGGATCAGGAGTATCCCCAGCAGATTAAGATTGATATCCTTGATAGTGGGGGCATTTCCAGTAGCGTGCCACGCAATCAACCTCGGTGTGTCAATCCCCGCAGAGTACAACCAGTTGCCAATGGTTTGAAGAGAGCATCCCCGAGCAGAGTTGTTTTCTTTCCCCAGTAAAGTCACCAAGCAGGGTTGCCTTTTCATTTCTCCAGCAGGACGATTATCCCCAGCGGATTTGATTTCTCGTTTCTTGCATTTATTTTGCTGAGACGATTCTGTGACTTCAGTTCATCCCCAGTAGAGTTGGCATTACCTTCGGCATTTATTTTGCCAAGTGGTTTTCAGACCTGGTGTTCTCTGGCAGCTCGAGCATGCATTAGCATTTGCATATATAGTCATGGCATTTATACAAGCATATAGCATATCCATGCCGTCTGGGCATCGCATTTTCAAACAGAATGTATAGCATTTGCATATCATATAGGACATTGCATCATTATCCAGCATACGCATGTCGAAACATAGACCAGGATGGTTACCTATTGGATTTCAAATTTGTTCACCTGCAGAGTTGTTTGGTTCAGCTTCTCGACTTACCCAGCAGAATGAAGTCTCCAGAATGGTTATCGGTTCAGGATGATTCTTGAAGGTGCCCGACGAATTTGTTGGTTCAAGATGATTCTTGAAGTCCTTAGCAGCGTGATATGTCTGCTCCAACAGTGATATCTAATCTGAAGATGGATTTCGCAAGCGCCTGAGGGTGGTATCAGAAGGTTCCTGTGAGTTCAGATTTCCTTGTTGATGAATCAACGTGTGACTGAAGTCGAAGATACCTCCTGCAGAGTGGCCAGGGGCCAGGGTTTGATGTATCTTTAGTGTTGAAATTCTACGGCGGGCAGTGAGCAGCTAGTATTCCAATGTTCGGCAAGTTGAGCAGTTGGCAAATTTTCGGGTTTACCGGTATTCAACCGTCATCTACCTTGAATGTTTGAAGGCTGAGCGCTCTTCACCCATTCAGGTCGAAGCCGCTTGAATAGGGGCAGCTGTTGCACCCCAAAATTTGACCAACCGGGTCTCGCATTTGGCTCGATGTTTCGACGCATGACCGCATTCGCATCTGCATATTGCATACATTGCATTTGTCATTTGTATTGATTTTATCAGGGATCACAGCTCTCGTCTCGTGTTTCGGGTGTTTTTAATCAGTTTTAATAGATAGAATCGATTTTTGGGATATTTCGGTGCCCGTTTATTTTTACCGATTATTTTTGTGCGCTCTCGCGTTGTTATGTGTCGTTCGGGAATTATGGTGATTTTTCTGGATTTTATTGGCATTTTTTAGGGTTTAAATAGATTTTTAATCATTTTAGATATTTTTAATAGCTTTTTAATCATTTTTAGGGTTAATAGGATTTTTTAATAGTTTTTAATTCTTTTTAGATAGATTTTAATCATTTTAGGATAAAATAGAATTTTATAGAAATAAATAGATTTTTAATCATTTTTAGCATTTTATAGTATATTAGGTAGATTTTAATATTTTTAGATAATATAGAGTAATATAGTTTGTAGAATTTTTAATAGAATTTAATAGCATTTTTCATTTTAGAATATTTTTAGAATATAAGTAGGTTTTTTTCTTTTAATAGTTTTTTAGAATTTATTAGGAGTTTTTAGATTTAATTCAGAATTATTTAGATTAATTAGGTTTTGGTTAATTAGTGTTAATCCATTGTTATTAATCATGTTAATGCAGTTTTGGTTTTTTGATGGCATTTTCGTAGTGGGCTTCAGTCCAATTCGCAGGCCCAGTTTGAGTTTTTTGTCCAGAATGTTCATCCAAGTCCAGAATCAGTCCAGCATTTTCTAGCGTTTCCCAGCACATTCTAGAAGCTCCCAGAAGAATTCTCAGCATTTAAAACCAGCAGCACACGTGTAAGAAAGGGGCTGGCCCACGTTTCATGCTCCACGCACGCCACGCCATCACCCAGACGCTCCCTCTCTCACCCACGTGTTCCACATGCGTTCACTCACCCCACTCACCACTAACACGTGTCGCCCCCTGAAGGCTCCCCTGTTGCATGGTCGGCGGCCATGCAGCCGCCGCGCCTGAATCCCTCCGGCCACCACCAAACCCAGAAAAAACCCAGAAACCACCCATCTTCATCCCTTCTCACTCAATCTTCACCAAAATCCCAGAAATGCCCAGAATCCTCCAAAGTTCTTCCACCTCCGATCAATAAGCTTCCGTCTTCTCCGATTCACCGATCATCCTCATCGTTCATCTTCCACCTTCATCATCCATGATCAACCATATCCAGAAACGATCATCATCCTCACATGAATCTTCAAAGCGGTCAAGAACAAAATTCCAAAAATCCACCAACATCGTCTTCAATCACCACAAACTTCAGATCATCATCTCCAGAAACCCAGAATCTGCAACAACCTTCATCAACCATACGTGTTCTTCATCAACACTCGTCCATTTCCAGAAAGAAGCTCCAACAAGGACATGCAACAGTCTTCGCCTATCATCTAACCTCCTTGTTCATCAAGATCATCAAGAAAGCTCATCATCACCAGAATCTTCAGTAATATCCGTCAAGAGCATCGAACATCATCCACATGCAATCCACTCCAGATCTTCAAGTTCATGTGAGCAGTAGGTGTTTTTGCTTCCAAAGATTGGTGAGTTAATTTTGTGGTTCAGTCGTATCACTGATTCGAAGAGGTTTGAACGAAGGAGAAGATTGATAGAGGGAATGGTTCTGAGAGAAAGATTGAGAATGAGACTGAGGAACTGTGAACGGAGAAGGAGAAGAAGAAGGTTAACGGCGGCGGCGGAGAGGAAAAGTCTCTAGGGTTTTCAGAAAGGAGTTGGGAGAAGAGAGTGGGCCTTAGGGCCCAGTTCCTTTTTTTTTTTTTGACACCACACTCCCTCCGTTTTTGGCTGAAAGAGTGGGCTGGGCCCAACGAAGTCTTTCTGGGTTACACTCCCAGATTCAATGTTGCACCCCCCCTCCGGGTTCTACAGCCAACAAATGGGCTGGGCCCAATTTTGTGTTTTTTATTATTTCTTCTTGTAATCCTCCTGTACAGACTTCCCCCCTCCCTTGTATTTTTCTTTTTGTTATTTTTGTTATATAGTTATAGAGAAAAATAAGAGAAAAATATATTTGAAAAAAATAGAAAAAAGAAAAGAAATGTTAAGAAAAGAATTTGAAAAAAGAGAAGAAAAATAGTGAAAAACAATAAAAGAATATATGTTGAAAAGAGAAAAATAGAGAGAAAAATATATGAAAAAAAAGAAAAAGAAATAAAAGGAAAAGAATAGTTGAAAAAGAAATAGAAAAAATAGAAGAAAATAAAGAGAAAATATGTGAAAATAAAGAAAAGAAATATAAGAAAAAAGCATATTAAAGAAATAGTTGAAAAAAAAGAATAAAGAATATATTGAAAAAATATGAGAAAAATACATAAAGAGAAAGAAAAAGAAAAGAAATATTCAAGTGAAAAATATATAGAAAAAATATGAGAAAATATTGTGAAAAGAAAAGGAGGAAAAAGAGGAAAAATATTATAGTAGGTTTAATATTTTTTAGTACATTTTCTTTTAGGATATATTTCCATAGAGTTTATTTTCCGATTTTAGGGATAGTTTAGAAGCCCACTTGTTAGGGGGCTATTTTTCATTCGATTTTTCAGGATAGGATAGGATAGTATTTCCTAGGAGATTTATTTTCAGTATTCAATCATTGTAACCATTTTTCAGAGATTAATAAAACGAGATTTGAGTTGTGGTCCCGAAGTAGCCGAACTACAGCTGCTCTGATTTCTCGTACCAGACGAGAATATGTAGGCATAGGATGCGATATCCTAGCGAGCACACTAACGACTGACTTTGTTGTTCTCTCGCGGCTGTGCGATCGAGACTTTCCCGCTGACGACTAACTGATACCCTTTTTTCTCTCTTGCCCGAGCGCATTTGAGACCAAGCCATAGTTTTGCCCATAGGTTCCCGACCCTGTGAAACTAGTTGTTTTTCTCACTGCTGTGTGAGATTGTTTTGTTTAGCCGTAGTTAGTCTGAACTACGTAAAGCTCTGATCTTCCATGCAATGTGGAAGTACGTAGGCACAAGATGCGAGGTCTTGGCGAGCCAATTTTCCCCGTAGTCCCGAACTACGTTGACTCTGACTTTCTCTCTTGAGAATACGTAGGCATAGAGTGCGACGCTCTATCGAGTCAATTCCCTTCCGTTTAGATTTAGCAGCCGTAGATAGATTGTTTTGCATCCAGTAGACAACCCAAGCAAGCGTGGATCCCGTCGAGTACGACGGACGTGAGGGGTGCTAATACCTTCCCCTTGCGTAACCGACTCCCGAACCCAGGTTTTGGTTGCGATGACCATACCTTTCCCCGTTTTTTGCGAGGTTTACTTCGAGCGTCTCCTTTCCCGCTCTGAGGGATAAATAACGCACGGTGGCGACTCTTCTGTCAGTCGGCGCCGATTTTCGCAGTAGCGACACCGTGCAACAAGGCATCAAGCCTACAACCAATTATCAATAACAGAAACATCACATTTCGCATACATCATGTACTCACCACTTCAACCTGTTCATGTCAGAGAACAAGTAACAATATCATTCCAACAAATAAGAGTCCAACACATTTTTGCAGAAAACAATTAAAAATAACATTGTCTCTACAATTGAGAACTCAACAGTATTTTCATGTCAGAGAACAACTAACAACATCATTACTACAAATAAGAACTCAACACATTTTCATATACTTTCATACGGGTAATATAACTACAACTTCTAATTTAATTAAATAGGGACATAATAATAACCAACTTAATAAATAGGAAAATAGCGCGTGTCGCCACCGTTTCCCAATTTCCCCCAAAACTAATGACATAACACACTCATTCCTACACAGACAATCATTAACCCTTAGAAATGCACAGGTAAACATTAACCCTTAATATTTCTTCAACCTACGAGAACATTTACTACGGTAACGTTACTACGAGAACGTTACTACGGGAACATCACTACGGGAACGTCACTACGGGAACATTAATAACGTTACTACGGGAACGTTACTACGGGAACATCACTACGGGAACGTCACTACGGGAACATTAATCCTTAATATTTATCGACCTACAGGAACATTAATCCTTAATATTTATCGATCTACAGGAACATTAATCCTATGATTCAATTCCCTACATGAAATTGATCATACCCACAGTTATAGAATTGAACCTCACCCTTACCTTTGGATTGAGGACAACTCTAAACTTTCGATTCCGGTTTACTCTTCCGGTGACTCTTCTGCAGCAACCTTCAATTCTCTCCGGCGGTTAATTCTTCTGTTCTTCCTTTCTCCACCAATTTGGTTTTCTGAGCAGTTTATCGTTCTTTTTGCTCTTTCTCCCACAACTTCTCTAAAACTCCTTAATTCTCATTATTCCATCCACTAATAATAATAATAATAATAATAATGATAATAATAATAGTAATAATAATAATAATAATAATAATAATAATAATAATAATAATAATAATAATAATATACTATTACTACTAGTTATTAAATTATCATCATTATTAATTATATTACATTATTATCAAACTCAATGATTTAATAAAGTTTCCTATACTTTAAGGACACCCACCAACGCTCTCAGACACACTCCCACATAAAGGCACGCCAACAATTCATAAATAATTTAATTAAAATGAGCGGGCGTTACAACTCTCCCCTACTTAAAAGAATTTCGTCCTCGAAATTACCTCAATCAAACAGCTCCCAACCAGACCACTTTCACCAAAGCAATTTTTTCACCCCGAAATTGCTTCTCGTTCATCCACCTGAACTAGCAACGCCTCAACAGTCAAATTACCTTTCACTTGTACACCATCCATCCGAATCAATGTACTTCTTCAACTTAGGCACATCCCAAATCATGTAAATTCCCACGAGTGACAGCGGTAAAACAGTCTAACCTGCTATTTTTTCCATGCTTCCACTGTGCCACCCTGGTGCAGATCACAAAACACAGTGTGCTTCCGAGACCTCAAGCTCGACCAACACCAGTTACTATCGTAACTCTCAAAACACGTCTTTCTTGGATCCTTTGGATCTTTTCAGTCATCTCTTGCACAATCTCAGCTAGCTTCAACATAGAATGATTAATCTCACTTGTTAGGAAAAGAGCCAAATTAGTCATTCTATCCAAAATCACCCTGGTAAAGTCATATCGCTCAAATTCGCCGGAAAACCCAACACAAAATCCAAGGGAATACTATCTGATCTGAACTCTGGAATATTCAACGGTTGCATCGGACCCAACGGTCTCTGACGTTTATTCTTCGACTTCCAACAAGTATAATCAGCACATACAAACTCAACCACTTATCTCTCCATCTATGGCCCTCAAAATAATTCCCTCAAATCGGGTTACATCTTCATAGCACCGGGGTGGATACTCCATCTACCTCAATACTCTCATTCCACTTAATAATATCTAGAACGTAAACTCTATCACGACATCTCATGATACTATTTCCATTAATCTGAAAATCATCCCTTCGACTTTAGTTCCTCAGATTCAACCAATCTACCAACTCAAACCAGAATTCTGACCTTATCGAATCTCGTCAAGAATACCCTTAGTAAGGTTCAACATACTAATCTAAACTCCATAAGAAGTCTCTTCACAAACCAAACTCATATCACAAAAATTGCTCAATCAGTTCTAACTCTTTTCACTACCATCATTGGCATATGCAAAGATTTCCAAATCACTGCATAGGCTACCACGTTTTTGCTTTCCCGAATGGAAATTCAATCCAAACCATAATCCTTCTAGGGTCCCAATTATTTCCTCTGCCTCATATTCAACTCTTCCAAATCAAATAAATACCTTAAGCTCTTGAGGTCACCAAACATTTCAAGTCTCACACTAACTAATTGAAGCCTCCAACTCCGGTACAACCACAACAGCGACCAACTCTAAATCACTTATCAGATGATTCCTCTTATGTACTTCAAGTTGCCTTAAAGCATAACCAAAAATTGCTGAAGTTTCACTTAGCATATCTCCCAATCATATCAACAAGGCATCACAAAACACAACAAATGGTCCTGTCGGGTTCGGCAAAAATCAACACACGATACATTTTCAATTTTCTGCTATAATTGAACCAGGTACAAGCCTCAAAATTTCTTTTCCTATAAAGATCATCTCGTTAGCTTTCCAACGCTTCGAACAGGGGTCAAAATTGACATACGGTTCAAGAGTTATGAATTTTTGAAGTTTTTCCAAAACAGAATTTTTCTGCATAAAGACTGCTACGGGTTTGAGCATTTTCACCCGAAAATCCGACCGATTCAATTATTTTCTTCGAAACAAACACATTCTTATTCATACCAAACATATATTAGTAACTTAGAACCATCAAACGTGAATTCTACGACTTTCAATTTCAATCCGAATCTTAAACCCTCAAATCTCCAAAAATGCAAAAGCTTACAAAAATCCATCAAATTCGATAAAACAAGCATACTCGATCATGGCCTAACATTACCCAACACAACGGTGTAATCTATTCCAACTTCCGTCCGTAAAAACATTGATTCTATAAAAAGATGCGATCTCGGAATTCGACGTACGACAACAATTTCGCACTTAGAAGGTCATTCGACACATCTTCAACTCTTGGAATATTTAAAGGACTAATTATATCAATGTTGCATTCCACATCTTACTTTCTTTAATAATCATCAGAAGTCACGACCCACTCTTAATATACTCGACCTCACACTCTGTTGCCTTAGCACACACACCAGACACGAGTCTCAATACTGCTTAATCAGTTTAATCCCTTGACCGTCCAAACAGACATGAAGTATGGAGCTCTCACTCTCAGACTAGTTGCCGTAACTAAGTCGGTCACAACTCCACTTCACGTCCTGGCTGTATATCACTATCTTGTCAGGATAACTTCCAGCCAACCACAATTAATCGAAAAATCGCCAACTTCTCACTTTCATTATAACTCAAAAATTCCCATCAAAATTAAACACCTCAGCACCCTCCTGCACCGACTCATCAAAACCATTCTCAAGCACTTAGCTTAACTCAAGACAAATCACTGCTCACGCCATCTAAGCTTGCAAGACACACATACCCCATCTAACATGACTCTGTCCACTATCAACAAGACATTAAGGGTGATCAGTTCCTCAATTCGTCAATAGACATTCGAAAATCATAATAGGGTACAAACCATCTTTATCAAACTATAAGAGCGTTCAACCACACACCGAGCTACAACTCCACACTTGCAGCATCCTGGAGAAGCATAAGCTTCTCCCCCACTTGAATCATTCTCACTCCTACAGACAAAGGTTCTACAACAAAACATGTACCGACAGTGTTTTCACACACATGTCGCATACCAGGGAATACACAACATTATACAACTTGGCCGGACGGATCGACCTGCTCTGATACCACTAATGTAACACCCCAATCTAACCCGACGGATAATTAACGAAAACAGAATCAGAGTGCAACAAATTTTGTAAACATGACGGTCGTAAGGGGCTGTCACGACTGTGACGGTCATGACGATCGTAATGAAGGTGTGACGACCGTCACATCAGCAAATTCTGGGCGTTACAATTTTAACTCACAGAAACATACATTTCACAATTCCATTAGACAGCATGCATTTAGTAATGATACATAGCAAGAAGCTTGGATGAACATACAACAATAACTTCATTAACATTTTGATTACAAGGCATCTTAGTAATTTGCAGCGGAATATAAAACATTTCCAACATCTAGCATGATTAAAGCAAGACCATGAAACTTGCAACAAAACTCCATTAAAATTCAGCAAGTAATTATCTTGCATCAATTCACTAAAACAACTATGCATCCAAGCAACATTTGAAATTATCAGAAACAACCAATCTATTTGCCATAGTACTTAATAAAATTCAGCAACAAGGAATTCAATTAAAACAATAACATTAATCGTTCATCTCCCCAGAGTGCTACGTATCAGAGCGACCAACGACCTTAAACATAAAGCGACACTTTCTTCCGAGTTACCTACAAATTACCACCAACGGAGGTAACATACAACGTAAAGGGTGAGATATCAACAATATAACATAAGGCATGATAAAAGTCATGTCAGAATATTATCACAACATTATAATTCCAGCAGTTGACATAAATATTACTAATAATTAAACTACAACAATTCATTATCCCTATCCACAACTATTATCATCATAACTCAGCAACTCATCAAAACAACTCAACAACGCAACTCAACAATGCGACTCAACTGTGCATATGCATGTGGTACCAAATTGCAATTACGGCCGCCAATACAGGCCAACAATTTGCCACTAAGGGCCGCCAATACAGGCCAACAATTTGCCACTAAGGGCCGCCAATACAGGCCAACAATTATGATATGCTATGGGACGGAACTATTATGGACTATAACACAACAACAACAACTGTGCAACAACCGTGCAACAAGGCATCAAGCCTACAACCAATTATCCATAACAGAAACATCACATTTTGCATACATCATGTACTCACCACTTCAACCTGTTCATGTCAAAGAACAAGTAACAATATCGTTCCTGCGAATAAGAGTCCAACACATTTTCGCAGAAAACAATTAAAAATAACATCGTCTCTACAATTGAGAACTCAACAGTATTTTCATGTCAGAGAACAACTAACAACATCATTACTACAAATAAGAACTCAAAACATTTTCATATACTTTAATATGGGTAATATAACTACAACTTCTAATTTAATTAAATAGGGACATAATAACAACACCTTCTTAATAAATAGGAAAATAGCGCGTGTCGGCACCGTTTTCCAATTTCCCCCAAAACTAATGACATAACACACTCATTCCTACACAGACAATCATTAACCCTTTGAAATGCATAGGTAAACATTAACCCTTAATATTTCTTCAACCTACGAGAACATTTACTACGGTAACGTTACTACGGGAACGTCACTACGGGATCATCACTACGGGAACGTCACTACGGGAACATTAATAACGTTACTACGGGAACGTTACTACAGGAACATCACTACGGGAACGTCACTACGGGAACGTTACTACAGGAACATCACTACGGGAACGTCACTACGGGAATATTAATCCTTAATATTTATCGACCTACAGGAACATTAATCCTTAATATTTATCGATCTACAGGAACATTAACCCTATGATTCAATTCCCTACATGAAATTGATCATACCCACAGTTATAGAATTGAACCTGACCCTTACCTTTGGATTGAGGACAACTCTAAACTTCCGGTTCTGGTTTACTCTCCCGGTGACTCTTCTGCAACAACCTTCAATTCTCTCCGGCGGTTAATTCTTCTGTTCTTCCTTTCTCCACCAATTTGGTTTTCTGAGCAGTTTATCGTTCTTTTTGCTCTTTCTCTCACAACTTCTCTAATAACTCCTTAATTCCCATTATTCCATCCACTAATAATAATAATAATAATAATAATAATAATAATAATAATAATAATAGTAATAATAATAATAATAATGATAATAATAATAGTAATAATAATAATAATGATAATAATAATATACTATTACTACTAGTTATTAAATTATCATCATTATTAATTATATTACATTATTATCAAACTCAATGATTCAATAAATGGTTTCCTATACTTTAAGGACACCCACCAACACTCTCAGACACACTCCCACATAAAGGCACACCAACAATTCATAAATAATTTAATTAAAATGAACGGGCGTTACACCTTTGATGGGGAGAAAAGGGGGAATCAACTACAATCATTCTATTGCTGTCAAACAGTTCGATTATGCTTTGAGGGGACCTCCAAAGGAAGAAGAAGTACAAGAATCTTTGTACTTTACTGGTGTAACTGATCCTTGTATTCTGGCCAGATTCGTTGATGTGTGGGGTAAAATCCATAAGAGGGAGAAGCTTTCCTTAGGGAAGAGTGACTGTAGAGCCTACGATCTATATGTGAAGTGGATTCAGAAGAGGGTTGAGAAGATCCTTTTCCTTTCTCCATCGAGGAACCTCTATATCCTTAGGTCATTAACCAGTCTACAACAATCAACATCCTAAGATATAACAAGCTTTAGGCAGAGAAGAAAGAGTTGTACAAAGAGAATGAAGAGTTAAAACAGTAGATCAGTTAGCTGAAGCATGATAAAGGTGAAGCTGTTTACTTGGCTAAGACGAAGTCAGAATCATTGACCAAGTTGGAGAAAGAGTTAGCTGAGCAGATCAGGATGCGAGAGCGGATCGGTCAGGATCTAAAGAGCACCTGCAGCATTATGAAGCATAAGAAGGAGGATTTAGACAGAGCATATCTGGAGATATTCAAATTCAATGAGCAATGGAATGCTACTTTGACCACCAACAAGAACAGGGAAGACCAACTTCGTACTCAGATTGATAAGCTGAAGATGCAACTCAAGGTCAAGAAGAAAGAAGTAATGGTAGAATCGTCCCGTAGGTACACGATTGAGCAGAAACTCCACAAGACTCTATCAACGCTTGAAGAGCTCAAGATCCGGGCAGATGTGGAGAAACCCAGGTTGGAAGATGCCTTTGGCAAAGACGCTTGGGAAGATTATTGCTATTGTCTTTGGGATATGATACACAAAAGGGACTTCCTCATCAGAGAATTGGTTGCCAGACCAGACCATTTAGATACGAAGACCATCGATGCTTAAGGAGGCTCATACCTGGAGCAAGGAGCATGGTTGTTGGGAAGGATTATTTCCTGATATGTCACAATAGTTTCTCTTCTTTTGTATCTTGATCATCACTAGATCTGTTGGATGAGATCAATACCTTTTTGTATTCAGATCCTTCTCATTTGTTGCTATGTATTGTCTTAACTTTACTTGATATACGAGAAGATTATTATGGTGTTCTTATCCATCTTTGTTGTTCTTATTTTTTGAAACTAGAATCAAGGGGAAGATCTCCCTATAAATACCTAGACATGTTTGCATTTTGCATCTTGCATTTTCATTTGCATCATAGGTGTTCTCAGTGGCCTTTTGTTCTTATCTCTGCTTGGTTTTCTTCAGTAACAGGAATGAGGAGTTCAGTTTCCACAAATATCCAACTCGAGGGAATCAACAAAAAGTAATGGATCAGGTTCAGGCTGAATTACAGGAAGTCAGAGCTCGCATGGCCCAGTTTATGAAGCTGATGCAGGATGTTACCAATGGGCAGGAACAATAGAGAACTATAGTCTAGCCGTTGATAGCACGGGTTGACGAAGAGGGTGTCTTGCATGGAGGATATGATGTTATTCCTCCACCTGTTGGTGGTTCTATTCCACAGGGTATTCCTATTGTCATACCTCCGGGCGGAGGTGCTATAAAGTAAAATGGTAATGTTGCTAGTGGGAGTGTATGTGTTGTGCACGGGGCTGCTGGTCCTCATTGGGAAGATAACCCGGATGCCGTATTTTCCATGAAAGATATGGAGGGTGGTTTACCAACTGAAGCTGACAGAAGGTTTAAGCTAATCGAGGAGAAGATGAAGTCTTTCGAGAATCAGAATTCTTTGGGGGCTTGACATGTCAGATTTGGGACTTATGCCCAGGGCCAGGATTCCCCCAAAGTTCAAGGTATCAGATTTCGACAGGTATAAAGGGAAAATCTGTCCTAGAGTACATCTCTGAGCATATTTTAGAAAGATGTCTGCATACTCCGATGATGAAAAGTTGTTAATGCACTTTTTCCAAGACAGTTTAGCAGGGGCGTCTTTGGAATTGTATACGGGGCTTGACAGGACTCATATCCGTAGCTGGAGAGAATTGGCTGAGGCCTTTGTTCGTCACTATCAGTATAATAGTGATCTAGCACCGAACAGGGTACAATTGCAGAGTTTGTCGCAGAAGAACGCTGAGAGCTTCAAGGAGTATGTCCAGAGACAGCGAGATTTAGCAACGAGGGTGCAACCTCCTGTGGTGGAAAGAGAACTGATCGATATGTTCATGGCTTCACTACCTGGTGTGTATTTTGAGAAGTTGATAGGCTGTATGTCTGCGGGATTTTTTGATCTGGTAATGGCTGGTGAAAGATTCGAAAGTGGAATTAAGTCTGGGAAGATTCCAAATGGTTGTGGATCCTCTTCAGGGGGAGCAAAGAAACCATATTCAACAAACCCTAAAAGGAGGGAAGGGGATGCTAATGTTATTTCTCACAAGGGTAAAGGTAGAGCGCAATCTCATTATCATCAACAAGTTGCTACTGTAGCTATCCCAGTTGTACCTTAGTAATGAGTTAACGCTCCATGACCTTATGCTGCTAGACCATGAATGAATGACAGGAAGTTTGAGACTCCTGCGATGCCATATTCTCAGTTGTTACAACATCTGTTGCAGTTGCAGCTTGTTCAGAAGAGAACTTTGGCACCTCTCACTGGTATACCGCCTCCTGGTTATGGCGCAAATGCTAGATGCGATTTTCATTCAGGCGCCCCAGGCCATAATATTGATAATTGTAAAGCCTTAAAGCACAAAGTTCATGGCTTTCTGGATTCAAAGGCTATCAACTTCACCAACGAGGGGCCTAATGTGAATCAAAACCCGATGCCGAATTATGGGGTGGCAAGAGCTAATGCTGTTATTGAGGGAGAAAAGTTGAATTTGATAACTGATGTTGGGGATTTGAAGACTCCCGTTGAGTTTTATGAAGGATAATTTGTTGAAGAAGGGAGTATTTTTAGGGTGTTCTACTGACTGCTCAAAATGTGAAGCGCAACCTGAGGGATGTGATCTTTTGAAGAAAGGTATCTAGAGATTGATTAATGACGGTTGTGTGCAATTTGACAGGGTTGTAAGAGAAGACGTTGAGGATAAAGTGAGTAATGATGGAAGCGAAGTTGCTACAATTTCAATTTCCTACCAGATAATCAATATTTCAGCGCCTGCTAGGCCAACGCCAGTTATCATTACTGTTCTTGGACCTGTGCCATATGAGAGCACTAAAGCCATCCCATGGAATTGTGGGGCAGAGGCAAGAATTGACATGATCTTCATACAGGGGTTCTTCGGTTGAGAATATAGTTGGTGCCGACGATAACACTAGAAGTGGCAGGATTTTCCCCCACTGGAGGTTAATACGAATAGGAATGACAAAGGGAAGGGGAAGGCAATGATTGAGGAGAACATCTAACAATAGGTTGGTAATGATGTTTTTCAAAAGACGCAGAGGAATTTATGAGACTCATTCGAAAAAGTGACTACAAGATTGTGGATCACTTAAATCAGACTCCTTCAAAGATTTCCATTCAGTCATTATTGTTGTGTTCGGAGGCACACCACAACGCTTTATTGAAAATCTTAAATTCGGTGTATGTGCCCCATGAGATTTCTGTTAATTAGTTAGAGGGGGTAGTAGCTCATGTAAACGCTGGTAATGGTTTGAGTTTTACGGACATGGATTTGACTCTTGCTCGGAGGAACCATAACCATACTTTGCACATATCTATGGAGTGTAGAGGGTCCCTGCTGTCGTATATTCTAGTTGATACAGGATCATCCCTCAATGTGCTACCGAAGAAGGCATTGATGAAATTAGATACTCAGGGTTTGATATGCATGCCAAGTGATTTGGTTGTGAGGGCTTTTGATGGATCTAAGAGATTAGTGTTTAGGGAGATTACGATGCCTATTCAGGTAGGACCAAAGATATTTGATGCAACTTTTTACATTATGGATATCTAGCCAGCATACAGCTGTTTGCTTGGCCGACCTTGGATACACACTGCGGGAGCAATTACTTCAACATTGCATTAGAAGCTGAAATATATGATGGAAGGGAAAGTTGTTACAGTATGCGGTGAAGAAGATATCATGGTTAGCCATTTGTCATCCTTCAAATATGTGGAAGTGGATGGGGAGATCCATGAAACACTCTGCCAGGCATTTGAAATAGTTCAGATTTAGGAGAAGCCTCCCGTAAAAGTCAGCGGCCGAGAGGTTTCCATGTCATCGTTCAAGGAAGCCCGTGCTATCATAGAATCCGGTTCATCTCAGAAGTGGGGCCTAGTTCTTAATGTTCCCGTCAAGCAGGACAAGTTCGGCCTGGGATACAAATCCTCCAGTTCTTCTCAAGACATTTCAAGGTACAAGGAACCTGTCCAATTCACCAGCGGTGGTGTGATATTTGACAGGATTAATGCCATTGAAGATGACGAAGGTGATAGTAATTGTGATATGGATGCATGGATTCATCCATGTACTTTTGGTCAGAAGCTGTGCAATTAGACTACTGAAGAAATCATTCATGTTACTACTATAGAATAATGTTCATTATTTTAATTATGTTCAGTCCTACGTTATGCCCAAGGCGTAGTGACCTAATCTATAGGGCCCTTTTGTTATTTGCACTTTGTCATAAATAAAGGACGTTTTTCACATTCAAATATTGTGATCCCTGTTTTTCTTGTTTTTGTTTTGCATTATGTTAAATAGAAAAATGGCAATGTGTTTTGTTTGTTGCATTGCATAATAAACATAAACATCATCATGCAGGTCTTTTCTATCAGATGCCATCGATTCAAATTCAACTATGGCTTTATATGACTTTGATAATCCCATTTATCAAGCCAAAGAAGAGACTGATGAAAACTGTGAACTATTCGAAGAGTTAGCCATGCTTCTCAAGCAAGAAGAAAGGGTCATTGTGCCTCATCAGAAGGATATTGAGTTTATCAATATAGGTACCGAAGACGACAAGAAAGAGGTTAGAATTGGGGCTGCATTGGAAGACAATGTCAAGGGAAGATTGGTTGAAATGCTCCGTGAGTATAAAGATATATTTTCTTGGTCTTACCAAGACATGCCTGGGATGGATACAAATATTGTGGTACACCGGTTGCCTCTCCGAGAAGAATGACCGCCAGTCAAGCAGAAGCTGAGATGGATGGGACCTGACATGGTAGTCAAAATCAAAGAAGAAGTTCAGAAGCAGTTGAATGCTAGTTTTCTTGTTGTCACGAAATACCCTCCGTGGGTCGCTAATATTATTCTTGTGCCTAAGAAAGATGGAAAGGCCAGGATGTGTATTGACTACAGAGATTTGAATAGAGCGAGCCTGAAAGACGATTTCCTGCTCCCCCACATTGATGTTTTGGTTGATAATACTGCTCAATAATCTGTGTTTTCCTTCATGGATGGCTTCTATGGATATAACCAAATCAAGATGGCCCTAGAGGACATGAAGAAAACTACTTTCATTACATCGTGGGGAACTTTTTGCTATAAGGTAATGCCCTTTGGATTGAAAATTGCTGGGGCAACTTATCAGCGGGCAATGGTGAACCTCTTTCATGATATGATTCATCATGAGATTGAAGTATATGTTGATGACATGATTGTTAAGTCACAGACGAAGGAAGGACATCTGGTCAATCTTCTGAAATTGTTTGAAAGGTTAAGGAAGTTCAAGCTGAGGCTGAATCCTAACAAGTGCACCTTCGGGGTGAGATCTGGAAAGCTATTGGGGTTCATTGTCAGTGAAAGGGGTATTAAGGTAGGTCCTACCAAAATAAAAGCTATACAAGAAATGCCTGAGCCGAGGACGGAAAAAGAGGTTCGTGGTTTCCTAGGGAGATTGAACTACATTGTAAGGTTCATATCTCATCTTACAACCACTTGTGAACCAATATTTAAATTGTTAAGAAAAGATCAAATGGTCAAGTGGAATGAAACTTGCCAGAAGGCGTTTGAAAGAATAAAAGAGTATAGGCAGGAACCTCCAATACTCATGCCTCTAATTGCAGGGAGACCTCTGATCATGTATCTCACGGTTCTTGAGAATTCAATGGGATGTGTGCTTGGTCAACAGGACGGGTCAGGTAGAAAAGAGCATGCCATCTATTACTTGAGTAAAAAGTTCATTGATTGTGAGTCGAGATACTCAATGCTAGAGAAAACATGTTGTGCACTCGCTTGGGCCCCTAAGCGTTTTAGACAATACATGTTAAACCATACAACCCTATTGATTTCAAAGATGGATCCGATCAAATATGTCTTTGAAAAGCAAGCACTCTCCGGAAGGATTTCCCGATGGCAAATGGTTTTAACAAAGTATGATATTCAGTATGTTTCCCAGAAAGCCATAAAGGGAAGCGTTTTATCAGAATATCTTGCTGAATAGCCGATTGAGGATTATCAACCAATGAAGTTTGAACTTCCAGATGAAGATGTCATGTTTCTGAAGATGAAAGGTTGTGTTGAGCCTTTACCTGACGAGGGTCCTGAGATTAGATCTCAGTGGAAACTGGTTTTCAACGGCGCTGTTAATTCATATGGTAATGGAATCGAGGCAATAATTACAACTCCTCATGGTTCTCACATACCATTCACTTCCCGATTGACATTCGCTTGCACCAATAATGAAGCCGAGTACGAAGCATGCATTATGGGTTTAGAAGAGGCCATTGATCTGAGGATCAATAATCTAGATGTGTATGGTGATTCAACGTTAGTCGTCAATCAAATCAAGGGAGAACGGAAACTCGTAAGGCTAACCTAGTGCCTTATAAGAACTATTCAAGAAGACTGCTGCCTTTCTTTGACATAGTTGAGTTCCATCATGTTCATAGGGCTAAAAATCAGATGGAAGATGCCTTGGCAACATTATAATTGATGTATAAAGTGAATTTCTAGAATGAAGCTCCAGGTATCACCATCATGCGTCTTGACAGACTCGCCTTTGTGTTTGCAATTGAGAATCCTGATATCAAATCAGAAATGGTATCACTGGCAAAGGTGTATAGTGTATCTATAGTGGAGCTGAGTTTCTGTATCCCCACAGAGGCTAATCACCAGCAAGGTGGATTTATTCTCAGCATATTCCCAACAGAGTAAGGTTGAAGGATATTCCCTCAGCAACAGGGCGAATTTCAACTCAGCATTACTCTCCAACAGAGTCGACGTCCTTGACGTCTCTCCTCAGCAAGATCAATATTCTTGAACTTCTTCCCCAAGAAGAGTTTAGCACTGATTCCCTTGAAAGGTACGATGGGTTGGTATCTCCAGCAAAGTCCAGTGATCATTGGCATCTTTCAGAATCAGTTTTTGAGAGAAACTCCCTACCAGCAGGGTAGATTTCTCAAACAAATATTACCCTTATATCCCTAGCAGGGTGGATTTTTCAACGGATATGATTCCTGTACTCCAAGAAGAGTGGAACCTTCAACTGAAGTTTGTTATCCCCAACAGGGTGGACTTCTAAGATGTGTTATTCATGATTTCCCACTTAGTGGAGTTTTGGGTTTCTTCCCCGGCAGGTTAGAATTTTCCAAAAGAGTTTATCCAGGAAGGCTGTCCAGGGCGTATTCCTCATCGGAGTTGGTTTGCTGGTCTTCTCGGCACTCCTTTGGGTGATGTTTCTTTGCATTTGCATGTTGCATAAGCATCCTCCAAAATGCATAACATTTCCATTTCATATGGAGCATTACACCATTTTCAAACATACACATTTCAGGCATAAGCCAGGTTTGATTCCTTTGGTGCCATTCATTTCTCCAGCAGATGATAGCCTTGTGCAAGATATTTTTGTGTCATCCCCATCATGGTGGATGCGACAATTATGTTCATCTTATTTGGTTCTCCCCGACAGATTCGTTTATTTAAACCTCTCTTTCCCCATCAGAGTTTTTTCTTTCCAGGTTGTGGGTCGGTTGATTCTATTTCCTGCCTATTTTGGGTGTTTCATTCCAACTTTTTGTTGGTAATCCCCAACTCATTCCGGTTTCCTTTGGTTATTTCTTGGATGTTATCCTAAATTTTGGTTGGTAGTCCTTGGTTTCCCCTGCGGAGTTGTTATCCCAACTTTTGGTTGGTAGTCTTCGTTGTGGTCAGTTCACCTTTGTTTGGCATTCCGGCGATTCTAACTTTTGGTTGGTAGCCGTTGCTTGATTCAAACTTTTGGTTGGTAATCCCCAGCTTAGTCGTCTTATTGACGTTACTCAAAATTTTGGTTGGTAGTCTTTATTTCTTTGTTGTTAATCCTAACTTTTGGTTGGTAACCTTCATTTCCTTGTTGATGATCCCAACTTTTGGTTGGTAGTCTTTGTTTTGGGTTGATAATTCCAACTTTTGGTTGGTAGTCTTCTTTTGTTGGTCCAACTGTTGGGATTGGTATCTTTCTCCCACAGAGTTCGCCTTCGGTTGGCGTTCTGGTGATCCTAACTTTTGGCTAGATATTATCCTTTGCAGATTCGTCAAGTGATTCCATCTTTTGGTTGGTAGCTTGTGTTCAGTTTTGTTTGGTGTCCAAGTGATTCCAACTTTTGGTTGGTAGCTTGTGTTCAGGTTTTGTTTGGGGTTTAGGTGATTCCATCTTTTGGTTGGTAGATTGTGTTTACACCTTTCGTTGTATTTCGACTGTTGGTTGGTATACTCCTCGGCGAGGTCGCCATTTTCAGGATGTTATTCCCCATCAGATTGCTTTCGATCAGTGTGTTGGTGATTCTAACTTTTGGTTGGTAGCCGTTGTTGTTCCAACTCTTGGATGGTATGGTTTGGCTGGTATTTATCTCAACCTTTGGTTGGTATCCTTCGGTTGTTATTTTTGGGTAGATGTTTGTTCCCCGCAGAGTTATTGGGTTAGGCTTCTCTTTTTTCCCCATGATCCGCTATCGCGCACGAATAAAAAATGAGTAATTTTAAGAAAATAGTTAGCGGTAACGACAACTCGAGTATCGTTCTCACAAGGATTCTTGTATTATTTCAACCAACTAAAGAAAAGGTTTATGGGGGTTTTAAGTTTTGATTTATTAAATAAGAGAAAAAAGTGATTAAAAAAAAGTGATTATCAGATAATCTAAAACGGCTAATCCTACTGATTCGAGTTCCGACTTATCATCGACTATTATAACACCAATCCCTAAGCGGCTTCAATCCTATCCGATTATGATATTAATCAGACAAGCACTTATCAAAATCATACGAGTTACGTTCCTGTTACTGAATTAAGCAAACGGTTAAGAATATGACGAGTTAACGAATTAACCAAACGATAACACGCAACTAAATTTAGAAACATGCATACAATCGAATTTAATTAATTCTATCCTATGAACACAATCGAATTAAGAAAACAATTGCAATAAAATTAAACAAATGATTTCATAGAAAATAATTGAACAAAAATCGAATTAAATTGGTATTATAATAACCTCAAAGTGATGGAACCTGTAAGCAGCAGGATTTGCCTTGGGAATTAGTTTTCCATGAAAATCGTACAAAACACAATAAAATTCGTAAAAAAAAAAGGTTAAGTGACAGTAGTACGACTGCTAGGTATAAGAAAGCATAAACACTTCTAGTTTTAACTCAACTGGGTCGAAAAACATAAAAAACTCGGTCCAAAACTAAATATTTTAAACGGAAGATTTCGGGTCCTGACTTCAATGAATTATTTGGAACTGCAACACTCTGAATCATCCTCTATCTCAAAAATAACAGTTGTAGCTCTCTTTCTTAGCTTTTCAATGCCTATTAGAACATGCAAATCCGATTCTTGCAACTCCAGTTATGATTCAAACAGTGGACATATATCAAATAACCATTAAAGCTGAAAATAAGTTGCGAAAATAAAATAAAGGTAAAAAAAACTTAAATATAAAAACACATTGAAATAGTAAAAATACTTAAATAAACTGTAGAAATGCCTAAGTGTAACAATGGAAGAATGTGTATGAAGATGTACTGATCAAATTCCCCCACACTTAAACTTTTGTCTTCGAGCAAAATATTATCATGACTCATGAAAAACAAAAGCATTTAGATACTCATTCTAGGATGTAAACTCTTCTTCGGTCAAGATTGCATCGATAGGTACTAATTTTACACACTAAGGATATCGTAAGAAAACAAATTCTCAATTGTACGGTCATAAAGCTCCCTCATATACAAACCAATCCAAATCATGTTATTATGCTTAAGCCTAACTTACTCATCCTTCTTTTTGCTCTCTTTCATTCTAATGCAATCACATTAAGCCCTTTATATATTCACACACATGGTAAATAAACTTGTTAGTGACTATGATCCATATATTTTCAACAATTCAAAACTAACCACTTAAATAGAAACAACAATAGTGTTTTTTTCTTTTTTTTGTGTGAGGGTCACCTAACTTAAAATGCAGATTCCTATTTAGATTTCTTATTAAGCACATGATCATTCACTTATTTGCATCAGCTTTATTACTTAGTGTATGATTTATAGATGGTGTTGACTGCTAGATAAACTACTTAAGAGCTATTAAAGGATGAGAACTCAAGGCTATGTCATAACAAATATTTAAATTGATTTCCATATTCAGGAGACTTAAGGTATTAAAATGGTATCGATCTTATAAAACATTCCCAAGTCTCCACAATCTAACCTCAAATTAGTCTATAGCCTAAAAATTTCAAAAGATGCATTGTGTTTCTAAGTAAAAAAATTTAAGAACAAAACCATAACAAAAGAAAAATTAAAACAAAACAAAGAAAATAAAATAAAGAAATGGTTCCCTCCCCCACACTTAAAATATGCATTGTCCTTAATAACAGAACATAAATATAAATAAGAGTGAGAGAAAGGAAAGAACTCACTCGAGTATTCAAGGTGGATATGTGATCACATAAGCAGCCTTTCTCAAAGAGAGATTTCCTGCAGTCTCCTCTTCCAAAGTGGGGAGTAACTTTGGGTAGCATCCATCGCCCTTGAAATTTGTATTATTGCCTTCTCTTTTTATTCTAGGATCAAATAAGAATCTTCGATAAGTAAAAGTGTCGCATTGGCACGTGAATCTGATCTCTTTTTTCATAACATCAAGAGTTAGAGGATTAAAAGGCTACCTCACTAATTTTCTTATATCTTCCATCGAGGTCCATCCAATTCCCTTCGTATGTTTCTTTAAAACCTGCAAAAGCTTATTTTCTTGATCAAAATCAATGTTAGAAGAAATTATAATTGGAAGCTTTTCATCCCTCTCTAAATAAGCATATTTCAGATTATCAGAAAGTGGTTTAATCTCTAAGGAAGGAGGTTGTTTAATGGATGGCATGATCGGGGTAGTAGGGATATCAAGAGCTTCAGATGCATAAACGACATCATGAAAAGCATCACCCTGCAAGGCAACATTAATCTCAACACAAACAGAGCAAATGTTATTGTTAGTACATAAATCACAAAAGTAAGTATCATCATAATCTTATAAAGATGGAAAATCAAATAACAACTCAGGATAAGTATCATCAACTAAATCAAATAACTCTTTTGGATTCACTACTGTTTGGACGGGTAGTTGGTTTGATTCTTGAGCTTGCTACATGGCATTCACTACAGTGGTAAGCTGTCCAATCTGTGTCTGCAAAGCCTGAAGACTGGAATCTGTTCGTTGCTGAAACTAAAGATCATTTATAGCCATTTGCTTGACAATGTCCTCTAGTGAAGGTTCATAAGGTGTAGAGTACACAATTTAGAATTCCTTCATATGCTTATTTGGATCCTCACTTGCAAGTCCATTAAACCTTGACAACATGTATATTAAACCAGAATTCCATTCGAAAGGTATAGTAACAACATGATATTCCGTACATAAAGAATTATAATTCATATCATGTGCAACAAGTTCTCTAAGAGTTATTTGGTTAGACATATTAAATTTAATAGGAGAAAAAAATTAACAAAGAAAAAGAAAACACATAACTAATTCAGCAATGCAGCAACAGTTAGAAAAATACCAACAATATCCTTAATAAGAAAGAGAATGGAAAAATAGCAAACCGAATAAAATAAAATCTAAAATTATGAAATTATAACTAAAAATCAAATCAAATTAGAATAAATCTCAACAAAAAATTTCGGATTTTTTGAAAATATGAAAATAGAAAATAAATCAAATAAAATAGGAAAATAAGGAATTTGCGATTTTCAAGGTCAGATTCTTTTAGAATTTTATTCTAAAAGAGTAATGTTCTTTGATTTTTTTTTCTGATTTTCTGGAAAACATTTGGAGCAAATTGAAACAGTAGCTTCCAAACTCACCTGTTAGGCTGGAATGCTTACCACTGTACTGCAACTCTGAAAAATCAACAAGCAAACATAAAAAAAAAAATAAAAAAATAAAAAAAATCTAACAAAACTCTAAACTAAAATTATAAAATTGGCTAAAATCAACAAGAATCCTCAGCAACGACGCCAATTTGATCCACTGCCACGCACGAATAAAAAACGAGTAGTTTTAAGAAAATAGTTAGCGGTAACGACAACTCGAGTATCGTTCTCACAAGGATTCTTGTATTATTTCAACCAACTAAAGAAAAGGTTTATGGGGATTTTAAGTTTTGATTTATAAAATAAGAGGAAAAAAAAGTGATTATCAGATAATCTAAAATGGATAATCCTACTAATTCGGGTTCCGACTTATCATTGACTATTATAACACCAATCTCTAAGCAGATTCAATCCTATTATGATATTAATCAGACAAGCGCTTATCAAAATCATACCAATTATAATTCTGTTACCGAATTAAGCAAACAATTAAGAATATGACGAGTTAACGAATTAAGCTAACGATAACACGCAATTAAATTTAGGAACATGCATACAATCAAATTTAATCAATTCTATCCTACGAACACAATTTAATTAAGAAAATAATTGCAATAATATTAAGCAAATAATTTCATAAAAAAGAGTTGAACAGAAATCAAATTAAATTGATATTATAATAACCTCAAAGTGATGGAACCCGTAAGTAGTAGGATTTGCATTGGGAATTAGTTTTCCATGAAAATCGTACAAAACACAATGAAATTCGTGAAAAAAAAGGTTAAGTGACAGTAGTACGGCTTCTAGGTATAAGAAAGCATCAACACTTCTAATTTTAACTCAACTGGGTTGAAAAACATAAAAAACCCGGTCCAAAACTAAATATTTCAAACGGCAGATTTTCGGTCCTGACGTCAATGAATTATTTGGAACTGCTACACTCGGAATCATCCTCTATCTCAAAAATAACAGTTATAGCTCTCTTTCTTAACTTTCCAACGCCTATTAGAACATGCAAATCTGATTCTCGCAGCTCCAGTTATGATTCAAACAGTGGACATATATCAAATAACCGCTAAAGCTGAAAATAAGCTGCGAAAATAAAATAAAGGTAAAAACAAATTGAAATAGTAAAAATACTCAAATAAACTGTAGGAATGCCTAAGTGTAATAATGGAAGAATGTGTATGAAGATGCACTAATCAAATTCCCCCACACTTAAACTTTTGTCTCCGAGCAAAATATTATCACGACTCATGAAAAACAAAAGCATTTAGATACTCATTCTAGGATGTAAACTCTTCTTCAGTCAAGATTGCATCGATATGTACTAATTTTGCACACTAAGGATACCGTAAGAACACAAATTTGCAATTGTGCGGTCATAAAGCTCCCTCATATACAAACCAATCCAAATCATGTTATTATGCTTAAGCCTAACTTGCTCATCCTTGTTTTTGCTCTCTTTCATTCTAATGCTATCACATTAAGCCCTTTATATATTCACACATATGGTAAATAAACTTGTTAGTAACTATGATCCATATATTTTCAATAATTCAAAACTAACCACTTAAATAGCAACAACAATAGTTTTTTTTCGTTTTTTGTGTGTGAAGGTTTCAAAAACCGTTAGCCTAAGTGACCGGGTGAGAGTCACCTAACTTAAAATGAGGATTCCTATTCAGATTTCCTATTAAGCACATGATCATTCACTTATTTGCATCAGCTTAATTACTTAGATGGTGTTGACTGCTAGATAAACTACTTAAGAGCTATTAAAGGATGAGAACTCAAAGCTATGTCATAACAAATAATTAAATTGATTTCCATATTCAGGAGACTTAAGGTGTTAAAACGGCATCGGTCTTATAAAATTTTCCCAAGTCTCCACAATATAACCTCAAATTAATCTATAGCCTAAAAATTTCAAAAGATGCATTGTGTTTCTAAGTAAAAAAATTTAAGAACAAAATCAAAACAAAAGAAAATTTAAAACAAAACAAAGAAAATAAAATAAAGAAATGGTTCCCTCCCCCACACTTAAAATATACATTGTCCTTAATGACATAACATAAATATAAATAAGGGTGAGATAAAGGAAAGGACTCACTCGAGTATTCAAGGTGGATAGGTGATCACATAAGCAGCCTTTCTTAAAGAGAGATTTCCTGCAGTCTCCTCTTCCAAAGTGGGGAGTAACTTTGGGTAGCATCCATCGCCCTTGAAATTTGAATTATTGCCTTCTCTTTTTATTCCAGGATCAAATAATAATCTTCGATAAGTAAAAGTGTCGCATTGGCACGTGAATCTGATCTCTTTTTTCATAACATCAAGAATTAGAGGATTAAAAGGCTACCTCACTAATTTTCTGCTATCTTCCATCGAGGTCCATCCAATTCCCATCTTATGTTTCTTTAAAACCTACAAAAGCTTATTTTCTTGATCAAAATCAAGGTTAGAAGAAATTATAATTGGAAGCTTTTCATCCCTCTCTAAATAAGCATATTTAAGATTATTAGAAAGTGGTTTAATCTCTAAGGAAGGAGGTTGTTTAATGGATGGCATGATCGGGGTGTCGCACCTCAAAAAATCACGGAGATATTTCAGAGAAACGACCCTCGCGCGAAAGTGCCCGGAAATGCGGTTCGACAGAGTCGCCACCGAACTTTATTTTTCCCGAATAAACGGGAGAGGAAAATATCGAGAAAATCTCTTAAAACGAAAGGATAGGAACAAGGCTGTCGCAACCACGTTCCGGGTTCGGGAGTCAGTTACGTGAAGGGAAGTTATTAGCACCCCTCACGTCCGTTGTACTCAACGGGAACCTCTTATGGTATTTTGTGATGAGCGTTGTCTAGGTTTGGTTGTTTTTCTTCTTGATGATAAAGGGAGAATTGGTAGGTTATAAGGTTAAAGACGCTAAAGGGAAAATGAGTGGTTAGAAGATAGGGTGCTCGCCAAGGATTGGGGCCCTTGTGCCTACGTATGCTCATTCGGACGAGAATGAGAAATCAGAGCGTCATAGTTCGACTACGGGAAAGGATGGGATAGTTGGGGACGGAATAATGGAGGAAGATAGAAGTGTGCTCGCCAAGATCATCACAATCTTGTGCCTACGTATCTTATATTCAAGAATGAATAAAGAATCAGACCGTCCGTAGTTCGTGGTAACAACCACGAAAAGACGAGGTTTGAATTGGTTTGGACTTTGAGTTGAGAGACGAAAAAGTGACTGACAAGCAACCCAAGGGCGTGCCTCAAGAACTTGTCACTCAAGAATTCAAGGAATGCGAGATTCCAAGAATTCAATTCTTTCGGAAGTCGGGATGAATAGGTTAAATGATAAATGGTTGGATATTTTGAAATTGGAAGAATGAACTAATAACAACTCAAGGGCGCGCCTCGAGAGTTACTCATTAGAATATTCAAAGAATGCTAAATTCTAAGAATATCCTTCTTTCGTAAGTTTAAAAAACTGTTTTGTAAAGATTGGATCGAAAATGGAATGCGAGGCAAAAAGAGGTTGGTTTGAAGAAAGGGTTCGATGATAAGTCGAGGAATTGATTAGAAGATAGAACTGACTTGACGACGTGTCAAGGGTTAGATGGTGAGAAACGATATTAGTCCCTAAGGGTGCCCCTAATATCGAAACCACTAGGAATTGTGAAGTGTGTGCGAAATGTCGACGGTTGCGAATGCGGACGAGCACTCGACTTAGGAGAATGTTTTAAAATGTTTGAAAAAAGTTGAAAGATTGAGTGAATAATAACTCAAGAGCGTGCCTCAAGAATTATTCACTCGAAAATCCAAGGAATGCTAGATTCCAAGAACCTCCTTCTTTCGGAGTTTTAATCGAGAAAATGTTTTGAAAAAGTCAAAGGATTGAATGAATAATAACTCAAGAGCGTGCCTCGAGAACTATTCACTCGAAGATCCAAGGAATGCTAGATTCCAAGAACCTCCTTCTTTCGGAGTTTTAATTGAGAAAATGTTTTGAAAATAATATGGATTGAATCGAGGAGATGAAAAGAGTTTGTCGCGTGAGTTGATTTCCGTGCTAAAAACAAGATAGAAAAATGGTATTGAAGACTATTCTCTAGTTTAATCATGTCGCACGGACAAGATCTCGTCTTAATCGCAAACAAAATGTCGATTAATCGAAGGTAGCCTATAACAATTCCAAAGTAGGGAAAATGACCCAAATGGTCATTCTCCATAGATTTGAAATCGAGAAGGTTATCGACTTCGATACACGACGCTTACGAATCTAAAGACATCATCGATCAGAAAAAGAAATAAAAATGGAAATGGAATAGAAAATGAAATAGTCTCGAATAAATCATCATCTATCAATAATTTGACCGATAATAATTATTAAAATTCTTCATGGACCAAAAAGTAATAAAAATGAATAAAAATGAATAAAATGAGTAAAAATCGATAAAAATCGAAAATGAAAAGTTTGAAAAAAGTTGGTCTCAGATCCAACGTTATTTATCAATAGTTTGACCAATAATGGTTTACGGAGATCTCGTCATCAACCCAAAAACGATAAAAAGAATAAAAAGAGAAATCAAGCTAAAAATGAGATTAATTATGTTTAAGTCAATGTTAATGTTCAAACCAATTATGAAACTTAAAACCATATTAAATGGCGATTAAAAATGGTAGAAAGTAGTAAGGGTATGGATAGTACATGGAGTGTATTCAAAATGAAGGAGAGGATCATTTGGGCTAAGCCCATCACCTCTCCTTACACTCAGATGGGGTGCAGAAATTGAGAGGTGGGTGTCTAAACAAACTATGGGATGAGCCCACTCAAAACATGCAAAATGAGAGAAGGTAAAACCAAAAAAACCACATGGGCTTCTGCCAGAACTTCATCAGCCCAAAACCAAAACAAAGATACATTCTGAAAAGAAAAAAGCATCGGAAACGGCACTCCCACCCCATCATTTATTCCTCCATCCATAAATAAATCAAACTTCCCGAAGTAAATAACATGACCCTCCACACCAAAACGCACACTAAAAATGAAAAAGAGGAACCCGCAGAACCAAAAATCCATGGAAAAATAAAACGACACAACCTTCTCCTTCAATTACTCTCGCGGAAACTCCGTCTGATTCACGTGTCATACACCTCAAACATTTATAGGTTTGGTCCAGATTTCTCCTCTTCTTTCTTTGTTCATCTCTAGTTTTCGCGTTTTCGGATATGGGTTGCGTTGGTTGAAGTTATTGAAGAGGAAAGCAAAGGGTTTCAGACAGTGGGTTGAGATTTTGGGGTTGGTGAGGTGAGTTATGGTGTTTCAACGTTGTTGATGAAGGAGGTATGAGAATGGGTTTTATGTTGATTGTTACGGTAAATGAAGAACTGTGAGGTTTAATTTCAGGTTTGAAGAGGATTTGGTTTGAAATGTTGAAGTTGGTTCAATCAAATCAAGAGAAAAGTGGGTCGGGGTTCGTTGAAGGGATTTTGGTTTGAAGGGATTTGATGGAGGATTTGTGAAAAATTTTTGAGGGAGATTTTGAAAGAGATGGCGGATAGGGTTCAGAGGCTCTCCCTTTTACTCTGAAAGAAGATGGTATTTATGTAAGCTCTAAAGGGTATCTTGGGAATTTGGGAGAAGGTACGATGTTGTGGTTTTGCTACACTGTAGGATGAAAAGAGGAGAGGGTACGTGGTTTTGGGCTGAATTTTGTACAGGTTTCAATGTATTTTTTCCAGAATGGTACAAGTAGTGGTGTGTTGTGAATTTTTTCGTACAAGTTATGTGTGTGATACAATTGTTGTCATGTTGGTTTATTCTATTGTGGGGTCTTTGTTTGCAAGTGATAAATGACTGATTTTTATGCAGAAATCAATTAGTGTTGGCTAAGATGGAGCCAACTTCGAATTGGTTCAAAGCATGGTTTGCGCAGCTGCCGCGAGTCAGTGCTTATGGACAAGGCCTGTATAGCATGGGATCTGTGTAGGATCTGGTGTGTTGTGGGTGGTTTGTGACAGATGAGTGGGCATCGTGTACGACGTATCGAACAACATCAAAAGAATGTTGCAACTGGTATTTCACTTCATCGGTTTTCTTATTTTGTCGTATTGCTGTCGGTTGAATTCAAATCATAATTGTTGTTGTTGCATGTGCAGGTGGATCATGAGCTAATGCAGGAGCCGAGTTGGTGCCAGTTTGAGGTGTACTAAAGGCATGCTTTGCAGTTGAGGGAAATTACATGATGGCTAGCATCTGAAGGTGGCTTCCGTGTTTTTCGAGTTACGACTTTTTCTATGGTTTTCTTTGTTAGAGATTCCTACCAAGTTTGTGTATGAAGCTGATGAGAGCAACACCATCAAATACAAGTATTGTTCGTGCCTTGCTCTTTAGGTATCAGTAATTGACTAAACCATTCCCTTTAGCTTTATGAAATTCTGAAAATGGTTATAATGCAGATGTTCATGACCATATCAAGCTCACGCAAAAGGGGATGATATTAGGGTCCTGTCAACTTTGAATTTACTATCTTCCATTGATACTAAAGACCTTGGTTAACTCCCACGCCTTTAAAGTGAAATACCGTCTACTTTCTCCTGGCAATTACCTATGAGATGTTCCTGTCTATCTATACTTGTAGGTCTTAGTTACATGTTGCAGTTACTGACTGTGATTTTTGAAAAGCTATGGGAAATTGAAGGTATTGACAAGGAAAAACTTAAAGACCTTGCTCATGAATTCATGATTTTATCTTGAAGAAACTATCCTGAAGGGATTCCATATTCCAGTCCCGACGTTGCGGTGTATCCGAATTACTAAACTTTCCGGCCCAACATACTTTCTCATGATATGGTTGTTAATTTTGAGATACCAATACATTGCTAATATACAGCTGCCAGTTTAAGTTAATCCTGGTCTGTCACAGGTTTGCTGCTTCAATTGCATTTACGGAAGTTGGTCACAAAGTGATGTTTAACCTGTGGCTGGACCGCATAATGACCTGCGGCGAGAGTTGTGATACGGTACGTGTTACATGCCTCGTCCTTGTTGCCTTAGTATCTTGCTCACAATTTCCATGTATTTAATAATGTTTCCTTTCATTGCGACTTGTGAGCTGTGGCGGTTTCGACCATGTTGCTGACACGATAGCCCTCTTTTGACTTAACAGGTTATTTCCTCTTACCTTCTGTGAATACCTTAAACGCGTAGCTTAGTAGAACATGTTCTTCGTAATCCCTATGTTTTGTCTCAAGTGCTTTTATTGAAAACATGCCAATTTGGTCTTACATCATTATACTTTGAAGAATTTTATTGTTATTCTGTCTGATGGATGATTTCTGTGAAGCAGGCAAGGTGTGAGCACCATACTCGTAGCTACCATCGTGTTTTACTTACCTCAGATGCTTGGAGCTTGGCATGATATCACCTCATTATGGCAAGAGGAAGTGCAAGGGCTGCTTTCGAGGCCAACCGAATTGCATTCTGTAGAACTCTTGTAGGATTATTTGTACAATGTAACATCACTTGAATTCTCTGTGTCAGCTCTTTCCATCTATGAGACAACCTGATTATTTTTGTGACTTCAGGTTTCAATTTCTAAACCAGTTAAACCTTGTGACTGTACTCTGTAAATTTTGGCATTTATGAGTCAGAACAAGAATTATAGTGAATCAAAGTGACCTTACTCTATTGTAAATATGAACATCAGGACCTCATTGTGGTGCTAATCGTGAACACTACTTGGTTTCATTATCTTTTTTCTGCTGGTAACAATATAATTTACAACCTCAAGTAGTCCATTTATTATTTTATCATCAACACTTGAGTTGTTGCAACAGCCTTGACAAATCTTGGCAACACACGTACTCCTTTACCAACATTACTATAGCCTTATGAATGCCTAAAAACTCAATTGGTATTAACATTATCTCCTTGTATTGAATATCTATCATGACATATTATCACATGACATATCATTCAAAATATGACCTTGAATTGAACTAAGCACTTGAATCTCTTAATAATTATGCCCCTTAAAAATACACACAGCCAAAACCATCCATAACTCTTTGAATTAATTCAAACCTGGATTACATGTCTTTTTTCCATGACCACATAACCTTAACATCCATTCAGAACCTAATTTAGACTTGTTCCTGAAATTTGGCCCATACACTAACAATTGCAAACACTCTCGACTTGATGAACTTCAAATGAAAATCAATTCAACTCAATCCAGCAACATATATTTTTTGCATTTTTTTAATAAAGAACGTGGATAAATATACAAAATGGTGGTTGTACAAAGGTAGGAGAAATTTGGGGTATGACAGATGCCCCAATCTAATTGGCTTAGACCAAGTAAGATGAACGGCTATGGCGCTCACTCTTTCAAGGTAGAAGACAATTAGATATAAAGAAAACCCTGAATTTGTCTGAAAAGAAAAGAAAAGCCCGGGAATCGAAATGCTGGATGAGGTATACCTCTAAGTAAACAATGAAAAAACTAGCAAAATTCCGCCACCACCAAAAGGATGATGGGACGAAACACACACGACTATTATCACCTAAAGGATGATAGAGAAAACACTATCGCACAATCTGACATTAATGACTATGACAGACCCCCCACCAAAAGGATGACGGAGCGAAACACACACCGACCACTACCACCAAAAGGATGATAGGACAAACACTATCGCACAATTTGACATTAATGACTATGACAGACCCCCACCAAAAGGATGACAGAGCGAAACTCACACCGGTCACTACCACCAAAAGGATGATAGGACAAACACTATCGCACAATCTGAAATTAATGACTATGACAGACCCCCCACCAAAAGGATGACGGAGCGAAACTCACACCGACCACTACCACCAAAAGGATGATAGGACAAACACTATTGCACAATCTGACATTAATGACTATGTCAGACCCCCCACCAAAAGGATGACAGAGCGAAATACACACCGGCCACTACCACCAAAAGGATGATAGGACAAACACTATCGCATAATCTGACATCAATAAGATGACAGACCCCCTACCGAAAGGATGACGAAGCGGAACACACACCGACCACTACCACCAAAAGGATGATAGGACAAACACTATGGCACAATCTGACATTAATGACTATGACAGACCCCCCACCAAAAGGATGACAGAGCGAAACTCACACTAGCCACTACCACCAAAAGGATGATAGGACAAACACCATCGCACAATCTGACATTAATGACTATGTCAGACCCCCCACCAAAAGGATGACGGAGTGAAACTCACACTGGCCACTACCACCAAAAGGATGATAGGACAAACACTATCACACAATCTAACATTAATGACTATGACATACCCCCCACCAAAAAGATGATGGAGTGAAACACACGCACACAGGTTGCTATCACCAAAAGGATGATAGAACGACACAAATTGAAGGTTACCAACACCAAAAGGATGCAGGCTAGGTTGAACTGACGAGGTTCGGCTATCATCAAAAGGATGATAGTAAGGCAATTGACAACAGTCACGCTTGCTGAATACAACTTATTGGGGAACACCCAAGAGGAAGATTGGATTGGAATGAATCAACCGGGTACACCCACTGTCTTGCTTGGAGGTCACGGTTTCGTTGAAATGACTTCACGAGGAACGCCCATGAACTCTGAGAAGGATGCCCCTGACTGGGCTGAATTTGTCTTGAAATGTCCTTTTTTTTTGTCAACAAAAGGCTGAACAACTTCGTGAGGAACGCTCACGGCTTTGCTGAAGATGCCCCTGACTGGGCTGAATCTTGCACTTAAGGTCTTGGATTTGCCCAACAAAAGGTTGAACAACTTCGTGGGGAACGCCCACGGTCTTGAATGATATGCCCCTGACTAGGCTGATAATTGCTTTAAATGATCTGATCAACCACGAGGTTGAAATACATCATGGGAACACCCATGGTCTTGGAAAAGATGCCCCTGACTGGGCTGAATCTTGCTTTGAATATCTTTTGAATTTGGTGGGGAAACCCACGGTCTTGCAAAAAATGCCCCTGACTGGGCTGATGATGGTCTTGGAAATCTTTAGGATTGATCCTGGACCTTGACTTGTATATGCAAATGTTGGATGTATAACGATGTTCCATAACAAATGGAAGTGCAAATGTAAATGCTGACGCACGGAGATGCAAGCTGGGAAGTATGATATGATTTGGTATGCATATGATGTAAGATGTTTATGATAACGAATGTAATGCGTATGATGCACATGATTGCAGACGGGTAATTGGAAATGCAGGTGGAGACACCAGCATGGTGGACTTTTGGGTAGTTACCAATACAGATTAGACTTCGGCTGGTGGGAGGGTTTGACTTCCTCGACACGCAGTTTGCTGAAGACGCCATTATTTGAAGCAGGCGAAGATACTCTGGATGCCCCAAGTCTGGATACTTGGTGGTTTGTTATGAATTTGCTTTAGAGAAGGTTGCAACTCTGCTTGATGGTCGGGATGACCTGGTCTTGCCCCAGTATGAACATGGTAATAGGCTGCCCCTGCTCGAGCAGTTGAATGACTTGCCCCAGCCTGTGGGTTATGAGGTAGCATTTCTTTATGTCAGCCACTGAAAGTCAAGTTTCTTCTTGATTTCCCCTTGTTGAAATGTCTTTGAATACCTAGCACTGTTTTTGCAATTAAAATTGTACATTCACAAATGGTAATGTTAATGCAAAGCTCAATGCAAGTTTTGAAAAAGTGTCGTTTTATTGAGGTGTCGTGATAGTGAAACGAATGAACCATTAGCCCAAACATTATGCTAGTTTTGATTAGAGCGTGAAAAAGATATAACAAGGATAATGACACCAATGCTGATGTTTATCAAATGAGGAGTCAGGTTACACAACCTTGCGATAGTATGCTTTTAGAATAAATCTCACCTTAATTAGGTCTTTCGAGGGTTGTAACATGGTCTGGTTCACGATTTATGAAATAAAGGATATTAGGCTCAAAGTATGATTTGTACCCACCCCTTCTTCTTAATGATCTCCAGTCCTACATTCAGTTAATTTTGCACTTGTCTTGACGGTGTAAGCTTGATGGTTCAAGGTTTGCTCGACGCGGCAGTCACCTTAATTTGGTTTTTGATGGATGTCAGTGACCATATTTGAATGGCCACTGAATCTTATTTTGTTTTTGTTGAGGGTTTAAGGACCTCTTTTGCTTTTGTTTTTGATCCCTAACTTTTGCATGGACTGATTTCACTTGTCAGATCCATCGGGATTGCCTTGATTTTGCCTAAGTCCCCTCTGAGGTGTTTGACTTAGCAAGCTTTTGATTTTTTTTGGAATTTTGTTGGAAGGTTGTGATTGCCATGTCACAGGTCATTGGTGAACAACCGTCTTCTGGATTTTGCTTTGTTGATTCGAGTGCGGGATTGTATTAACTGAACACTACCCTGCCCCAGGTTGAGTGTAAAGGTTTAGATATCTGAAGGAAACTTCTACTTCTAGGCTCGAAGTGGTTTACTAGGGATTAACTCCTTATATCTCCGGTGTTTAGGGAAATTGAAACAATGCATGCACATCATCGACGCGATTCTGTCTGAAAGCATACATTTTGCAATTATGGGTATCTCGTTTTCATCATCTTCCCTCAAATCATGCTAAACAACAGTTAATGGAGTGAAGTGAATAAATGTGTTGGTGATAAGTGAAAATGAGTGAATACGACATAACTAATTCAGAACATGCATAAACGATACGTTAATGAAAACCAAATACGAAATGACAATTGTTCAAAGCATACAATACTTAAACAAATAAAGACAAATATAAGAAATGCGTAATATGAAATGGCAACATAACTGCCTTCTTCGGGGAATGAACTCGACTGGACTGGATTTGATCTGATTTGCTGCTGGCACTAGCTGGCCGGTGGCATGGGATTGTTGATGACGTTTGGAGACTTCCCATTGAAGTTGATAGTGTCGCTACCGCGAAAATAAGGTGCCGGCAAAACAGAAGAGTCGCCACCTTTCGTTATTTATCCCTCAGAGCGGGAAAGGAAACAATCGGAAAAACCTGACGAAAAAGGTATAAGACAAGGTCATCGCAACCATTGTCTGGGTTCGGGAGTCGGTTATGCAAGGGGAAGGTATTAGCACCCCTCACGTCCATCGTACTCGATGGGATCCACACTTGTTGTGTTTATATGACGGGTTGGTTTATCTATCTACCTATCAAGGCTGGCTTAAAAAAGAAAAGAAAATGACTCGGCAAAGCGTCGCACTTTATGCCTACGTATTCTCATCAGAGAATGAGAAATCAGAGTCAACGTAGTTCGGCTAACTACGGGTTACGGGGAAGTTAGCTCGCCAATACGTCAGTATTGTGCCTACGTACTCTCAACAGGTATGAGAGATCAGAGCTTACGTAGTTCGGGATACTATGGATTACGGCAATTCAGATTCGTCTGTTTTTCCGAGTAGGGTTAACAAACAGTTCCAGCAGTTTGGTGTACACAGCTCGACCCTTGGAGACTTAGGCGTTACCGTTTGCAGTAGAACTGGGAGTTAACGACACTCTTTTCTTCAGAAAAGCTTCCTTTGAATTATGGGCCCACGGGGCAAAAAGGTTTGAAGTTTGTTTTCTGTCTTTTACGGAAGAACTATTTTTTATGGTTGTTTGCAACCAATATCGTACTAGAGACTATGACCTGAGAGTGAATGCGTCGTATGTCACCCAAAGGGTGCCATACTAAACATCCAGACTGTTGAAAAGAACTCTTCAACAACCCTTTCTCAGATAGCTTAAGGCTCGTAACGTACGACATCCGTTAACCTTTATTACTGTATTTTGAATTGTTTTGAGATGAGAAGAGAGCAGGCTCAACTAAGGGGAGACTATCAAGTCCTAATGTTGACATGCTAAGGATTCATCCTATGGTTGAAGTTTGAAACAAGGATCTCCTAGAAGTTATCATGCATAGGTTTCAACCTAAAGTTCTAATCATCACTTCCTTATCAAAGGAAGTGAGATTCCTAGGGGATCATGTCAATGATAAACAGAAACAGATAAAGCATTAGCTTAAACAGTAAACAGTAAACGACTGTAAAATGCATGCAATGCAAGTGAGGGAGAAAATGTGTGTAGGGCATCAGCCTCCACAAGCTCATGTCAACCTCAAGCCAGATATGAATAATTGCAATCATACAGAAGAAATAAAATGCCATCAAGCAAATCACAAACCACATAGGCAAGGGAGCTGGGCTCTACCGAATACCCGCAAGCAAAGCCATACAGTAAAAATACAAGTAGCGGGAGTAACTCAACCTCTAGTACAATCATGCTCCTAGCTTAGATTAGTCTAAATATGAACTTATTCTAATGCATCAAGCAAATCATATAAGTCATATTAATACAGTTGCACAGAAAGCAAACAGACAGAAAAGAAAGCAGATCAACAACTTCCACAGCTTCACAGCAAAGCTCTTCTGACAGCAGCTTAGTCCTCAGTCTTCAACTGCTCTTTAAGGCTATCATCTTCAATAGAAAATATCAACCTGCTTCCCTAAGCTTCCAAAACATCAACATAAGTATCAACTTATCCTTCTTCTTCAAGCTTCAGCTCCAAAGTAAGCTCCACCTTCAGGCTTCAATCCCACTAGCAAGCATCAACTTGTTCCTTCAGGCACTCCAAGCATTGAACTCACAAGTATCAACTTGCTTTCCCCCCTTTAAGCTTCAGCTTCTTCATTCAATCTCCATTGGATTCCCCTCACAAATATCAACTTGTTTTTTATCTTCTTCAAGCTTCAGCTCTTTCTTCAATCTCAGCTTGATCTTCTTCCCACAAGTGTCAACTTGTTCCTCTTGATCTTCAAGCTTCAGCTCCAATGGTAGTCTTCAAACAAAGGGGAAGTGCAACCTCTAACATCTTCAATCTTCTAACAAGGACTCTATCCTCTGGCAAGGGAGAAAGATTCATCTAACAATAGCAAGAGTTGGATGATTGACAGCAGAGTGAAGACCAAAGGTCACCACTAAGCATTCCATCATCAGAGAAAGGAACCCTCAAAGGTTCTACCAACTTGTGAAGAGCCACACATCCTACCAAAGGAGGGATGAGGCCTTTACAAGGGGACCTTATATCATAGGTAATAATGGAAGTGATCAACACCTTCCATGTTTATGAAAGAAGAGAATCTATCTAGGAGCTCTGTCTATAAACCCTAATCTTAACACCTAGCCGACACTACACCAAAAGAAGGGAAGTCTTCACATCCAAGCTTCTTCATGCATTCCATGGTAGCCCAAGCTTATCTTTAACATCTCCCAAGAGCAAGAGAGGAAAAACCCTAATCTAAGGGAACTAATGAAGTCAATCTAGTTGAATTAGCAAGTTAGGATCACCTAAAACCTAGTACTAAAGTTAGTCCTAACTAAAATACTAAAACCAATTGTAAAATCCTACAAAAATAACTATGGGAACCTAAGTCAATCATGAATCTACCATACAAAATCCAGGGGTTGAATCATCCACCAAGTTCTAGAAATAAAACCTAGATCACAAGGTATTAAGCATAAACCCTAAAAATAGAGCACCTAAAGTTTCAACTTAAAACTACCACCTAACTTCATCACAAAAATGTGAGAAAAATCTAAGGGGAACATGCATATCTATGCTAGCTACACACAAAAAAACAAGGCAAGAATCATCACCAAGTGCTCCAACCAAATTCATTAAAACAAGGTATCAACTATGGCCATTTTAATACCAATTAATATTCAAAAAATGAAAATAAAAATAAAAAATGCATGAATTATTAATAGTTTTTATCTACAAAATTCTAGATTCAATCATGAATCAGGGGAAAAAAGTTTGGATTTAATTGAATTAATCTCCTATTTTTGATGAATTATTTTCTAAGCCATATAAAATGATGAAAATAAAAGAAAATAAATGAAATTAATAAAAACGTGTGGCAAATAGCAATCCAATATAGTTCATATCAAGAATTGGGCCCAGGGGGTGTGAATATCACTCTGAGTACTAAGCCCAAAACCATCCAATTAATGAAACGGTGTGTTTCATTTAAAATTTCTCTTCAGAGCTTGAGGTGCAATCCTTGCCCTCCAACACACGCCTGAGTCAAAGTCCATCCCTAATCTGAGGGTCCTTGTTCATCGTCCCCAATTTGAACCTGCAATGGAGGGAGTTCTCAGACAGTGGCCTGAACAGTGGCGCCACCGTCTTCTCCGGTGAGCCAACCTCCACAGGTCATCAAAAATCACAAAACCAATCACTATCCCACTCCAAATTTGATGATGATCACGAATCCAACCTCAGAATTTCCTGATTCCTTCTACATTTCCAAACCCGATAGCATTTTCAGAATTCCTCCCAATCTTGATTTTCACCATTCTTTAAATTAAAGGTCTCAAGTTAATCCTCACTCTTCACTGATCAATTTCCACCATCCAATCATGAATAATCCTTCAAGAATCGTGAGATATCATCCTGAACAGAAAATGGTCACATGCCTAATTTGTCTCTAATTCGCCATTTTATGATCCTAAATCCAACTACAGGTTGCAAGGATCCTAACCACATATGAATTTCTAAGTTTCTCCTCCTAAATCATGCATAAGGATGAAAGATGCAAACCTGGTTTCAGAGAGGTAACAGAGGTGGTTTTTGCTCATTTCAACTGCCCAGATGATGCAGACACGTTCCAAATTCACTCCCAAAGCCTTTGCACACCCTGATTTGGCTTGATTCTCCCTTGAATTGAAAACCCGATTTCAGCTCGAACCTTCAAAATTTCAATGGTTCCTTCTCTTACCAGCTTCAATTCCTTCCAAAAAAATGGCTGAGTTCACTCAATGACTTATATAGAAGTGATTAGACTCATCTAGAAACTTCTGGATCCATCCAAATGAGATTTTGGATTTTCAAAATCTCTTCAAAATCTCATCCATGGCAATCACTATTCTGACTCCTTCTTGGCATGGCTATGTGTGTAATCAAGTTCTCATGAGATATTGAATGAGTTTAGTGTGCTATTTTCCTTATTTGCAAGCCAAAGGTATGCATTTGATTATGTTGCTTCATCATGAAGAAATGAAATGGAATGTTATTCAAATGACCTCAAATCAAAATTCTAACATTGCCATTGTTTCTAAAATAATTTTTCCAATCAATTTGACCTATAATTTTGTTTCATTTGGTCACAAAATGAATTATTTGAATTTTTTGCCATTAAATCCTTTTAATTCTTCCTTTTTTCAAAATTTCTTGAACCAAGTCTCTCCTTGAGCCAAATCAATGCCTCCTTGATGCATGGTCAACGTTAAAACACCATTTTGAGCAGCGTCCTAGTTGAACAAAATTTCATTTGAGGCCTCTAAGTTGGTGAAAATGGCCTATGATCACAAATGACCTATAATCACCAAATGTCCAAAATACCCTTGACTTGTCAAAGCCATAACTTGAGTTCTACAAATCCTATCAAGGACTTATAGTACTCTGTAGAAAGCTAAGAGAATAAGGAACAACATTCATGTTGACCAAAAGTTCACAGGAATCATCCTTCTAGGGCAAAAGTATCATGCAAGTTGGGCAACTTTCAAGTTCCAACTTCACATTCCTCAGATGACTTGTAACTTGTCAAAGCCATAACTTGAGCTCTACAAATCTTATCAAGGACTTCTAGTACTAAAATTAAATCTAAGATCATGCTCTACAACAATCATGTTGGGGGTAAGATGAGATGACAATCACATCTTGAGCTAAATTGCCTTGAAGATAGGGGTCAAACTAGGGGATTTTACACTGTCAAGCCTTAGAAACCCTAGCTTGAAACTTCTCGAACTCTTCAATCATGATGAGTTAACCTTTGAATCATCCTTATAACATCTCAATGTATCAATCCATGATCACATGGCTCTTGAATTAGGTCTCAACCTTCTTCAAATCCTCAGTTGACTTAGGGTTGACCCAGTCAAACCCTAGCTGCACCACTCATGGCTGAGCCTCCTTAATCTTGCACAATGACCTGTCTAGGCCTCAAAGTGATCTTCAAAACTTCACATGAGCTCTCTCAAGACCTCAAGTCCAACTTCATGGCCTCAGAATCATCTGATGGCTTCCCACAACTCTCAAGTTAGGAGACCTACCCACTTGGCTTCAACCCCTCTCTCTGAGGATCTTTTAACTTCTCTGACAAGGATATCAACCCTTGAACACTTGAATAACCTTCTTAGCTAGCTTCAAAGTCTTGTATAGCTCTTGATTGGTAATCATACCTCTTGATCTCCTGCATACATGTCAATGAAATGCAAATGATAATGCTAATGTGAATGAAATGAAACATAAGCTAGGTAAAGAAAAGTTGGGCAAATTTTAGGGTGCAACAGCTGCCCCTATTCAAACGGCTTGGACCTGACTGGGTGAGAAGCGAACGACTCTCAAACAATCAAGGTAAAAGACGGTTGAATACCAATAAACTCGGAAATTTTCCAACTGCACAAATACACGATACTCTAATGGGAACAAATCTTCGGAAACTGAAATAATAGCTGCACGACAACTAGTTGGAGAAATACTGATCTGAATCTCCGTCAGTATGATTCTCTGATTTATCTGATATCATTGCATCCTCAAATCATCAAGGGGTCACCGGTTACACGGTAACTAGTGATTTGCCAACCTCACAGGTAAACGATACTCTGATTGGTAGGAACATCTTCAAAACTGAGCCTGAGAGTTGCACGGCAACTGCTGGGGAATTGGTCACACGGTAATTGGTGAGGGGTCTAAGCTCAAATCTCTGTCAGGATGATCATCTGATTTTGGTGTAGATCTTCGTCCTCAAGTCATTAAGGGATCGCCGGTTACACGGTAATTGGCAATGGATAGCTGATCATGCCGTCAGGCATTCTGCGTCATAGCAGAAGAATTCCTCGGGACTCATCAGGTCATTAGGAACTTTTAACAATCAAGTTAATTATGCCATCGGGCATTCAAAGAAATTTTCGGGCGTCAGCCGGACTTCGTCAGTAAGTCGGGAATGGAATCCTCGGTCAATCATGAACCGCATAGGGATATCCAAACTTCTGCCATCAAGCACTCCGCATCAGCTGAGAGAACTGCTTTGTCATCGCAGTTAGACTTCATCAGTAAGTCTGGGGTTTTGGCACCGCTGCCGGACTTCAATCATCAAGTTTTCAAGGAAATTTCAACTTCTTTATTGAAAACATACTGAGTATGCAACATCTCCGCTGGGGATTCTGGAGAACTATCAAGTAACTCTGCTTCAGGGATCCAGAGATCATTCTGGATGAATTAACTCTGTTGAGGACTTCAAGAATCACCCTGCACCAATAACTCTGCTGGAGATTTCAGGAATCATCCTGAGCAAACACTCTGCCGAGAACTCTAAGCATCAACTTGAGCAACCAACTCTGGCGACTTCACTGGGGATTTTAAGAATCATCTTAAGCAAACAACTTCGCTGGGGAATTCAAGAACCATCTTGAGCAAACCATTCTGCCAAGGAACACCTGCAAAACAAGAATGGTAATGACCTAGCTCATGTTTCATATGCATATTATCGTCAATGGCGTAATGCTCCACACGGTGGAAATGCTACACATTTAGGGTAGATGCTATGCAATCATGCAAAATGCTATGACCCCATCAGCAAAATAAATTCTGAAGGGAGAATCCTCCTATCAAGGAGAAAGGACCACTCTGGTGGAGGAAGGAATCATCCTGCCGAGGAGAAGAAGTCACACCAATCTCAATTGGACTAAACCTGGGGAAACGAACTCCAGGAGACTGCTACAGGGGAATAAAGTTCTACGAGAATCTGAACCCGCTCAACTAGGTATACGAACCGCAACTGCTGAGGAAAACAATGTCAATCGCAGAAATAAACTGCACGACCTTCGCGGCTAAAACTTTCCTGGAGATACGGACTCCGATGGGGAAATATAGCATCAGCTATTCAACACTCTACTGGGGAGAACCAATCATGTCCTGCACAGCCTCCAAGGACTCGACTCTCTTGGGGATCTGCAAACTCAGCTGGGGAAGTAGGAATCATCCTGCTTACAGGGGAGAGTACGACTCTGCGGGGAATTTCAATTCCGCTGAAGACTTCAGTCTGCACTATCGAGTGCTGCATACTTCAGTATATGACTCAGCTGGGGAGACGACGATCCTTCAGGATACATCTGATTGGGGAGAGAATCTTCTCTGCCTGGGGAAACACACGGCATACTTCCTGGAATATGCTATACTTGCAACGACACAAACAAACAGACAAGATACCCTTCTCAAAGGGACCTATCAAGGTTACCATCTTGTGACAGTGTCCAGGTAATTCATTGTTTCAACAATCAGCGGCCTAGGCCAGTAAGTTTATGTATGCGCATTTTATCAAAAACATCGGCGTTTTCTTTCGCAAACAAAACAGATAAATGCTAAACAAACAAACATAATTGCTGAATAGTATACATTTTATTGATAACGAACCCCTGAATGGGCAAAAATGTTTTACAACAGATGCAAGCTCCTGGAATGAGGAAGTTGTGCCAAAACATAAATATGCATAAATATACATCAGTATATACACAAATGTTGGCAATGAGGCGTAGACGAACACCATGAGTTGGTCCTTCTATGACCCACTCGACTTCGATACTTCTCCGACGCTTCAGCATCAGAAGAGATTGATTAACATAAATGGCCCTTAGGTCTTCCAAACCACTAAATAATGAAAGTCCACACGCGGAACACAGTCATTTGCTTTTTTGAATCCCTAACTTTTGCCTGAATCGCCCTTTCGGGTTTTCAATTCACCGGGATACCCTTTTTTGCCAAAGTCGCCCTTCCGGGTTTTCGACTTTGCGGGTGTACATTCTTTTCTTTTATATCCCTAATTTTTGTCTGAACCTTTTCCTTTTTTATGGTTCGCCGGAATGCCCCATTTTTGCCTGGATATTCTTTTTCTTTCCAGCGGGTCATTTTTTAAGCAAAGTATTTTTTAACTGCGTCCGCGTTCACCGGGGATGCAAAATCTTCGCCATCCATCGTGGATAACAACAAGGCTCCTCCCGAGAAGACCTTGCTGACGACGTACGGACCTTCGTAATTGGGAGTCCACTTCCCCCGGTGATCGGAATGTGGAGGAAGAATCTTCTTCAGGACGAGATCATCCGTCTGAAAGCTTCTAGGACGCACCTTCTTATCATAAGCTTTCTTCATTCGGCTCTGGTACAGAAGACCATATGCAATCGATGCTAATCTCTTCTCGTCCATCAGGCTGAGTTGGTTTAGTCGGTTCTTAATCCATTCTGCCTCATCGAGTTTCACGTCAACCAAAACTCGTAAAGAAGGAATCTTAACTTCTAATGGTAGGACAACTTCCATACCGTACACCAGTGAGAAAGGAGTTGCCCCGGTTGATGTATGTACTGTCGTATGATAACCGTGCAATGCAAATAGCAGCATCTCGTGCCAATCCTTATAGGTCACAACCATCTTCTGTACAATCTTCTTGATGTTTTTATTGGCTGCTTCAACGGCGCCATTCATCTTCGGCCGGTAAGGAGATGAGTTGTGGTGTTCAATCTTAAAACTCTGGCACAACTCCTTCATCATCTTGTTATTCAAATTCGAACCATTATCAGTAATGATTCGCTCGGGAATTCCGTAACGACAGATGATGTCCCTCTTTATGAATTTAGCCACTACCTGCTTGGTCACGTTAGCGTATGAGGCTGCCTCCACCCACTTGGTGAAGTAGTCGATGGCTACTAGAATGAAGCGATGACCGTTAGATACAGTGGGCTCGATCTTGCCTATCATGTCGATGCCCCACATGGAGAACGACCACGGGGAGGACATGACATTCAAAGGGCACGGTGGCACGTGAATTTTATCAGCATAAATCTGGAATTTATGGCATCTCTTTGCGAATTTAAAGCAATCTGACTCCATCGTCAACCAGTAGTATCCTGCTCTCAGGATCTTTCTCGTCATAGCGTGCCCGCCGGCGTGCGTACCAAATGTGCCTTCATGGACTTCTTCCATGAGCATGCTCGCTTCTTTCTCATCTACACATCTGAGTAGCACGAGATCGTGGTTTCTTTTATATAAAACTCCATCAGGATTGAGGTAAAAATTTCCAGACAACCTCCTCAGAGTCTTCTTATCCTGGGTTGACGCTCCCGCGGGATACTCCTTAGTCATAAGGAAGGTCTGGATATCATGGAACCATGGCTTGCCATCGGAGGCTTCCTCGATCGCAAAGACGAATGCAGGTCTATCAAGATGAGAAAGGACAATCCTTGGGGCTTCATTCCAAAAATTGACTTTATACATCGAAGCCAACGTGGCTAAGGCATCAGCCATCTGGTTTTCAGCTCGGGGCACATGATGGAGTTCCACTCGATCAAAGAATGGAAGCAGCCTTCTGGCATAGTTCATGTACGGAACCAAATTCGATTGACGAGTCTCCCACTCCCCTTTAATCTGGTTGATCACAAGTGTCGAATCACCGTACACATCTAGGCTCTTGATTCTCAAATCAATTGCTTCTTCTAGACCCATGATGCATGCTTCGTACTCCGCTTCGTTATTGGTGACCGGAAACGTCAGTCTCGCGGTAAACGGGATATGGGATCCGTGGGGAGTCGTGATGATCGCCCCAATGCCACTTCCATAAGAATTAACTGCCCCGTCGAATATCAACTTCCACTGGGATTTCCTATCTGGACCCTCGTCGGGCAACGGTTCATCGCAATCCTTTGCTTTGAGAAACATGATGTCCTCGTCAGGGAATTCAAATTTCATCGGCTGATAATCTTCGATCGGCTGTTCAGCAAGGTAATCAGACAATACGCTTCCCTTGATGGCCTTCTGGGAAACATACTGAATGTCATATTCCGTCAACACCATTTGCCATCTAGCAATCCTGCCCGAAAGCGCTTGCTTCTCGAAGACGTACTTGATCAGATCCATCTTCGAAATTAGCATGGTTGTGTGATTGAGCATGTACTGCCGTAAATGTTTGGCAGCCCAGGCTAGCGCGCAACACGTTTTCTCCAGCATCGAGTAACGAGATTCACAATCTGTGAACTTTTTACTCAAGTAGTAAATGGCATGCTCCTTTCTGCCCGTCTCGTCGTACTGACCGAGAACACAACCCATACTATTCTCAAGAACTGTCATGTACATGATTAGAGGTCTTCCGGCCACTGGGGGTATCAAGATTGGAGGTTCCTGCAGATACTGTTTTATCTTATCAAATGCCTTCTGGCAATCCTCGTTCCAGATAATCGCCTGATCTTTCTTTAGTAGTTTGAACATCGGTTCACACGTGGCCGTGAGCTGAGAAATAAACCTTGCAATGTAGTTTATTCTGCCCAGGAAACCACGAACTTCTTTTTCTGTTTTTGGCGCTGGCATTTCTTGTATGGCTTTTATCTTCGCAGGATCAACCTCTATGCCTCTTTCGCTCACGATAAACCCCAGTAGTTTTCCAGACCGTACTCCGAAAGTACACTTGTTAGGATTCAGCCTCAACCTGAACTTCCTAAGCCTCTCAAAAAGCTTCAGCAAATTGACCAGATGTTCATCCTCCGTTTGGGACTTCGCAATCATGTCATCAACATAGACTTCAATCTCATGATGAATCATATCATGAAACAAAGTAACCATAGCTCGTTGGTAAGTGGCCCCTGCGTTCTTCAGACCGAAAGGCATTACCTTGTTGCAAAACGTTCTCCAAGGTGTAATAAACGTAGTTTTCTCCATATCCTCCGACGCCATCTTGATCTGATTGTAGTTGGAGAAGCCATCCATGAACGAAAATACGGAGAACTGAGCTGTATTGTCGACCAACACATCGATATGAGGGAGCGGGAAATCATCTTTAGGGCTCGCCCTATTCAAATCCCGATAATCGACGCACATTCGCACCTTACCATCCTTCTTCGGTACAGGCACTATGTTGGCGACCCACGGAGGGTAAGTGGTGACCGCTAAGAAGCCAGCATCAAGCTGCTTTTGCACTTCTTCTTTGATCTTAACGGCCATATCTGTTCGTGTCCTTCTAAGCTTCTGCTTGATGGAAGGACAATCTTCTCGCAGCGGCAAGTGATGGACCACGATGTCAGTATCAAGTCCGGGCATATCTTCGTATGACCAAGCAAATATGTCACTATAATCTCTCAGCATCTCGACCAATCTCTGCTTGACATCACTCTGCAATGCAGCCCCTATCCTGACATTCCTGACTAGTTCTTCAGAACCCATATTCACAATCTCAATCTCTTCTTCGTGCGGCAGAATAACTTTCTCTTCTTGTTTCAACAAGCGGGCCAACTCTTCGGGAAGGTCTTCGTCTTCATCAATCTCTTCTTCGGCTTGATAGATCGGGCAATCGAAGTCGAAGTGAGTCGTAGAAGGTCCAGAGTCGATGTCATCTGCTATGTGGATCCTGCAATAACAAGGGTTAAGCTTAAAACAAGGATATGCAGGTTAGCACAAACCCCATTGCCATTTTATTATTTTTCAAAATAAATATAAAAACAGGAATAACAGAGATCACAACATTTGAATACGAAAAACGCCTTTTGATTAATTGGTAAAATGCATGTACATAACCAAACAAGGCCCTGACAATAAAACCACTATGCCCCGGGTAGGACATAGGGTTGTACAATGATTGGAGAAAGTAAATCATTACTCTTTGCCTGTCACTTGGATGATATCCCTGATGGACCAATTGTCGAGGCTCTCGCCTGGTTTGCTCGGCTAGATCCAAGAGTCTAGGTCGCAGTCGCTATCTTCGCCGTCTTCAGACACTGCGTTGACACTTTCAAATAATACCCCGCCGCTTGTAAACTGGATCAGCCCTTTAACTCGCGACGCACTGTGAGAAGAGGAGGCTTCAGCCGTAGGAGAGTATCCCAACCCGAACTTGTCTTGCTTGTTAGGTATCTCTAAAATTCGCCCCCAGCCTGGGGTAGATCCGGCTTGAACAACGGCCCGGGCTTCCTTGAAAGAAGAGAGAGTCATCTCTGGTTTTTCAGTCATTACAGGAGCCACGTTCTTGACTTTAACAGCTTCAAACGCCTGACATAGGGTTTCGTGGATTTCCCCATCCATCTCAACATATTTGAAGGACGACAAATGGCTCACCATTATGTCTTCCTCGCCATAAACAGTTACGATGCTGCCTCCGACAGCATACTTGAGCTTCTGGTGCAACATGGAGGTCACGGCGCCAGCAGAATGGATCCATGGCCGGCCTAAGAGATAGCTGTAGGCAGGCATGATGTCCATCATGTAGAAGACTGCGTCGAATGTTTCTGGCCCAACTTGGATTGGCAAAGTTACCTCTCCAAACACATGACGCTTGGTTCCATCGAAAGCCTTCACCACCAGATCACTGGGTGTGCAAATCAATCCTCGAGTATCTAACTTCATCAATGCTTTCTTCGGAAGAACATTGAGTGACGACCCCGTGTCGACCAACACATGAGACATAATCGTTCCCCTACACTCTATCGAGATGTGCAGGGCGCTTTTGTGGTTTCTTCCCTTCGGCGTTAACTCCAGGTCAGTGAACCATAACCCGTTTCCAGCATTCACGTGGGCTACGACCCCTTCCAACTGGTTGACCGATATTTCATGCGGTACATACGTGGAATTCAAAACCTTTAACAGCGCGTTGCGATGTGACTCCGAACACAGCAACAAATTCAGGATGGAAATTTTCGAGGGTGTTTGATGGAGGTGATCCATGATCTTGTAATAACTCTTCTTGATCAACCTCATAAACTCTTCAGCGTCCTTTACAAGTAAGTCCTTCTCTACCCCACGAGGGGTTTCTTCAACGACTTTACTCTTTCCCTTATCGGTTACTTCGACTTTGTCCGCTTTGTCCGCCATAATCTCAGGTGGAGCAAATACTCTTCCACTGCGCGTGATTCCGCCAATGCCCACTAGGTTATCCACACACTGCCCTGAGGGTTCCAATTCTAACTTCTGCCCGTTGCAGTAGACGTCTGCCCCATAATGCCACGGGACAACATTGGTGCTTTCAAAAGGGATCGCCCCAGCCTTGGTGATGGTGATTGTGGGCGGTCTGGGAGCAGAAATGGTGATCGTCCGGCGAGGGATGGTGATGGTGGCAACCTCATCATCCTGCTTCAGCACCACCTCTCCAGATCCACATTCGGCCCTTCGGTTAAACTGCAAGATTCCTTTGGTCATCAGACTCTGAATCCCCTCTATCAACTGTTCGCATCCATCAGAATGAGTCGCACAGCCCATACACAGTTCTCCACAGCCCGGAAAGAAGCCTCTCTTCATCAGCTTGGCTTTAACGAAGCTAAGCGGTGTCTTCAGATCCTTGACGTCAGTCAATAAATCCAAGTTCTCGTCCTCAATAATGGCATTCACCCCACCTCCCATATGATTCGGCATAGGGTTCTTCGTGACATTCGGCACATTATCTGAGAAGTTGATGATCTTAGCGTCCACCATATCTTGCACCTTGTGCTTGAAGGCTTTGCAGTTTTCTATCGTGTGGCCTGGTGCCCCCGAGTGAAACTCACATGTTGCATTCGCGTCGTAACCTGGCGGAGGTGCCCCTGTCAAGGGAGCCAGGGTTCTCTTTTGGATTAGCTGTAACTGAAGCAGAGTCTGTAACAGCTGGGCATAAGACATGGGCGGCGTCTCGAGGTGACGACTTGCCAGAGGTGCCTTGTTCTGATACCTTATGTACCCTTGTTGATTTGGCTGCTGATGTGGCTGGGGTTGTTGGACTATAGGGATGGTTATGCTAGCCACCTGCTGGTGCTGACCCTTTCCTTTCCTTCAAGCGTTAGACACGGCGCTCGTCGCTCCTTTCTGCCTTTTGTTACCATATGGTTTCTTTCCTCCTCCAGCTGAGGATATATCACCTTGAATTTTCCCCAGTTTGATCCCATTTTCAACGTGCTCCCCCGTGATGATGAGATCAGAGAAACTTCCAGACATACCGCTGACCAATTTCTCGTAATAAACCCCTGGGAGAGTGGCTACAAACATCTCAACAAGCTCTCGTTCAACCATCGGCGGCTGAACTCTAGCTGCCAATTCACGCCTCCGCTGGGCGTATTCCTTGAACCCTTCGTTGTTCCTCTATGACAAATTCTGCAGTTGGACTCGGTTTGGAGCCAAGTCACTGTTGTATTGGTAATGGTGCATGAATGCTTCAGCAAGTTCCTTCCACGTGCGCACGCTGGTAGGTTCCAAACTCATGTACCATTCCAAGGATGGCCCGGACAAGCTATCCTGAAAGAAGTGCATCAACAGCTTCTCGTCTTTAGAGTGAGCGGACATTTTCCGGTAGTATGATCTCAGGTGGACGCGAGGGCAAGTGGTGCCCTTGTACTTCTCAAAGTCGGGTACCTTGAACTTGGGAGGCACCTTGAAGTCAGCAATCAATCCCAATTTAGACATGTCTACGCCCATAGTGTTTAGGTTCTCGAAATTCCTCATCTTGTCCTCGAGTGCCTTAAACCTCGGACGTGCTTCAGCAGTCAGCTCTCCTTCAGCACCCTTCTGTGAGAACAAATCTTCTTGACGGTCTTCTAACCATGGCTGAGGCCCATACAGATTTCCAACACCTGTATTGCCGTTGCTCAGCCAAACATTGACATTAGCTTCAAAATTTCCATTATCGACGCCAGTTGTATTGCCATTGAGCCCCATGTTAGCGATCATATTACCATTGCCACTGCCATTCCCCCCAGTCACGAGGATGCCATTCTGAGGAGTTTCAACAGGTGGAGGGGTTGGAACATTCCCGCCATGGAGTACACCATTGCTATCAACCCTTGAAATCAGAGGCTGGATCAATGTTCTGAGCTGGTATTGGCCGTTGGCAACCACTTGCATGAGCTCCATGAAGCGGTCCATCCTCTCTCGGAGTTCTTGAACGTCAGTCTGCACTTGTTCCATTGCTCTAGCCTGATTTGCTCTGGTCGGATAGCGGTGGATTGGTCTTTGATCAATCCTGGAACAACCTGAAACAACCTGTATACACAAAAGGGTTAGAAAAAACAACAAAGTGCTCGTTATGCAGATGCTTCATGCAAATGCAAATGTGTGTCTGTGCGTTAGGGAGATTTTCCCCCGATTCTAGTGCCGAAGTTCCAGTGCTGATAAAAAGAAGTCTGGATCCAGTCATGGAAATGACATCTCATATATATATATATATATATATATATATATATATATATATATATATATATATATATATATATATATATATATATATATATATATATATATATATATATATATATATATATATATATATATATATATATATATATATATATATATATATATATATATATATAAAGAAGGCCCAGCAAGGCAGCATACAATGTCACTGAGTACAAGCAGAATCAATAGCATGACCTCGACCAACAAACCTGGTGATGGTCAGCCTACAACAATAATCGAAAATAAAGGATTACAAATATAGTCAAGCATGGCCACGGGCGTGAAACTCTTCTAACAAACCCCTCGTTTCTGGATGATCAGGCCGAGTGAGCAACCCTCCGACGAGTAACTCCCTCTGCATAATAGTGTATTGAAGACCTTCGACGGAGTCTTCCCATGCTCCTTCGCCGAAACATTCTTCTAATCTCCGCTTCTTGGATTCAAACGTCAGTTTGCGCTCCTTTAGGTTAGCAAAAGCCTTGTTTAGCAGGCCTTCAGTGGCATATCTGCGGGCGGTTTCTTTATCATACCTCTTTTCACTAGCCTTCACCTGGGCTTTCATCTTGGAGATATGTTGCTTCAGTTTATCCTCCCGTTCCTTGCCGTTGGCTAGGGTGGCCTTCCAATGCTGATTAAACTTGGATATTCTCCGGTACGCTTCATCCAAGTGCTGCTTCTTGGTGGCCAGTACATCATTGACAACTTTGAAGTCTCGACCCAAGCGCTCACGCTCAGCCATCTGCTTAGTCAAATCCGTCCCCAACTGGTTCACCAGCTCTGCTTGCCTCTTGAAGGAATGGACGGCTTCGCTTCTCTCGCTTCTGAGTTGAGCCAATTCTTTCTCCAGTTCTTCATTAGCCTTCTTCAGCTCATCTCTCTCAGCTAACACCGGATTGTACTGCTGAATAGGTACGGTGGTAGGCTCTTCAATCACTGGAGGGTTTTCTAGCTTGGCAGGAGGGAACGACATCCCTATGATCTCTGCTCTGGCTCTGATCCAGGTCACATACGAAGCGTAGGCTTGGCTATTACTTTTTCCCAACAACGACTTACCCCGCTTACAGATACCCTTCCAATCGTGCTGAAGCTTAGATAGCATATCCCCCTCTAGGAGACCAGTGAGGTACAGAGATTCCTGCACCTCTTCATCCTTCGACGGAGCTCTCAAAGCATAAGCAAACTGTCGGACCAACAAAGATGGATTATAATTGATACAGCCCTTCCTGCCTATCAAAGGCACGTTCGGAAACCCACTACAGTTGAAGATAATCTCAGTACCCAACCTATCTCTATCAAACCAGGAAATATCCTCCGCTGATAGACTCATCAAACGCTCAGGCCACTCAGCTGTGGCCACAGACGAAGCAAAGGGGCCCTTCTTGGGTAGGTGACTATCAAGCCATCTATAGAGTAGAGGCACACAGCACGAGACATTCTTGCCCCTTCTGTTCTCGTTTTTGTAGTGGACGGAATGGTAAACATCTCCAACCAGGGTAGGGACTGGATTCCCTGCTGCAAAGATGTGAAAGGCGTCGAAGTCTACAAAGTCAGGCATATTGGGGAACATAATGATGCCATATATGCACAGAGCAAGGATGGCGTTGAACACGATCCAACATCCGTCTTTGGCGCACTGCTGAGACTTTCCCACTAAGAACTGCAAGGAGAAACCGGGAACCCTGTTCCAACTAGACAAGACCAACTCGGAGGCATCCAAATGAAGTGAAGGGGCCAGACTAGCCAGATTAGGCTCAGCATCCATATGAACAAAGGGCATCTGACTCTTGATAGGCACACCTAACAAATCAGCATACTCCTCTAGTGTGGGTGCGAGAATAAAGTCTGGGAAAGTAAAGCACCTCAAAGGAGGATCATAGAACTGCAGCAGGGCGTGCAACCCATTCAACTCAAACACAGAGGGTTTACGAACCAGGCTGAGCAGTTTCCCATAAGACTTTTTGAATTCACCTCTCACAGAATCATCTGCCAAAGCAAACAAACCAGTCAGCTGAACAACATCAGGAGTGGGGAGTTTGTAGGCCACAGTCTTCCTCAGAGAACCCATAGTAGCACAATTGAATGCAAGAAAACCTGAACCGGGAGAAACGGTACCTGCAACACAGACACACGTTAATCAGATGCAAATGAGTATGCAAAGCAATGCAAAATGCAATCATGTAGTAGGAGATCAAGACGACTATGCTGTTGAAGAGATGGAGGTTCTGTATCAACAAAACCATAATACTGCTCTGTCAAGAACAATCATATCTCTGATGAGAAGGGAAACCCTGATATCGGACCATAAACCTGCTCTGTCAAGAACACACATATATCTGATGATGAGGAGAAACCCCTGATGTCAGACTATAACTCTGCTCTGTCAAGAACACACATACATCTGATAATAAGGACCTCTGATACAGGACCATAACTCTGCTCTGTCAAGAACAAACATACATCTGATGATGAGAAGCCCTGATGTCGGGCTATAACTCTGCTCTGTCAAGAACAAACATATATCTGATAATAAGGACCTCTGATACAGGACCATAACTCTGCTCTGTCAAGAACACATACACATCTGATGATGAGAAGCTATGACACCAACAGAACTGATTCACTATCAAGAAAACCAGGTAGTCTGAAGGTTAAGGTTTCTTGCAACAAACCCGACCCTGCTCACAGGTATGGACCTAAACTGACACAAGTTTGGTATCCTATGCGGTCATCAGCGTCATAGACATTCAAGAGGGGTGATACGATACCCAGAAGGTGTGGCATCACCATCTCCTGAAGCGGCCTCACTCGGCTGAATCCCAAATGATCGGTCCCCAGAGTCGACAATCCTTCAAACCAACAACCCCTCAGGCCCAAAGGGCCGGAAAAGAAGTCAACCGGGAGAACCTCGTCTGAGCGTGGATTTCATGAGACACTAGTGCCTGCAAAGCAAGCACGCGCCCACTAATTTCCACAACTAATGCTAGGTGCACTCAAGCCTGGGTCTGGCTTCTCACTCATCAGAATGCCCCTCCCACAACAGCACAGATAATCATATCATACTGAAAATAAAGTGCGGGAAATGAAGTGCGATAAATAAACACAACCCAACAAGTAATCATACAAGCGCTAGGATTGACTCTCGCAGGGGACGTTGGATCCCCAGATTGACTCGCATACGGGACGTTGGATCCCAGGAAACTATCAGAGTCCCCAGCAGAGTCGCCAGTTGTCGCTACCGCGAAAATAAGGTGCCGGCAAAACAGAAGAGTCGCCACCTTTCGTTATTTATACCTCAGAGCGGGAAAGGAAACGATGGGAAAAACCTGACGAAAAAGGTATAAGACAAGGTCATCGCAACCATTGTCTGGGTTCGGGAGTCGGTTACGCAAGGGGAAGGTATTAGCACCCCTCACGTCCATCGTACTTGATGGGATCCACGCTTGTTGTGTTTATATGACGGGTTGGTTTATCTATCTACCTATCAAGGCTGGCTTAAAAAAGAAAAGAAAATGACTCGGCAAAGCGTCACACTTTATGCCTACGTATTCTCATCAGAGAATGAGAAATCAGAGTCAACGTAGTTCGGCTAACTACGGGTTACGGGGAAGGTAGCTCGCCAATACGTCAGTATTATGCCTACGTACTCTCAACAGGTATGAGAGATCAGAGCTTACGTAGTTCGGGATACTATGGATTACGGTAATTCAGATTTGTCTGTTTTTCCGAGTAGGGTTAACAAACAGTTCCAGCAATTTGGTGTATGCAGCTCGACCCTTGGAGACTTAGGCGTTACCGTTTGCGGTAGAACTGGGAGTTAACGACACTCTTTTCTTCAGAAAAGCTTCCTTTGAATTATGGGCCCACGAGGCAAAAAGGTTTGAAGTTTGTTTTCTGTCTTTTACGGAAGAACTGTTTTCTACGGTTGTTTGCAACCAATATCGTACTAGAGACTATGACCTGAGAGTGAATGCGTCGTATGTCACCCAAAGGGTGCCATACTAAACATCCAGACTGTTGAAAAGAACTCTTCAACAACCCTTTCTCAGATAGCTTAAGGCTCGTAACGTAAGACATTCGTTAACCTTTATTACTGTATTTTGATTCGTTTTGAGATGAGAAGAGAGCAGGCTCAACTAAGGGGAGACTATCAAGTCCTAATGTTGTCATGCCAAGGATTCATCCTATGGTTGAAGTTTGAAACAAGGATCTCCTAGAAGTTATCATGCATAGGTTTCAACCTAAAGTTCTAATCATCACTTCCTTATCAAAGGAAGTGAGATTCCTAGGGGATCATGTCAATGATAAACAGAAACAGATAAAGCATTAGCTTAAACAGTAAACAGTAAACGACTGTAAAATGCATGCAATGCAAGTGAGGGAGGAAATGTGTGTGGGGCATCAGCCTCCACAAGCTCATCTCAACCTCAAGCTAGATATGAATAATTTAAATCATACAGAAGAAATAAAATGCCATCAAGCAAATCACAAACCACATAGGCAAGGGAGCTGGGCTCTACCGAATACCCGCAAGCAAAGCCATACAGTAAAAATACAAGCAGCGGGAGCAACTCAACCTCTAGTGCAATCATGCTCATAGCTTAGATTAGTCTAAATATGAACTTATTCTAATGCATCAAGCAAATCAGACAAGTCATCTCAATACAGTTACACAGAAAGCAAATAAACAGAAAAGAAAGCAGATCAACAGCTTCCACAGCTTCACAACAAAGCTCTTCTGACAGCAGCTTAGTCCTCAGTCTTCAACTGCTCTTTAAGGCTATCATCTTCAATAGCAAATATCAACCTGCTTCCCTAAGCTTCCAACACATCAACATAAGTATCAACTTATCCTTCTTCTTCAAGCTTCAGCTCCAAAGTAAGCTCCACCTTCAGGCTTCAATCCCACTAGCAAGCATCAACTTGTTCCTTCAGGCACTCCAAGCATTGAACTCACAAGTATCAACTTGCTTTCCCCCCTTTAAGCTTCAGCTTCTTCATTCAATATCCATTGGATTCCCCTCACAAGTATCAACTTGTTCTTCATCTTCTTCAAGCTTCAGCTCTTTCTTCAATCTCAGCTTGATCTTCTTCCCACAAGTGTCAACTTGTTCCTCTTGATCTTCAAGCTTCAGCTCCAATGGCAGTCTTCAAACAAAGGGGAAGTGCAACCTCTAACATCTTCAATATTCTAACAAGGACTCTATCCTCTGGCAAGGGAGAAAGATTCATCTAACAAGAGCAAGAGTTGGATGATTGACAGCAGAGTGAAGACCAAAGGTCACCACTAAGCATTCCATCATCAGAGAAAGGAACCCTCAAAGGTTCTACCAACTTGTGAAGAGCCACACATCCTACCAAAGGAGGGATGAGGCCTTTACAATGGGACCTTATATCATAGGGAAGAATGGAAGTGATCAACACCTTCCATGTTTATGAAAGAAGAGAATCTATCTAGGAGCTCTGTCTGTAAACCCTAATCTTAACACCTAGCCAACACTACACCAAAAGAAGGGAAGTCTTCACATCCAAGCTTCTTCATGCATTCCATGGTAGCCCAAGCTTATCTTCAACATCTCCCAAGAGCAAGAGAGGCATAACCCTAATCTAAGGGAACTAATGAAGTCAATCTAGTTGAATTAGCAAGTTAGGATCACCTAAAACCTAGTACTAAAGTTAGTCCTAACTAAAATACTAAAACCAATTGTAAAATCCTACAAAAATAACTATGGGAACCTAAGTCAATCATGAATCTACCATACAAAATCCAAGGGTTGAATCATCCACCAAGTCCTAGAAATAAAACCTAGATCACAAGGTATTAAGCATAAACCCTAAAAATAGAGTACCTAAAGTTTCAACTTAAAACTACCACCTAACTTCATCACAAAAATGTGAGAAAAATCTAAGGGGAACATGCATATCTATGCTAGCTACACGCAAAAAATCAAGGCAAGAATCATCACCAAGTGCTCCAACCAAATTCATTAAAACAAGGTATCAACTATGGCCATTTTAATACTAATTAATATTCAAAAAATGCAAATAAAAATCAAAAATGCATGAATTATTAATATTTTTTATCTACAAAATTTTAGATTCAATCATGAATCAGGGGAAAAAAGTTTGGATTTAATTGAATTAATCTCCTATTTTTTATGAATTATTTTATAAGCCATATAAAATGATGAAAATAAAAGAAAATAAATGAAATTAATAAAAACGCGTGGCAAATAGCAATCCAATACAGATCATATCATGAATTGGGCCCAGGGGGTGTGAATATCACTCTGAGTACTAAGCCCAAAACCATCCAATTAATGAAATGGTGCGTTTCATTTGAAATTTCTCTTCAGAGCTTGAGGTGCAATCCTGGCCCTCCAACACACGCCTGAGTCAAAGTCCATCCCTAATCTGAGGGTCCTTGTTCATCGTCCCCAATTTGAACCTGCAATGGAGGGAGTTCTCAGATAGTGGCCTGAACAGTGGCGCCACCGTCTTCTCCGGTGAGCCAACCTCCACAAGTCATCAAAAATCACAAAACCAATCACTATCCCACTCCAAATTTTATGCTGATCACGAATCAAACCTCAGAATTTCCTGATTCCTTCTACATTTCCAAACCCGATAGCATTTTCAGAATTCCTCCCAATCTTGATTTTCACCATTCTTTAAATTAAAGGTCTCAAGTTAATCCTCACTTTTCACTGATCAATTTCCACCATCCAATCATGAATAATCCTTCAAGAATCGTGAGATATCATCCTCAACAGAAAATGGTCACATGCCTAATTTGTTTCTAATTCGCCATTTTATGATCCTAAATCCAACTACAGGTTGCAAGGATCCTAACCACATATGAATTGCTAAGTTTCTCCTCCTAAATCATACATAAGGATGAAAGATGCAAACCTGGTTTCAGAGAGGTAACAGAGGTGGTTTTTGCTCACTTCAACTGCCAAGATGATGCAGACACGTTCCAAATTCACTCCTAAAGCCTTTGCACACCCTGATTTGGCTTGATTCTCCCTTGAATTGAAAACCTGATTTCAGCTCGAACCTTCAAAATTTCAATGGCTCCTTCTCTTACCAGCTTCAATTCCTTCCAAAAAAATGGCTGAGTTCACTCAATGACTTATATAGAAGTGATTAGACTCATCTAGAAACTTCTGGATCCATCCAAATGAGATTTTGGATTTTCAAAATCTCTTCAAAATCTCATCCATGGCAATCACTATTCTGACTCCTTCTTGGCATGGCTATGTGTGTAATCAAGTTCTCATGAGATATTGAATGAGTTTAGTGTGCTATTTTCCTTATTTGCAAGCCAAAGGTATGCATTTGATTATGTTGCTTCATCATGAAGAAATGAAATGGAATGTTATTCAAATGACCTCAAATCAAAATTCTAACATTGCCATTGTTTCTAAAATAATTTTTCCAATCAATTTGACCTATAATTTTGTTTCATTTGGTCACAAAATGAATTATTTGAATTTTTTGCCATTAAATCCTTTTAATTCTTCCTTTTTTCAAAATTTCTTGAACCAAGTATCTCCTTGAGCCAAATAAATGCCTCCTTGATGCATGGTCAAGGTTAAAACACCTTTTGAGAAACTTTCTAGTTGAACAAAATTTCATTTGAGGCCTCTAAGTTGGTGAAAATGGCCTATGATCACAAATGACCTATAATCACCAAATGTCCAAAATACCCTTGACTTGTCAAAGCCATAAATTGAGTTCTACAAATCCTATCAAGGACTTTTAGTACTCTCTAGAAAGATAAGAGAATAAGGAACAACATTCATGTTTACCAAAAGTTCACAGGAATCATCCTTCTAGGGCAAAAGTATCATGCAAGTTGGGCAACTTTCAAGTTCCAACTTCACATTCCTCAGATGACTTGTAACTTGTCAAAGCCATAACTTGAGCTCTACAAATCCTATCAAGGACTTCTAGTACTCAAATTAAATCTAAGATCATGCTCTACAACAATCATGTTGGGGGTAAGATGAGATGACAATCACATCTTGAGCTAAATTGCCTTGAAGATAGGGGTCAAACTAGGGGATTTTACACTGTCAAGCCTTAGAAACCCTAGCTTGAAACTTCTCAAACTCTTCAATCATGATGAGTTAACCTTGGAATCATCCTTATAACATCTCAATGTATCAATCCATGATCACTTGGCTCTTGAATTAGGTCTCAACCTTCTTCAAATCCTCAGTTGACTTAGGGTTGACCCAGTCAAACCCTAGCTACACCACTCATGGCTGAGCCTCCTTAATCTTGCACAATGACCTGTCTAGGCCTCAAAGTGATCTTCAACACTTCACATGAGCTCTCTCAAGACCTCAAGTCCAACTTCATGGCCTCAGAATCATCTGATGGCTTCCCACAACTCTCAAGTTAGGAGACCTACCCACTTGGCTTCAACCCCTCTCTCTGAGGATCTTTTAACTTCTTTGACAAGGATATCAACCCTTGAACACTTGAATAACCTTCTTAGCTAGCTTCAAAGTCTTGTATAGCTCTTGATTGGTAATCATACCTCTTGATCTCCTGCATACATGTCAATGAAATGCAAATGATAATGCTAATGTGAATGAAATGAAACATAAGCTAGGTAAAGAAAAGTTGGGCAAATTTTAGGGTGCAACAGATAGCATCCCTATCAATAATGTCTTGAACCGTGTGCTTGAAAGCCCTGCAGTTCTCAATGGTATGACCTGGAGCGCCTTTATGAAACTCACAATGAGCATTTGCATCATAGTCGGCAGGAATGACAGTTGGGGGAGCCAAATCTCTTGGAACGACAGCCTTCTTCTCCATCAGCTGAGCAAAGATATTAGCATATGTCATTGGCAGGCGATCAAATACTCTATCTGGCTTCCACGTCCTCTGCTGAAACTGTTGGCGAGCACCTTGTTGTTGCTGAGCGGCTTGCAGTTTTTGTTGCTGAGGAGGATACTGATACCCTTGTTGGTTGTAGGCTTGTTACTGAGGAGCTTGTTGCTGTGGCACTTGAGCTTGAACTGCTTGAACATCTGGCTAATAAGGCATTGGAGCATATTGCGCAGCAGCAACATACGGAAATGGATAGTAAGGAACTTGATAAGGCATAGGAGTGGGAGCTTGTTGAGAAGCTTGCCCTTTTTGCAAAGAGATAGCATTTGTTTCTCCCTCTTTCTTCTTATATCTGTTGAAAGACTTCTTGGCATTGGCCTGACTGTTAGAACCTCCTTGGATCTTTCCACTCTTCAGCCCTTCTTCAATTCTCTCGCCAATGATCACCAAGCCAGAGAATCCAGCCGAGACACTACCGATCAGCTTCTCATAGTATTGGCCTTGCAAAGTACCCATGAAAATGTCAATCAGTTCACGGTCAACAAGAGGTGGATGCACCCTTGCGGCTAGCTCTCTCCATCGTTGTGTGTACTCCTTAAAGGATTCACTGTCCTTCTGAGTCATACCCTGAAGTTGAGTACGATTCGGAGCAAGATCAGTGTTGTATTTGTACTGCTTGACAAATGCATCGGCTAGCTCGGCCCAAGTCCACACACTGTTACGTTCCAGCTGCATATACCATTCGAGTGATGCCCCATACAAGCTGTCTTGGAAGCAATGAATCATTAGCTTTTCATCTCTGGCATAAGCATCCATCTTACGACAATACATCTTCAGATGGATGTTTGGGCAACTGAGGCCTTTGTACTTTGAAAATTCAGATGCTTTGAACTTGGGAGGGATAATGACATCAGGCCTTAAGCACATTTCTAAAGTACTGAGAGAGTTTGAGTTGTGCCCCTCCATAACTCGGAGTTTCTCAGCTAGGTCTCGGCACATCTTCATAGCTTCAGAATCATGAGTGGTGACAGGACTAGCAATGGGGATAGCAGCATGATAGTTCTGAACGTCATCATACTGGTCCACCAAATTGTCTTTGGTATGGGGAACTGGGATCTGCAGGACAGTAGGCTGGGCCTGCGGGACAACTCCAATGGTAACTCCGGGTGTTGGAATTGGCTGAGAAGTGTTTCCTTCGGATGCGGTAGCGAAGTTTATTGGCATTCCATAAGGGTTGGGAACGGGAGCTGAGAGCCTTGAGGTAGACACTTGTACCTGACCATTGTTGTTGACAACGGCGGCAGCTTCACGTTGTTCTTCCTCTCTTCTGGCCGTGAGGAGAGCTTCAAGAATCTGGTCAATCTTTCCTTTGATGGAGTCCAACTCTTCCCTGAAGGCAACTTGTTCTTGCTGAATCTGTTCCATCATTCGTCTTGTATTGGCTCTAGTTGCGTACTGGTGTCGGGGAATCAGCTTGATTTACTGGAGAGGAAGGAAGGAGACATAAGATTCTACTAAAGGATTGGAAATGAAAAATTCACAACATATGAGATGCAATCCAAATGATATGTGAGATGCAATGCAAGATACAAGATCCAGAATCACAGTATCACAGTTCAAACAACTCTGAAGCTGATAATTGTAACAGGTAGGTAACCATAATTCCTACTCAAAGAAAATTGACAGGTAAACCCTAACGGGAAGATCTAGACACTCTATCCATAAACCCACTCACGGGATGGTTTCTACATTTGGTTCCCAGGATCACAGACACTAGTCATATTAGCGTCACGCAACAGGCTGGCTGTATTACGACGATAATGACGATAAGGTCTCTCCTGAGCAGAGTCCTCATGCTAGGCTCACAAGGAGCAAGTCCTCGGAGACTAACACTACGCGACCACCAATATTGGAACTGGTGCTAAAAAAGGTTCCCAAAATCATGGACCCTTCATTAATCAAGTCGTGCAACAGGCTAGCTGTATTACAACAAGATCTACAAATAGGTCTCCTCTGGAGGAGCTTTCATGCTAGGCCCACAAGGAGCAAGTCCTCGGAGACTAACACTACTCTACTACCAATTCTAAACTATGTGTTCTCTCTGCTTTTACCAAAGCTCGGGCGTAGAGCTTTACTCATGATGTCATCCCAAGAACCAATAGGCAAACAAGATAACAAGCACAAATAAAAAACCACAAGAGAACAAATACATAAACAAGAAGGAAAACAAATAAAAACACTCCTCACAAAACCAAAAGATAGGCTCGACTCTCTCTTGCATGGAGCAATCTCCCCAGCAGAGATGCCATCTGTCGCACCTCGAAAAATCACGGAGACATTTCGGAGAAATGACCCTCGCGCGAAAGGGCCCGGAAATGCGGTTCGACAGAGTCACCACCGAACTTTATTTTTCCCGAATAAACGGGAGAGGAAAATATCGAGAAAATCTCTTAAAACGAAAGGATAGGAACAGGGCTGTCGCAACCACATTACGGGTTCGGGAGTTGGTTACGTGAGGGAAGGTATTAGCACCCCTCACGTCCGTTGTACTCAACGGGAACCTCTTATGGTATTTTGTGATGAGCGTTGTCTAGGTTTGGTTGTTTTTCTTCTCGATGATAAAGGTAGAATTGGTAGGTTAAAAGGTTAAAGACGCTAAAGGGAAAATGAGTGGTTCGAAGATAGGGTGCTCGCCAAGGATTGGGGCCCTTGTGCCTACGTATGCTCATTCGGACGAGAATGAGAAATCAGAGCGTCGTAGTTCGACTACGGGAAAGGATGGGATAGTTGGGGACAGAATAATGGAGGAAGATAGAAGTGTGCTCGCCAAGATCATCACAATCTTGTGCCTACGTATCTTATATTCAAGAATGAATAAAGAATCAGAGCGTCCGCAGTTCATGGTAACAACCACAAAAAGACGAGGTTTGAATTAGTTTGGACTTTGAGTTGAGAGACGAAAAAGTGACTGACAAGCAACCCAAGGGCGTGCCTCAAGAACTTGTCACTCAAGAATTCAAGGAATGCGAGATTCCAAGAACTCAATTCTTTCGGAAGTCGGGATGAATAGGTTAAATGATAAAGTGTTGGATATTTTGAAATCAGAAAAATGAACTAATAACAACTCAAGGGCGCGCCTCGAGAGTTACTCATTCGAATATTCAAAGAATGCTAGATTCTAAGAATATCCCTCTTTCGTAAGTTTAAAAAAGTGTTTTGTAAAGATTGGATCGAAAATGGAATGCGAGACAAAAAGAGGTTGGTTTGAAGAAAGGTTTCGACGACGAGTCGAGGAATTGATTAGAAGATAGAACCGACTTGACGACGTGTCAAGGGTTAGATGGTGAGAAATGATATTAGTACCTAAGGGTGCCCCTAATATGGAAACCACTAAGAATTGTGAAGTGTGTGCGAAATGTCGACGGTTGCGAATGCGGACGAGCACTCGACTTAGGAGAATGTTTGAAAATGTTTGAAAAAAGTTGAAAGATTGAGTGAATAATAACTCAAGAGCATGCCTCAAGAATTATTCACTCGAAGATCCAAGGAATGCTAGATTCCAAGAACCTCCTTCTTTCGAAGTTTTAATCGAGAAAATGTTTTGAAAATGTCGAAGGATTGAATGAATAATAACTCAAGAGCGTGCCTCGAGAACTATTCACTCGATGATCCAAGGAATCCTAGATTCCAAGAACCTCCTTCTTTCGGAGTTTTAATTGAGAAAATTTTTTGAAAATAATTTGGATTGAATCGAGGATATGAAAAGAGTTTGTCGCGTGAGTTGATTTCCGTGCTAAAAACAAGATAGAAAAATGGTATTGAAGACTATTCTCTAGTTTAATCATGTCGCACGGACGAGATCTAGTTTAGTCATGTCACTATTCTCTAACCAGTGATTTCGGTCACTAGTTATTGGGATACATTTTTAAAAAAATAAACAAACCTCAAGACAAAGGTATGATGCATTGACAAATTCAGAATTAACATTTCTGATTTGCTAACCTTGTTTGATATCTTAGAAAGATTACACATGAGCATCAATAATAAGTTTATTCTATTGGCACTTGAATACTCTGCTATCCTGGGGCAAGTTTGTTTCCAAACGGTTTGTTCTAATACAAATTTGACTTTCTGAAGAACCATTTTTGAAGACTCAGTCTTATTACCGTTACTAAGGGCCAGTTACGTCGAGACTCGGTGAATCTCTCCAAGAGTTTGAAAACAATGGGACGCCATGTTTTCTGTAAAATCCTTTTGAAAACTCTTGTTTCCCGTGAACCAGGTGACTTGGGGAATTTGAGGATTGATATGACGACTACCATTACGCAACTCATCAATACCGAATTTCATCAAAACTCCCCGATGAATCCTTTCAATACAAAATACCAGTGAACATTCGAAGTAGATATTATTCGACTCCTCAGTGGATCTTCTACAACACCAGTCTTCTCCAGCGAAGCGGATGTTTATTTCACCCCCACTGAAGCTCAACTCCGACAGCTAAAGTGACACATGTTTCTCATTTAAAGAGGATATTTATTTTATCCCTTGTAAAACTTCAGTTTGGGTATTTCCATCTACAACTCCAGCAGGAATCTCTCTAGGGAAGTGGATATTTATTTTATCCACGAAGTTTCTCCAATTAAGAAATGAATATGTTTCTAGTAGATCTTTTCTTGGTCTTCAACAGGACAACCTTTCAGACTTATCACGGTGTTACATCCCCAAGTGTATTAATATCTATTCCCCAAGATAAATTTTGAAGCCTTGAAGCAGGACTGTGATCCCATATTTGGCTCTCCATCTATCCCCAGTAATACTTCTATCTTCGAGGATTGGTCAGAGGTTTTCTTCGAGATGTTCATTTCATCTCCGCTTGTTTCGTTAGCATATGCATAACATATAGATAGATAGCATGACATGTGCATCTTGCACCTTTGTTTTGTTTGTTCTGTCACTTTGGCTGTGTTTATCCCCGAGTGGCTGGGTGTGTTTCCTCCTTTCAAGTAGAGTTGTCGGCCTTAGGCAGAAAAGAGCACAGTACTTCTATTTCCCCATGAAGGCGTGCATTTATTTTGCATTTCTTCCCCGAAGAAGAATTTATGAGGATAATTATTGAAAACGGGCTTTTCCCGACGACATTTCTAACAATTTACATCTGGACTGCAAGCACTCTCTTTATTTGAGCAACTCGCTTTGATCAGGATCTTGTTCAAAATGAAAAATGGCAGTCTCTTCAAGACAATCAGTCCATCCCCAGTGGATTTATCAAGATTATCAATTCATCAAAAGGCATCCCTCCGGAAATCTGTTAGGGAAATTCGTCGAAGACATTACAAATATTTCTATGTACCCGAGAATTCACACTACAATGATATATACTTTTACAGTTACAACAAGGGTACCTCCCGGGAACGTATTCCCCAATGAGCCCACCGCACAAGACTAATTCCATCAAGTGACATCTCCCCAGAGAAGTCGAGGAAATTCATTACAGTCAGTCTCTCTTTATTTGAGAAGACACATTTTACAAATCAACCGGCTTACATCTCTTTTGAAGACCCCCGGTGAAGTTTTACAATCTCCAATACATTCTGGCTCACAGCCAAGAAATTTTACAATCTACAAGGTTCTACCATGACATCTACAATCTACAAAATTTTAAATCCCCTGTGAAGATGCTCTCCCGAGTTTTCATCATTTCAGGTAGAGACCAAGACTCGTCCATGGCAAACACACCATGAGTTGTTGGGGAGGTTATTTCAAGAAGCTAAGACCCGTTCATGGCAAACACACCATGAGTCGTTGTGGAGGTTATTTCAAGAAGTTGAGACCCGTTCATGGCAAACACACCATGAGTCGTTGGGGAGGTTATTTCAAGAAGCTGAGACCTGTTCATGGCAAACACACCATGAGTCGTTGGGGAGGTTTATTTCAAGAGATCGAGACCCGTTCATGGCAAACACACCATGAATCAGGGAAAGTTTTATTTACACTATTATCAACACCACATTCAAAAGCAAAATCATGTTTCGATCAAGAGAGTTCGTTTTGGTTATCACCGTTGTTCGGACTGCTACCGGTTGACATCAAACTATCCTCCTATTACAAGCCTCTCACCTATTGTTAAAACACAGTACTCTTGGTATATGAGCTATACTGTTATACTTTGGAGATTCCCCATTGGTGGTTGTTTCCTGTCCCCGTGGAGTCCTGTTTCGTTGGATCTATGGCTCCTGTGCTATGGATGTTGTGTCCAGTTCACCCCCTGCGACATCTTTCCTCACAGGACCGTCTGTCTTGCATTCTCATGTCATTGCATATCATTTTCATTCAGCGGCTTCTTAGCGCCAAAAATTCGTGCAATGTTTGTATTTAAGTCCCTCATATCTCGTCGAGACGAAGATTTCAATATCCATATCTCCGAATAGAAGAAACTTAAATAGGGGCATTTGTCGCACCCTTTTTTGACCTTAAGATTCCACCTCCTTCATTTTTTGCGTGCTTTCTTTTTACTGTTATACTTGTGTTTGCTATGACTAACAAGTGTGTGCAGGTGTATTAAATTCAAGTGGAGATAACACTCATAATCCAATCCTTCCGGACATGGTCAGTTGGTTCTTATTCAAAGTTGTTCCTAAGGTTTCAAATTGGGTCGGGCCACTTTCATAATTATCTCTCATGGTCGCAAGCTCAAACATGACAAAGCAAATCTAAAAGGGCAAGTCTACGATTTTGAAGATTTCATCACTTAAGTAGCCAAGCATCAAGTTCAAGGAGGTCTTCATGTGATTGTATCGAATCTTGATGCCAAAAGGCAAGACGTAAAGTTACTCCAAGTCTTTCATTTCGAAGGTGGTCCTAAGATTACGAGTTCTTTTCCAAAACCGATTTGAATGGAAAGGTTGAAGAATTGTATAATACAATGCAAGTACTTAGCCAGAACAAGTTTGAGGGAGAAGTTGCGTTCCATTATGAGTAAAAGCTAAAGGACTAAAAAGTAATTTGAATTCATTCTTAAAAAGCTTTACAAGCGGCACATTTTTCTCTTTCTCTTAGAGTCACATAACATGCTAAAGCCATAAACTCCTCAATTATAAGAGAAAATCCATTTATACTTTACAAAACAACAGTACAAATTCCGAGATTTCAAGTGTTACAAATGAACCTAAGATTCAAAGAGAGTCAAAGGACCAAATTCATGCCTCTTCTTCTTGACGGTTACAAGGGCATATTAAAGGTTACATTCAGTTTTGTAAAAAGGAGAACGCAACTCCTAACAAGCCCGCCTAACTATCGTGGGAGGATGGCAATACTACCTCTAAGTATTTGTCATTTATTACACTAATAATTTCTTCTAAACCTCAGTATCCATTTCTAGGCGTTCAGAACTTGTCCAAACCAGTTACACTGCTGCGCTGCATCAATCTGTGTTGCTCCTATCAAGAAGGAAGCCGCAAGATCTCATAACCAGCTACAAATAGAAGAACCACTTTGTTTTACCAAAAGTAACATTTGAAGTCTCATAAGGTGTCGAACGTGAAGCTCGACATCAAAGAATTTACACTGGCAGCCCCTGTTCATGGCAACACATCTGCAAAACGAAGACAAAGTTTTAATTTGTAGAAGTTACCATTAGTTGGAATTGGAATAAACCTACTTCCTGCTGTTAAGTTGTTACAACCTGTACGAACTTCCCTCCAGCTTCAGATAAAAATAGCTTCCAGTTGCATAGGCCAAACCTACATTGAAAGACATGATAAACAAGCTTATTCACCAAGGCTTCCCATCCTGCTAAACAGTTAACAGAAACACGCAGTTAAAACCACTTGCGGTGAATATTCTAAAAGCTGGTTAGATTGGAAACACGAGCTAACACGGGTCATTGCCGTTGATTGGGATTAACTTGTGTGTCAATATTACCTGAAATATGAATCAATATAATCAGTTAACTGGAAGACGGAACCGTCAGCATAAACCAAAGCCATCCATGAAGCAAGTTTTGAAGAAAGCCTGCACAACCTCTGAGTTAGTCAGCGCAGAAGATCAAGCCGTACCTTGATTTAAGAACAAAATATCAGATTTAACAATCATCAGTATCCTGCAGTAAATGCATTGGATCGATAAGTACACAACTCGTTTCAAAGCCTGTTAAGACAAGAAGGAAAACTCAATTAAACAACACAACCTGGTTGATTACGCCATGGACATTCACTAAATATTCAACCAAACCCTCAGATGAAATCTGGGCTAGGCTTGTTCAGTCAGATCAGAGGTACTCAGATATTGAGATAAGGGTAGATGAATGGGATATATGTTCGAAGATGTTAGTTACTTCTAGTGATAAGCATAGTTGGTGCAAAATAGCAAAGAACTCTGATTTATGTCCTGTTACTATGGAAAATAAGAGTTCAAGTGCAATACTAGTTGATGGGGCTGAGCTGCGCAGTGGTGATAATGTTGTTATCAAAGATGGAAGTGAAATTACCTCAGGCCCTGATAGAGAAGAATTTGTCAGCTACAGATTCCAAATCAACACCTACTCATACCCACATAATTTCCTTTGACAGCCCCCATTGTTATATACTAGCAAAGTGGAAGAGTTACAATTTGGTAGTTGGGATTGCAATCAGTATATGTTGTAGCCTATTTCCCCCCTGCATTAAGAAACAATACATGTTAGAGCTGTAACTTCTTGGTGTAAAGAAAGGAAACAAACAACATTTTTAAGTCCTGTTCGAGCTATGAAGCTAGTGAAGCAACCTGCAGAGAACAATGTCTAAAGGTCAATATATTATCCAAGATCAGGCACTACAGAAACAGAGGCATAAATGTATCAGTGTAAAGAGAGTGCAAACTTGACCTCAAAGCTATACTATCAAGACCGGTAGTATGCACTACTATTAGCCAAGTTTGTGCATCAAGAACGAAACCATATCTACACCTGCCCAAAGTAGTCCAAAGGAAATCGAGGCTTGCGAACAGACAACCCAGGAGAAACAGCTAAGGACCTCCAACAAACACTCAACTTGGTTTGCAACCACTCTTTTACAACTCGGTTCCATACCTTCTTAAGATTTTGCTCAGTCCTAACACCAAAGAAACAGAGATAATAAGCCATTGAATTTACGTAAAGTAATTTTCAAATTCAGGACTGCTACCAACAATGAAGCTTTGGGGCTCACCAGTTTCGCTACCGTATTTTCCCTGGGCTGCTAGTTTCCCTTGGCCCTAAATCATCTGCTATCCACACCTGCCAAATCACAAATTTCAGAGTTAGTAATCAATTGGGGAATATGCTTTTTTTGAAAAACAATATCCAATCCAAGACAGCTATCAGATTCTTCAGCATCAATTAAGAGATCTTTCAAATCGAATCACACAGAAAGGGATTCTCATCAACAACATTAACTCAATCAACGAGAAAGGAAAGTTTTCAAATGATTGTCTAACACAGGAATAGAAGGTCTTAATTGTTGCACCCCAAATTTTGACCCCTTAGATCCTCATCATAATTGTAGGATCATACTCACTTGATTAACTAACCTTAATCCATTTTAAGTTTATCTTTGTCAAGATGCAGATGAATCAGGGTTCCGTACCGTCAAAAATCGAGGCTTCAATGGTTTGATCAATCAATGTATTGGATTGATTCAACTACAAACAAGATCAAAAATACTACATTGGATCAAGTATGAATCCAATTCGAGGTTTGTCACCCAGGAATTAAGAACAGTGCAGTTCAGGATACCCGATTAGGGTTTTCGATCAGGAAAAGTCAATTGTAGTTTGACTTTTGATTTAAAAGGTGTTACAATGCTGGTATCATGGTCCATGAAGTTCCTATGGCTTAGTAAAGTATACTCAAGAAGTTTCAAGGCCTCAAAATACCCGAAACATCAACAGTCGACTCGGTAGCCACCGATCGATCGTTCGGTTGACCGAAAAGTCAACTCTTCACTCATAAGGAATTTGACCTCAAGATGGGAATCAAAAATGGTCCTAATGACATATTACACCTACCCATGAAGTTTCATGACCATTGTATCAAGGGTTAGGGAGTAATCGCAAAAGTTGGGAAATTAAGGTTTTGAAAAGGGCAAAGCCATAACTCCTTAACCACACAAGGGTTTTTGACCTAGTTTCAATGAGAATGAGTTCCTAACACAAGTATAAATATTTTATTACCTAATTGGGGCTTTCTAAAAAGTAAAAGTGTGTTCCATAACTCTTCCTGGTTAGAGAGAACCGAGGTCCACAAGTTGGCAAAAACTCACATTGGCAAAACCAGGTCAACATGAGTTTTTTTGATTCCAAAACCTCTCCAAATTGATGCTAATCAAAGACTAAGCCTCATTTATGATGTTTACATTGTTAATAAACATGTTTAACGTCAATTCCCACGAAAATGGACCAAAGATCAAAGGAAATCATTATTTAATGCAAGTTGTAAAAGTAAATAGTGAAGAAAGAGAAAAAAGGTGGCTACCCTTGTCAAATCATCAACTTTAATTCAACAAGTCACCTTCTATCCTATCAAGCATGATGAAACAAATCTATGGGGCATGGAGAATATCTTATTAGAGTGTCTTAAAGACAAAGATGAAGATTGCATTGGAAAACTCAAAGATTTTCATGATGGAAGGTTAAAATTGGCAATTTGCTTCACTTTTGCCCATACATTGATCCAAGGCCTTTGGCTATAAATAGAACTCACTTACTATATCATAAACACACCAGTTCTATGCTAGAAACCATCTAGAACTCTCTCCCTTACACAATCACCAAATTCTTGCAAAATCTCACTAAGTCTCCAAAATCCCTCAAAATCTATTTTTGCAAAACACCTTCCAAAACCATTTCCAAACCTTTTCCAACTCAAGAAACACTTAAAACACATCAAATATGATGTATTGAAGCTATCCAAATCACTTCCACACTTATGTAACAAGATTTGAGTGATTTGGTCTTTGAAACCTTTGGATTTTAGAGTTTTTTCTTCATTTACAAGGCATTTCATCCACTAGCTTTCTTGGAGGTTGTTTGGAGCATATATTCATCAACCTAGGAACATTTGAAGACCTTGTAAGAGCTCTCAATATCTCTGGTTTTCTTATTGTTTAAGCTTGCTTCAAGAGGTAAACCTAAAGCTCATAAATGTGAACTTTCTACTTGCATTTCACATGCTACCATGAATGTTTTTAGGGTTTTCACCTTCCTATCTCTCATTTATTCATTTCAAAACTTTAATTTTATTCTCTTTTTAGTTTTATTTTAAAGTTATGATTTTGGCTTGTTAGCATCCTTGTGTACTTGAGTTTGACTTAAACTCTTGCTTGTAAGCATTTGTGTTTGATCTTCTCTTAAAACTTGAAAGTTTTCCCCGTGAAGTTTTTAAACTTCTCACTTACATTTGTTGTGACATTATTTGATTACGCTTGATAATTGTAATTACATATGGCATCTTGTAAGCTCTAAGAAACCATTCTTTGTCAAGATACATCTTTATCTTTGTTAAGATATATCCCCATCTTTGTTAAGATATGTTTGTGGTTGTGACTTCCTTATGCTTAAGTCTTTTAAGAACTTACCCTTCATGATATTGTAATATCTTGATGTTTGCTTTGGTTGTAACCATTTATCTTGATTGAAATCATTGCATTGATATTGTAATATGCTTGCTTGTTTTTGGTTGTAACCATATCCCTTATATTCATCATGTGTGAATGTTTATGCTTTGTTAAGTTGTTCCCCAAGTGATGGAACTCTTTAGTTCTCATCCAAGATTGCCTCCTCTCTCTCCTTCCAAAGGAAAAGTCTCTCTATTGACCCTTGGGTCATAGATAGCTCAACACACTCATAGGTCTGGATAGAACCTTCTCCCTCTTTTGGTATGGATAGAACCAATAGGATTTAAACTCGTAGGTCTGGATAGAACCTTTTCCCTCTTTTTGGTCTAGAAAGAACCAATTGATCCTTATTCTGTAGTTCACGCCCGAACTACGACCGCTCTGATTTCTCATTGGACAATGAGAATACGTAGGCACAAGATGCGATATCTTGACGAGCAACCTTCCCCCTTCTCCAACCTTTTGGTCTCGATAGAACCAATTGGTCTTACAACGTAGAACTTTAGGATAGAGTTTGGTTAACTTTATGTAAGAATCATAGTAATGATTACTTACTCCCCTCTTGAGTGTTATAACATAGATCTAGAGAGTTTTGTTAAACTCTATACAAACATTGTTATGTTTGTTCCCCTTTGAACCTTGATCATAATCAAGTGTTCTTCATCCCTAGTGAGGTGAACTACGATTGCTCTGATTCTATCCTAGTAAGGATACGTAGGCAGAGGACGTGACGTCTTTGTGAGAAAACTTAGAAACTATCTTTAGGTCTTTACCTACACCCTTTACCCAATCCCAATCCTTAGCAAACATTTACAAACTTAGCATGCAAATAAGCAAAAGGTTCTTGTAGAGTACTACAGATGTTTAGGATGTGAGATACCTACCCTATACATAACCAACCCCCGATCCCCGAATCTCTTAGCGTTGTTGTTACATCGCGAAAAGGGTTTTTCTTTCTTTAGACCTTTCCTTTAGATAAATTAAAGTCCGGTTGTAATTTAAGAATTAAAGATTCAAGTTAATCAATAGCTTGGTATCATGATTCTCACCGCAACAGAAATGGCGACTTCACTGGGGAAATTTATTAACTTGAGGGTTTAGCCTATTTTGTTTGATTGTATGCTATATTTGTAAATATTTGCTTAACATGTATATTTGTCAATATATTTGTTTAATTGTTGGATATTGGGTGTTTGAGTGGTGAGACGGTCCTATACCCGGACTTGAGTGCAATTGTGATAGGATGGTGGTATATTCAAGAAGGCTTATAGGGAGTTGATTCCCGACCAAGCTAACTTGAGAAACCACCGCTCAGTGTAGGCCCTCTTGAAAGTTTAGTATTGTTGATCGAGTATTCGTGAAAACAATGCTACTTTCGACGAAGGAGCCCATGACACTGTGGACTTTTAGAATACATTCTACCCCACTTTGGCCTTATTAGGACGTAGTGCAATGACTATAAGGAAGTATTTCCGAAGTATTTGATACGCGATACTACACTCAGACGAGATTCTCTTGAGAATATTATCGATTACCAAGTGATTTGGGAAATTGATAATATCTGAAAGATGGGTTGATGACTCTGGGAACTCTGTAGAACCCGTTCAGCAGGTACACATCAACCCATAGTACAAATCCTTGGGGATGGGTAGACCTTTGACTCTTTGCTTTTGAGCCTAGGATATCTTTGCGTGTGCATATGCATTATATTTGTGAATACTTGCCATTATGTTATGTGTGCATCATCCCATCATATCACCATAAGCATATCATGTCGCAACTAGTTTTGTAAAACTCAGTCGATCTCTGGTATTTTTAAAAGTTGTAACTTTTCCAACGATTGATGAAATGAGGGTTTTGACCTAGTCAATCTTCTGAGTTTTGTAAAACCAGTTCGCTTTCGCATTGCATTTGCATTTGCATTTCTAAGCCTTGCGTCGCTTTTAGAGAGAGAGATAGAGAATGGATACCTAGCACATATCCAGGACAAATGGCGACAATGGAGGGACTTTTGAAAGCCCAGGAAATGCTGAAAGAGGACATCAGAATTCTCAAGTGTCTGATGAATTGGGTGCTTGAGACATTGCAGAATATGATAAAGAAAGAGGGTCACTCTGACCATGTTGCGTCCAGAGAAACTAGGGATGCATTATCTCCGATGATTCCTCCGACTCAAGGACATTCTTGGTATCAACCACCAGATAACTGTCAATCGCGCCAGCACGCCCAACGAAAACCAAGGAAACCAGAAAGTCTGTTTCCAATGTCACACAATCAGATATTGCCAGACTTGATCCAAGGCGAATTGATAATACCAAAGGAGCTGAAACCAGTAATTCCTCCTCACCCCCTGAACTGTGGTACCAATGCTAAATGGGACTATCATACTGGGGCACTAGGGCGTTCAACTGAAGTCTCTCACCAGTCGGTGTTTGTTCCTCCTCAAGGTTCTCAAAGCCGGAGATTGAACAGGAAAAATCATGTCAGGAAAAATAAGACTTGCGGTAGACCAACTCCAGTACCGTTAAGCAAACTTTACCCGCTACAGATTCAGAACTCACTAGTGACTCCACGATTATCCAATCTTGTGCCAGGACCATGGCATAATGCGAACCTGAACTGTGAATTTCACAAAGGAGCTGAAGGACACAACTTAGATGCATGTATAGCATTGGGTTATCTTATACAAGAGCTAATCATTGACAAACACTTGATCCTCGAGGAAGACCACCCAGAAGTAGAATGTGGATATCATACTGGGACAACAGGGCACCTAGTTGAAGAGTGTGAAAGTTTTAAACTGAGACTACAAGAGTTGCTGAAACCTCAGGAGGATAAATCAAATGATTATGCTGCGGTTCCTGAATCCAAAGGCAAAGGACCCGTGAGACCCCTCATAATTCTATATCACAAGGAGCAAGTGATGGTTGGAGGTGTTTCCCCACATGGGCCTGGATTTTGAAATTTGTTTTGTTAAACAATTTTAATTCCCTAAGACTGGCAGTTGTAGACTGTCTCAGCATTTTGTTGTGTTTTCTTTGCATTTGTGTTGCTTGTAAACTGTTGTTTATTTGAATTTGGCAATATTTAACGGAATGTTTGTGCATCTTTTGATTAAGTCCATTCGTTTCACTCTTTCTTTTGTTTCATTGTCATGGAATACAAAAAATGCAAAATTTCTTTTGTTTACTAAACTGTTGTTTAAAACAAAGATTGGGGAGGATGATGGAAATTATATCCATAACTGCTGTTGATATGCTTTCAATGTAACTTTGCTGATGATGTAAGGCATTGTTTTGATTCCTAAACACTGGAGAAATAAGGAAGATAATCCCTCGTTAACCCCTTCGAGCCTAGAAGTAGGAGTTTTTCTTTCTTTACAAAAAACAAAACCTTAAATCTCAAACCTGGGGCGGATAGTTCTCGGTTAACTTAAAGATATGTGCATACAAGACACTTTAAAAGTGGTGCATTCAGGTTTTCCTTCGTACACAACAAGAAAGTGTCGAAGATGCTTTTCAGCATAAAAGATGATGATGGTTCGTCGTAGCCATTAAACTAGGTGGTCACCTCCTTTCTCAAAAAAAAAGGGAAAAATGAAAAAAAGAAAAAGCCCGCTAAGTCATAACCTATGAAGGAGACTTAGGCAAAAATGGGGCATCCCGTTGACTGTATAACTGAACAAAGAAGTTTAGACAAAAGTCAGGGATAAACAAAAGAAAGGAATTTTGTAAGATTCTTCACTCTAAAAATCCTCAAATGGCAAAAGCTATCAAATACTGTAAGGGAGTCGTGACTACCCTAGGTTTGCAAACCATCGCCAACTATCATCAGTTCAATTCTTAAGCCTGTAAGAACCTGAATGTATAGTTTGAGTTAACTGAGCGTAGGATTGGAGTTCATCATGGAGAGTGGGTGGGACCAAATAACTTTGAGCCTTTATCCTTTGTTTCATGAACCATGAACCAAGCCACGTTACAACCCTTAAAAGACCTAATTGAGGTAAAGTTGTTTTGACAGCATATTACAGCAAGGTTGGATAACCTGACTCCTAATGATCTTTGTTAATTGTGTGTGTTAATCACTTTATCCATCATCTGTAAAAAGATTGGATCACTTTAACTTTGATCACTTGATCACTCCGCCGTGTGTGTTTCATTAAAAAATGTTTTCAAAAGATTGCATGAATTTTACATTGAAAATTGCCAATTTTTAATGAACAACATTGTGTGCAAAACAATCCAATGTCAAAGGAATCCCAACAAAAGCTTCCAGCTAGGGAATTTGACTTGATAAAGGAAGCTCAGCTTGGGGCAACCGATTTGAAGGATTTGTTAATCATTTGTTGCAACGTTCAGCTAATCAGAGCCGACCAGGTCAAGATCAGATGAAGCTATCAATGAACAAGTTTAGTCTGAGGCAAATGTTTTTGCAGTTACCAGTAAGCAGGGGCAAGTTTGTTACCCAGTCATTAATTCCACAGTTCGAGACTTTGTTGTGCAAGCACCGTTAAACTGGGGCAATCACGTCGAGATTTGTAAATCTCTCTCTATAAGAGTTTGAAGACATTGAAGCATCTTTATGCTAGTTCTCTTGATGGTTTCTTCCCACAGACCATGTAATCTGGGGCAGAAAAGTTTAAAAACTGTTTGTCGCAAGGGTCGTTGCTCACTAAAGAGGATTGTTATACTATCAATGGGGCAGAAAGATTTTGGTCTTGTGATACCCTTTGCCAGCTCTCTGATTAAGTTGTTACTTCGGTTGATCTTGGAACTTCCTTTGGTGTTTTTTCCTTCAACAAAGAATTCAAGCTCATGTTGGCAATCCAAGTGAAGTCATGATATTTTGGCCTAAGAAGATTACTCTCTCCCAAAGAAGGTGGTAACCTTGAAGTGGAATTGTTGCTCTTCATGATCACCCCTTTGATGTCCAATCTTGGTGAAGTTGGTTGGGTCTCCGTGTCGAGATGTTTATTTCATCTCCAGTTTTGTTTTTTCTGTTTTGTCAGCATAAACATAAGCATGGCATAAGCATATGCATAACATCTGTGCATTTTTGCTAACTCTGGTTGTTACCTGTTCCTATTTCACTTTGGTTGCCTCCTCAATGATTGGGTGTGTCGTCTCTCTCTAATAGAGTTGTCAGCCTTTAAGCATAAAACGTCCATCCTTTCTCAATTCCCCACAGAGTTTAATCCTCGTGGACGATGGTTGCTTCAGTTATCTTTTTCCGTGATTGGATAAGGTAAGTCACCATTCGAGTTCATTTCTCAATGGTTGGAGTCTTGTTTGATAGTTTCTTTCTAGATTGAACTTTGGTCCTTGTCGGTCGCTAAACCTACCTGGATGTACATTTATTTTGCACTATCTATCAAGAAGGACATTTTTGTATCATCATCAACGATAAATGGCAGTCTCTTCAGAGAAGTTTAATCGTCTTTAGCGATAAATGGCAGTCTCTTCGGAGAAGTTTAATCGTCTTCAGTGGTGAGTGGCAATCTCTTAGGAGAAGCTTAACCTTCATCAACGATAAATGGCAGTCTCTTCGGAGAAGTTTAATCGTCTTCAACGATAAATGGCAGTCTCTTCGGAGAAGTTTAATCTTCTTCAGCGGTGAGTGGCAATCTCTTGGGAGAAGCTTAACCTGCATCAACGATAAATGGCAGTCTCTTCGGAGAAGTTTAATCGTCATCAACAGGTGAGTGGCATTCTCTTTGGAGAAGCTTAACCTGCATCAACGATAAATGGCAGTCTCTTCGGAGAAGTTTAATCGTCATCAACAGGTGAGTGGAAGTCTCTTGGGAGAAGCTTAACCTTCATCAACGATAAATGGCAGTCTCTTCGGAGAAGTTTAATCGTCCTCAGCGATAAATGGCAGTCTCTTCGGAGAAGTTTAATCGTCATCAACAGGTGAGTGGCAGTCTCTTGGGAGAAGCTTAACCTTCATCAACGATAAATGGCAGTCTCTTCGGAGAAGTTTATTCGTCCTCAGTGATAAATGGCAGTCTCTTCGGAGAAGTTTAATCTTCTTCAGCGGTGAGTGGCAATCTCTTGGGAGAAGCTTAACTTGCATCACCGATAAATGGCAGTCTCTTCGGAGAAGTTTAATCGTCATCAACAGGTGAGTGGCAGTCTCTTTGGAGAAGCTTAACCTTCATCAGCGATAAATGGCAGTCTCTTCGGAGAAGTTTAATCTTCTTCAGCGGTGAGTGGCAATCTCTTGGGAGAAGCTTAACTTGCATCAACGATAAATGGCAGTCTCTTCGGAGAAGTTTAATCGTCATCAACAGGTGAGTGGCAGTCTCTTTGGAGAAGCTTAACCTTCATCAGCGATAAATGGCAGTCTCTTCGGAGAAGTTTAATCGTCTTCAACGGTGAGTGGCAGTCTCTTGGGAGAAGCTTAACCTTCATCAAAGATAAATGGCAGTCTCTTCGGAGAAGTTTAATCGTCTTCAGTGGTGAGTGGAAATCTCTTAGGAGAAGCTTAACCATATTCAACGATAAATGGCAGTCTCTTCGGAGAAGTTTAATTGTCTTCAGCGGTAAGTGGCAGTCTCTGTAGAGAAGCTTAACCTGCACTAGTGATAAATGGCAGTCACATTTGAGAAGTTTATCTTAAGGATGTCGACGCACGGTTGTGACCTGCATTGTTTGAAAATCCAGTGGATACTGATATAAGTAATTTGGTGGTGACCAATCATATTTCAAGTAAGGTCCGTTGGTAACTGACATTATGAAAATCAATGGACAACAAATACTGACAATTTGGTTGTGTATCATTCCAAACTAAGTCACGATTGTTTCTATCCCAAGCTCAAGTTTCATACCTTTGGAGATGTATTTTTTGATTCCAAGCACAGGTTTCGTACCTTTGGAAGAAGTTTGTTTCTATCCCGAGCACAGGTTGTGTACCTTTGGAGATAGATGTTTGTTTTCATCCCAAGCTCAGGTTGTGTACCTTTGGAGATGTATTGTTTGATTCCAAGCACAGGTTTCGTACCTTTGGAAGAAGTTTGTTTCTATCCCGAGCACAGGTTGTATACCTTTGGAGATAGATGTTTGTTTTCATCCCAAGCTCAGGTTGTGTACCTTTGGAGATGTATTGTTTGATTCCGAGCACAGGTTGTGTACCTTTGGAGATGTATTGTTTGATTCCGAGCACAGGTTGTGTACCTTTGGAGATAGATGTTTGTTTTCATCCCAAGCTCAGGTTGTGTACCTTTGGAGATGTATTGTTGGATTCCAAGCACAGATTTTGTACCTTTGGGAGATTATTTGTTGCCATCCCGAGCACAGGTTGTGTACCTTTGGAGATGTATGCTTTGGATCCCGAGTTCAGAAGTTCCCAGAGACTAAAGTGGTTGCGTTTGCATGAAGTGTTCTATATCCTAATGTATTGAGGATGTTCAGCTTTCATATCCTAATGTATTGAGGATGTTCAACTTCCATTCCTAATGTTTTGAGGATCTTCGTCCAATCCTAATGAATTGAGGGTTGTGTCTCTTCTATATCCTAATATTTTGAGGGTATTAGTTTTTGATCCTAAAGTTTTGAGGGTCTTCGTCCAATCCTAGTGTGTTGAGGGTTGTGTCTCTGCTATATCCTAATGTATTGAAGGTATTAGCTTTTATTCCTAAGGTATTGAGGGATATATCTGTGCTTCCTGTTTGAAGATCTGGTCGTCACCAAACTCTTTGAAAATTCGGTAATTAATATCCAGTAGTTACTGGCATTGCTTGAAAACTAATCGTTATTAGTCGGTTGTTACCAATTCCCAGCCGAAGTCCTGTGTTTTATTGACATTGTTTGGATTTCCCAATTGTAATTAGAACTTTGATTTGGTCGTCACCATATCCCCAGGAAGTCTAGTGGTATTTAGCCCTTTTTGGAAACTGTTTGTTGGATTGGTCATCACCATCATCCTCAGTAAGTCTAATGGAGACTAACACTAGTTGAAGATGTTTGTTGTTTTGGTCGTCACCGGTTTCCCCATTGAAGCTTTTGCTTTCCTAGTCGAGTCTCGGAGAGCTAGTGGATACTAGCTTCCCCGGCGCGTCTAGTCTTGTTTCTAACCTTTTCTTGAAGATCCTGTTTGAACTCTTCATTACAGGAAATTTCTCATCTGGTTATCCCCGTTGAGATTCGTGTCTCCGTTCCGTCTTTTCCCCAGTGAAGATGTGCTTCCCCAGTGGAATTATTCCCCAACAAAGTTTTCCCCAGTGGGTTTCTTCCCTAGTGAGGTTTGCGCTCCTTTTCTTTCGTTTCCCCAGTGAAGAATTGCCTTCTTCGCCAGTGGGCTTCCTCATCTGGTTTATCCCCAGTGAGGTTTGTGTCTCCTTTCTCCAATGAATATGTGTCTTCCCTGGTGGAATTTGTATCTCCTATGTGAAAGTTCCCTTGAACAGCATCTTTAGTCACGTTTGAACTATCTTGCTTATTTTGCCTGGAATCTTTCACCAATGTGTTGGGTCCCTTGTGAGTGGTTACTCGCCGTATTGCCGTTCTTTTATATTTGCTCGTGTGTCTGCATCTGTCTTGCATTCAAGCATCATAACACACCATTTAGAACTCATTGCATTTCAGTATGGGTCCTTTTGCATACCATCGGTCTAAGGGACAAAATTTTTGGTTTGCTATATTTAAATACCTTTCACTACGATTCTATGAGGATTGTCATCTCTCATTGCCATCTAGTGAAGATATTTAAATAGGGGCAACTGTTGCACCCCAAATTTTGACCCCTTAGATCCTCATCATCATTGTAGGATCATACTCACTTGATTAACTAACCTTAACCCATTTCAAGTTTATCTTTGTCAAGATGCAGATGAATCAGGGTTCCGTACCGTCAAAAATCGAGGCTTCAATGGTTTGATCAATCAATGTATTGGATTGATTCAACTACAAACAAGATCAAAAATACTACATTGGATCAAGTATGAATCCAATTCGAGGTTTGTCACCCAGGAATTAAGAACAGTGCAGTTCAGGATACCCGATTAGGGTTTTCGATCAGGAAAAGTCAATTGTAGTTTGACTTTTGATTTAAAAGGTGTTACAATGGTGGGATCATGGTCCATGAAGTTCCTATGGCTTAGTAAAGTATACTCAAGAAATTTCAAGGCCTCAAAACACCCGAAACATCAACAGTCGACTCGGTAGCCACCGATCGATCGTTCGGTTGACCGAAAAGTCAACTCTTCACTCATGAGGAATTTGACCTCAAGATGGGAATCAAAAATGGTCCTAATGACATATTACACCTACCCATGAAGTTTCATGACCATTGGATCAAGGGTTAGGGAGTAATCGCAAAAGTTGGGAAATTAAGGTTTTGAAAAGGGCAAAGCCATAACTCCTTAACCACACAAGGGTTTTTGACCTAGTTTCAATGGGAATGAGTTCCTAACACAAGCATAAATATTTTATTACCTAATTGGGGCTTTCTAAAAAGTAAAAGTGTGTTCCATAACTCTTCCTGGTTAGAGAGAACCGAGGTCCACAAGTTGGCAAAAACTCACATTGGCAAAACCAGGTCAACATGAGTTTTTTTGATTCCAAAACCTCTCCAAATTGATGCTAATCAAAGAATAAGCCTCATTTATGATGTTTACATTGTTAATAAACATGTTTAACGTCAATTCCCACGAAAATGGACCAAAGATCAAAGGAAATCATTATTTAATGCAAGTTGTAAAAGTAAATAGTGAAGAAAGAGAAAAAAGGTGGCTACCCTTGTCAAATCATCAACTTTAATTCAACAAGTCACCTTCTATCCTATCAAGCATGATGAAACAAATCTATGGGGCATGGAGAATATCTTATTAGAGTGTCTTAAAGACAAAGATGAAGATTGCATTGGAAAACTCAAAGATTTTCATGATGGAAGGTTAAAATTGGCAATTTGCTTCACTTTTGCCCATACCTTGATCCAAGGCCTTTGGCTATAAATAGAACTCACTTACTATATCATAAACACACCAGTTCTATGCTAGAAACCATCTAGAACTCTCTCCCTTACACAATCACCAAATTCTTGCAAAATCTCACTAAGTCTCCAAAATCCCTCAAAATCTATTTTTGCAAAACACCTTCCAAAACCATTTCCAAACCTTTTCCAACTCAGGAAACACTTAAAACACATCAAATATGATGTATTGAAGCTATCCAAATCACTTCCACACTTATGTAACAAGGTTTGAGTGATTTGGTCTTTGAAACCTTTGGATTTTAGAGTTTTTCCTTCATTTACAAGGCATTTCATCCACTAGCTTTCTTGGAGGTTGCTTGGAGCATATATTCATCAACCTAGGAACATTTGAAGACCTTGTAAGAGCTCTCAATATCTCTGGTTTTCTTATTGCTTAAGCTTGCTTCAAGAGGTAAACCTAAAGCTCATAAATGTGAACTTTCTACTTGCATTTCACATGCTACCATGAATGTTTTTAGGGTTTTCACCTTCCTATCTCTCATTTATTCATTTCAAAACTTTAATTTTATTCTCTTTTTAGTTTTATTTTAAAGTTATGATTTTGGCTTGTTAGCATCCTTGTGTACTTGAGTTTGACTTAAACTCTTGCTTGTAAGCATTTGTGTTTGATCTTCTCTTAAAACTTGAAAGTTTTCCCCGTGAAGTTTTTAAACTTCTCACTTACATTTGTTGTGACATTATTTGATTACGCTTGATAATTGTAATTACATATGGCATCTTGTAAGCTCTAAGAAACCATTCTTTGTCAAGATACATCTTTATCTTTGTTAAGATATATCCCCATCTTTGTTAAGATATGTTTGTGGTTGTGACTTCCTTATGCTTAAGTCTTTTAAGAACTTACCCTTCATGATATTGTAATATCTTGATGTTTGCTTTGGTTGTAACCATTTATCTTGATTGAAATCATTGCATTGATATTGTAATATGCTTGCTTGTTTTTGGTTGTAACCATATCCCTTATATTCATCATGTGTGAATGTTTATGCTTTGTTAAGTTGTTCCCCAAGTGATGGAACTCTTTAGTTCTCATCCAAGATTGCCTCCTCTCTCTCTTTCCAAAGGAAAAGTCTCTCTATTGACCCTTGGGTCATAGATAGCTCAACACACTCATAGGTCTGGATAGAACCTTCTCCCTCTTTTGGTATGGATAGAACCAATAGGATTTAAACTCGTAGGTCTGGATAGAACCTTTTCCCTCTTTTTGGTCTAGAAAGAACCAATTGATCCTTATTCTGTAGTTCACGCCCGAACTACGACCGCTCTGATTTCTCATTGGACAATGAGAATACGTAGGCACAAGATGCGATATCTTGACGAGCAACCTTCCCCCTTCTCCAACCTTTTGGTCTCGATAGAACCAATTGGTCTTACAACGTAGAACTTTAGGATAGAGTTTGGTTAACATTATGTAAGAATCATAGTAATGATTACTTACTCCCCTCTTGAGTGTTATAACATAGATCTAGAGAGTTTTGTTAAACTCTATACAAACATTGTTATGTTTGTTCCCCTTTGAACCTTGATCATAATCAAGTGTTCTTCATCCCTAGTGAGGTGAACTACGATTGCTCTGATTCTATCCTAGTAAGGATACGTAGGCAGAGGACGCGACGTCTTTGCGAGCAAACTTAGAAACTATCTTTAGGTCTTTACCTACACCCTTTACCCAATCCCAATCCTTAGCAAACATTTAAAAACATAGCATGCAAATAAGCAAAAGGTTCCTGTAGAGTACTACAGATGTTTAGGATGTGAGATACCTACCCTATACATAACCAACCCCCGATCCCCGAATCTCTTAGCGTTGTTGTTACATCGCGAAAAGGGTTTTTCTTTCTTTAGACCTTTCCTTTAGATAAATTAAAGTCCGGTTGTAATTTAAGAATTAAAGATTCAAGTTAATCAATAGCTTGGTATCATGATTCTCACCGCAACATTAATACAGCAATCAAAACATTCAATCAGAGTTTTAAAGACGGGAAAGCCCAAGCTCGCCTATAAAAAGAGGGGTTTGAATCGAAGAAGACACTTTGGATGAAATTCGAAACTCAGTGAAAATCAAAAAACCTTAAGTAACTCAAATCGAAAGGAGAGAGGAGGAACTCATCTTTTAGTTGAAGCCTTCGAAGATTACCGCCTCCGAAGCCAATCGCGAAACCACCGGAAGGACCCGCTCGTGTTTCACATTTCGCCGCCGTCTCCCACCCTCGGTAAAACTATACACATTTTAATATTATAGAATGCTTGACACCTTGATCTATGTTTCAGGTACAATCATGGAGATGAAGGATCGAGAGAGAAAAGATCGAGAGAGAGATGAATCGGAAGAGAGGCCGGGCGAGTGGTGATTAGGGTTTTCCGCCGTCGTTTGTTTTTCTGTTTCAATTGTTCTGTTGTTTTGTATTACTATGAATTGTATGTATGCACGACCACGGTAGTACCGTGGTCCACCATCACCACATATCACCCACCAATCATGATCCAATGAACCACGTTGCGAGCCCACAGTAAGTCCCATGCATCCGCGTAACACTAGATCCTGCGTTTTATTATTAATCTAGTTTAATTTTAATCAACCTTTTTAAAAAAACTAATAATCTGGTTTAACCTTTTTAAAACCTTTAATCTTTAATTAACTTTAGTTTTTATTTAAAAATAATAACTATTAATATTTTTTTAGAATAAACTAATAACTTTTCTAATTAATCATAATCAGTTTTTTTATCTTTTAATTTAATTATATAGTTAATTCATCTTTAATGATTCACTTTATTTAATATTTCAATTTAATCAACCTTTATAGTTTTTTATCCTAATAACTAAAAAGACTCCTTTTAATAAAATTAATTCATTTTTGCTAATTAATTTAAATTAATCTTTCATTCAAATCAACTTAATAACACTTTATTTAAATAATATGTTTATTCACTAAAAAACTTTCTTATAAATGACTTACACCTAATTGCAATTTATCTAATTAATAATAAAACCAATTTAGGATTTTAGAAACAATAATAAAACAACCTTTTTTATTTCATATAAATCAACTTTTAAGAACAATCATGACTTTTATATAAAATTAAATCATTTTATTTAAGATAATAAAATTAAAATCATTTAGTATATTAAATCATTTTATTTAAAAACCTTGTCTGTTAGAATCGAATTTATATTAATCTTGCTTAAAATCAATCCGACTACAATCAACTCAACCTCGCCAAAAAACAATCGACATCGTAATACAATCAATCGTGCACGCTTGCGCCTCGCTCCGATCCATTCACATTCACAATCCACTCACTTACACCCTAGCGCTTTCATGCGTATGTATGGTTTTATTTATCTTCCCTTTATCATCGCAATTCATTTCACAACAATTTACTTTTCTCGCATCGCATTCGGTCCAAAGGAAGAACCTACACATGATTCAACACTTGTGTGTATTGCATCTCATTTGCATCATATCCCCCATGATCCTTGATCCCATTCAAGTCGATCTTCTAAGTTAGATCCTACCCCATAGGAAGGACCTTTATCTTTACAACTTAGAATAAACCAAATCAACTCAATCAAACAACATCATTCAAACACATTAGAGAATAAGATGTTAATCATCTTAAGTGGGATAAAACTTCTACCCCATAACAACATAATCAATTTTCCTACAACGTTGTGGTGGTTTAAATCAAGTAATCTCCCTTAAAATGACAACTCATCTTTTTCTCCTAAAATCAATCAATCAACTACCCCTTGTCCCGTAGGAACTTTGACCACAGTCAAAGAACTCCTCAAACCCTTTAGGGGAACTATAGATACTCTGATTCCACTCCCGTAAGGATATGTAGGCATAAGATGCAATATCTTATCAAGTATACTTAGAAATAAAACCCTAGGTCTTTCATCCTTAAGCAGATAACCCTTAGCAATAAACAACATTAAAACAAGAGGTTCCTGTAGAATACTACAGAAACTTAGGATGCTAGCACCTTCCCTAAGTTTAACCAACCCCCGAACCTATAACTCTCTAGCTTGCATTTGCATTGCATTGTGGGAATTTCGATCTTTATCCCTTTCTTTGAACAAATCAAAGTTCGGTTGCAAATGAGTAAGATTCAAGCTCATCAATAGCTTGGTATCCAAATTTCACCGCAACAGAAATGGCGACTTCACTGGGGAAATCTCAGTGGGTTTCCCTAACTTATTTTTTATGTTTGTTTATATTTGCTTATATTTGTTTAATTATTTACTTGTATACTTGTTTGTTTGCTCCCTTTGGGTTGATAGTTTTGAGTGGTGAGACAAATTCCTACACCCGGACTTGAGTGAACTTAAGATAGGATAGTGATATGTTCGACGAGGCTTATAGGGGGTGGAATCCCGACCAAGCTAACTTGAAAATCACACTCAATTGAAACCCTTTCAAAAGTTGTATTGTTGAACGAGTTTTTAATCGTGAAAACATGCACTATATTCGATGTTGGAGCCTATGATATTGAGGACCGTAGTTACCTTAACCCCACTTTGGCCTTTATTAGGATGTAGTGCGGGGCTATGAGGGGGTACCCCCGAAATAGTGCTACGCTATGCTACACTCAAACGAGGCTCTCTTGAGAATATTATTAATCACCAAGTACTTGGGAAGTTGATAATATCCGAAAGATGGGATAATGACTTTGGGAACCTTCTTAGAACCTTGTTCTGCAGGTACAATCAACCTTTAGTCCGTGTCCTTTGGGAATGGGTATACCCTTTGGCTCCATGCTCGTTGAAAACCTAGGGTCCCCTTTGTTTGTTTACCTTTGTGCATCTATGTGCTTACTTGTGTTTGTTGCATTCATAAAACATCATACCGCATTGGACTTCATGGGATTCACCTTTGTTTATGAACATTGTAGGGCACTATGGATCCCAACAGAAGACGCACTTTGAAATACACTTTTAAAAGTCCTAAATTGGGTGACCTAAGGAAGTTGGTAACCTTGATTGAAGACCAAGAGAAGTTCAAAAGAAAATATGGGAAGCTAATATCTTTATTGAGTCGCCAAGTAGACGAAGGACTTCTTTCCACTTTATTGCAGTTTTATGATCCGCTATATCACTGTTTCACATTCCCAGACTTTCAACTATTACCTACATTGGAAGAGTACTCCTTCTTGGTTGGTCTACCTATCCTAAAATAATCTCCCTTCCCTTTCTTGGGGAACGACCCTGAGGAAAGAAATATTGCTAAGGCTCTTTATCTAAAGGTATCCGACGTCAAGGGAAATTTAATTAGCAAAGGTTGTATTTTTGGTTTGACTACGAAGTTCTTAATCAGTAAAGCTATGTAAGTTATGTTTTATGCTGATTATACAAACAAGACTCCATTCGAGGCAATCTTCGCTTTACTTATTTATGGAGTGTTCATATTCCCAAGTTTTGAAGGGTTTGTCGACCTTAATGCGATCAAGATCTTTCTGAAGAATAACCCAGTGCCAACTCTATTGGGTAATGCCTATCATTCTGTGCATCTCTGAAACTTCTATGGTGGAGGAATGATCACCTGTTGTATGCCCTTACTCTACAAGTGGTTTATTTTGCACATGCCTAAGTCTAGTTCTTTTTTGAATCTCGATAGAGGGCTTTGGTCTCCGAGAGTTATGGCGTTGACCCACTCAGACATTGATTGGTACAACCGAGCGTATGATGGGACTTTAATTATTCATGGTTGTGGGGATTTTGCTAATGTGTCGTTACTTAGTTTTAATGGAGGGATTAGTTACAATCCGATCTTAGCTCGTCGACAGTTGGGATATCCGTTGAAGGAGCCACCTAAGAGTGTTCAAGTGGAAAGCATTTTCTTTAGGGAAGACAAGGAACTTCAAGACAAGATTCTGGCTGCAAGGGATCATTTGCATAAGAAAGGGAAGAAAAGCCTGGGAATACTTAATTGTGTGTCCTTGGAACCATACCTTCAGTGGGTCAGAGAGAGAGAGCAATAAAATTGAAAATACCTTATTCTCGTCAAGATCCTATATCTCCGAGAAGAGAGCCCACTTATGTCTTTATATCTGAAGCTGAGAAGTTAGAGGTCGCTTTGAGGAAGTCGCAGTATGAGTCAGAGTCATGGAAGAACAAGTATCAAGTAGCGGTTACAGAGAATGATGAATTCCAGAAACAGAAGGACGAACTTTAGAAGCAACTACAGTCAAAGGATGAGGAGCTTCTTCCTTGCAAGAAGAGGAAAGTTCTAGAGGATTTATTTTCCTCTGACCCACAATGTACTATTTGGAAACTGATTGTGGACAACCTTATCTGTGAGAAGACCTAGCTAGAGGATCAACTCAAGCAGCGGAATTCGAAACTTCCTTAGGGCTTTCATTAGCTTTTATTTAGCTATTTATTTGGGACTTTTAAAAGTAATTATTTGTGATCCGTTTCAAAATTAATAAAACGTTTTTCTTTTACCGCAATGTTTATAAATAGTTGGGATCCCATGAAGTCCTACTCATCCTGCATTGCATTCTTTTCTTTGTTCACTTCAAGAAACTCAATTTCGTTTCACAGGTATTGTAACCATGGACTTCAAGAGAGAAGCATTGGAGTACACTTTTCAGAGTCCTAACATTGAAAGCTTGAGAGAGCTAGCAGATCTTATCGAGAATCGACACGCTTTTGCAATAGAATATGGAGAAGCCTTCCGTTTTCTCGAGCTCAAGATGAAAGGGGGCTGTTGGAGACCCTTGTTCAATTCTACGATCCGTTGTACCATTGTTTCACCTTTCCAAATTACCAGCTAATGCCGACCCTGGAAGAGTATTCTGATTTCTTGAAGATACATGTGACTTCCCGACCTATATTCACTGGACGGGAAGACATACCCATCCACCAAGAAATTGCAAATGCCACTCATCTCAGCCTAGCAGATGTCCAAGCACACTTAACCACCAAGGAAGGAGTCCTTGGATTCCCAGCTGATTTCTTGATCGAAAAAGTCCGTTACCATGCTGAAAGAAAAGAGGTCCTTATCTTGGAAGCTACCTTTGCTTTGTTGGTCTATGGGATTTTCTGGTTCCCAAAGATTGATGATTTTGTCGATATGGATGCGATTAAACTGTTCATACTTAAGAATCCGGTTCCCACCTTGCTAGCTAACATGTACCATTCAATCCACTCGAAGAATGCTGAAGGAGGATGACATATCGTTTGTTGCACCGCCTTGCTATACTCATGGTTCGTCACTCGCCTAACTTGGCATCCGTCTATTTTGGATGAGGTAGAAACACCCCGTTGGTTCGAGATAGTTATGGCCCTTACTCACTCAGATATCGTGTGGTACGACCCTGCTTATAGAGGTGTATGTATGATTCCCAGCATCGGAGGATTCACCAACATACCACTCATTGGGAGGGAAGGATGCATAAGTTACAATCCCGCTTTGGCCCGCAGACAATTTGGGCATCCCATGATCGAAATACCTGACCAAGCTCTGTTGGAAGGGATCTTTCTCAAGGAAGGAGAAGATCCAGACCTGAAGACCATCATAATTTACTCATGGAGATACGTCAATAAAGAAGGGATGACTGCTTTAGGATACCCCATATGCGCTGTCTCTGAAGACTATCTACGTTGGGTGCACGAGAGGGCTCTCGACCTCAAGATGCCGTTCCCTTTTCATGAACCTATGGTGTTGACCTGTCATGATCCTGATTAGTTTGATGAGAGTGAAGTAGATCAGTTGAAGGCCGCCTTGGACGAGGCTCAGAAATTGAAGGCCGCTTGGAGGAACAAGTTTTTCACCCTCAAGGTAGAGAAAGAGAAATCTCAGAAGCTGCCAGAGATAGAATCTACAAGGAAAAGGAAGGCGCGAGAGGATTTATTTTCCTCTCACACCTCTTTCAGAATTGTCACCAGTGATGATCTTCCCCTAACTACTATGGCTTGGAAGGAATGTGTAGATCGACTCATCAGTGAGAAGGCCGAATTGCAAGAATGCGTCAACCAGTTAGAAGAAGAACTTCGTGCACAAAAGGAGCATAGGGAGTAGACCTCTGAGTTCTCTTTTGCTTTTGGTTCAATGTAATAAACTTTTAAAAGAGTACTTTGCTTTGTAATGCTTCTCAAATATCAAATATATAAGTCTTTTTTTTCTTTTCAACGTTATAATACCGAAAAAACAATTTGAGTTTCTTGAAGTTTCATCCTGCATTCTGCATAGCATCTAGCATTTTAGCATGTGCATGTGTCTCTTCTCCACTGTGTCCTCATCCGGTCTTCTGTCTTTATCTTGTCAGCTGACATCGAGACCATTTGACCAAGCTTGAAGTATTATTGAAGGATAGTAAAGAGAACAAGGATATGGATTGCATGACTGGCTTCAGAGTAAGGACTAATCCAACATTTGACTGTTCCTCCGACGACTTTGTTCAACAAGTGAATGTTCCTGTGCAACCCCAGCCTATGCATGATAACCTATTTGTTGATCTGCAGAATACTCATACTGAAAAGAAAGTGGACGATCCTATAATTATAGCAATTGAGAAAGGATTTCGTGATCTCCAAGAACAAGTGAAGATGATGAAAGGAGCTAATGCATCTGGTCTTGATGCTCACGACCTATGTTTAGTTCCAGGCGTAATTATCCCTCCAAAGTTCATATGCATGTCTTTGAAGTATGTAAAGGTGTCAGTTGTCCAAAATACCATTTGACAATGTTTTGTCGAAAGATGACTGCCTACATCGACAACGACAAACTGATGATTCACTGCTTTCAAGAAAGTTTATGTGGGGCATCCTTAATATGGTATATGAAGTTACAAAGTAACCACATTCAGTATTGGGAAGACATAGCCATTGCTTTTGTGAAACAATACAATTACAATTTGGGTATAGCTCTAGATAATGACAATGGATCTTCCAGAGAGTTCATAGCTTCGATACCTCATCCTCAACATCAGTATGCAACGCCTGCTCAGCGCGAACAGCAACTACCTCCCAAGCGGAAGTTGGCCTCTCCAGATCAACCGTAGAATAGACGGTTTCAGAAACGGTTTCGTAATCAGAAGATATCTTTGGATATTCCGAGAAAAGGAATTCATCAGTTTGACCCCATCCCTATGAAGTATGCTGACCTTTTTCCAGCATTAATCCAGAAAGGTCATATCCAAACAAGAGCTCCATCTAAGGTACCTGAGAAAATTCCGTACTGGTACAAAGCTGACAAATTTTTCCCATACCATCAAAGCGCTCCATGCCACGATATTGAGAACTGTTACGGTTTGAAGGCAGATGTTCAAAGGTTGGTTAAGTGCGGGACCTTATCCTTTAAGGATTCCCATCCTAATGTGCAAGACAATCCTTTACCTCAGCATGGTTTGTCCTCCGTGAACATGATCCAGGGTCATTTGGGAAACTTATATCAATATGGTGTCTAAAGGCTGCATACCAAAAGATTCTGCAAAGACCGAATAAAATCCTGGGAGGGGCTCATCAGAGTGTTTTCCCATTTGTTTTCGTGTTTTTCGTTTCTTTGATTAAAAGTATATTTGGCATGTAAGAACCTGTTATTTTGAATAATTAATGTAATAAGATGTTTGTCTTGAAGAAATCCATTCGTTTTCACTCGTAAAATGCTTTCCATAATTTATAATGCCAACTTTATCAATTTTCTTTTCACTTTGGTGAATAATTGGAAGGAGGATGACGAAGTAAAACGCAGGATCTTGTGGTATGCTTTTGAATAAAAACCCTATTGATGATGTAAGGCATTGTTTCAAACCTCCTAAACACCAAAAATAGTTAATCCCTCTTCTAAGCCTTGAGAGAGAATCTGTTTTTCCCCCAAATCAAAACTCTCATTTTTAACCTGGGGCAGGGTATCATCAAAAATGAGCATCTTTCAAAGATTGGGTGGGTGTCGCTACTGCGAAAATCGGCGTCGGCTATGACAGAAGAGTCGCCACCGTGCATTATTTATCCCAAAGCAGGGAAAGGAAGCGCTCGAAGTAAACCTAACGCAAAACGGGAAAGGAATGGTCATCGCAACCAAATCCTGGATTCGAGAGTCGGTTACGCAAGGGGAAGGTATTAGCACCCCTCACGTCCGTCGTACTCGACGGGATCCACGCTTGTTTTCTAGTACGGATTGTTATTCTATCTACGCTAAAGGTCAAGGGTTAAAATAAAATAAAATGACTTGGCAAAGTATCGCACTTTATGCCTACGTATTCCCGTCTGGAACGAGAAATCAGAGTCAACGTAGTTCGCCTGCCTACGGATGAAGGGGGGGGGGGGGGGGGAGGTTGCTCGCTAGGATACGGCATCCTATGCCTACGTACTTTCATACAACATGAAAGATCAGAGCAAACGTAGTTCGGGCTACGAAGACACAAGCTTGTCTGACTGTTTTTATCTCCTTATGAAAGGGTTTTCCTGAGTAAGAGTCCAAGCGGACAAAAATGACACTTTGATGTTTGTTTTCAGCCTTTTACGCGAGAACTGTTTTTTATGACGTTTGCAATCTCTGACGCACTAGAGACTATGATTTGAGAGTGACTACGTCGTATGTCACCCTAAGGGTAACATACTAAGCAATCAGATTACTGGAGAGTGACCCTCTAGCAATCTTCTCTCAAATAGCTTAAGGCTCGTGGCGTACGACGTCGATCATCCTTATTACTGTGTTTTGAATTGTTCTGAGATAGAAGAGAAAGAAACTCTAAAAAACCTAGGGTTTGAAAATGGGAATTAAAACTACCCTAATGTTATCATGCATGGATTACAACCTAATGTCTGTCATAATTCCCTCCTGCACAGAGGAAATCAGAGATCCTAGGGGATAAACGGAAAAGAAACAACATATATACAGTAAACAGTAAGATGCATGAGATGCAGCAAAACAAGCGAGGCAAGGGAGTCCCACTCCACCTCGAACCTGGGAAAACAATAGGCAAAGTGAAACAGCTTCACTTCAAACCCAAGGGGCAAGCTGAACAAGCCAACAAACAATACAGAAAAAGAACTAAAATCCAACACCAGCTCTGACAGCAACACCAGCTCCTACAGGAAGCAGTTCAAACAGCACCAGCTCTGGCAGCTACAGTTGATTAACAACAAAAGGTTGACAGTAACAAGTTCAAGCAAGATCCTATCTTCACTTTCCAATGATATTCAAGCTTCAGATAAGCTCTTATCTCCAATATTCTTCAGCTTTAGCAAGCACTGAATCCCAACAAACAAACAACTTCAAACAGCAGCAAAACCCTAATTTTCACAGATACCCAACTTTGACAGGCACAAGCTTCATCTTCTCTAGTAATCAATACCCTTCTTATTTTCCATAGGCTCCCAATCTTCAATGCAGACACTCACAGGAGAGAATCACCTAGTAGATGAAGTTGGAATGTTAAGAGGCTTAATGATAACCCAGGGAAATCATTAAGATCTTATCATAGCAAGTGAGAGGTATCCTCAAGGTTCTACCCAATCAAAACATGCTCTACATCCCTCCTAAGGAGAGATGGAACTTCTTTGGGGGACCTTATGTCATAGGATGGAATAGAGGCACAAGAAGCTCTCTATGTTTGACAGAAGAAATCAGTCTACTCTAAAGCTCTCCCTATATCTCCTACCTCCTAAGTCTTCACAAAGCATATCAAACACAAGCAACTTCAAGCTCCAAGCATCATTATTTGTCTTCAATCATCCTCAAATTCTTAATGAGCTCCATCAAGCCAAACCCCAGCCCAATCACCCAATGGAAATGCTCAAAACCCAACAAACAAAATAACATCCTAAGAGGGAAACACACCAATATCACCCAATTTGCAAAAATCAAAGAAAATGGAAATACTCATCATAAAATCCTAGATTAATTTCTAAGGGAAACTAACTATGTACCCTATACCCCATATAAACCCCAAGGCCTAAATCAAACTACAAACCCAAAAACTATGTGTTAAAATGCACCTATGTTAAGGTAAAACCCTAATCCTAGCACCCTAAAGTTTATGGTTCAAAACTAACTAAACTTAAATCACAAAAATGTGATAAATTTCCAAGGGGAACCTAATACTATATACTAACTATGGCAAAAATAATTACACCAAAAATCAAAGTGAAATGATCATACTAAATTCATCAAGTTGGATGTACACAATGGAAGTAAAACAAAAACCAATTAAATGTAAAATGCACCAAAAATAGAAAAATGCATGAAATGACATTTTTATTGTTTTATAATTTTCTAGATGTCTTGATGAAAATGAGGAAAAAATTCCCATCTAAAAATAATGGTTTTTCAATTTATTATGATTTTTCAAAGAACCTAAAAAAATGATGTGAAATAAAAGAAAAATACAAGAAAATGGAAAAGATGTGTGCTGAATAGCAATTAAAAACAGTGTAAAAAGCCAATTGGGCCCAGAGTGGGGTGTGTCTAGAAATGCGCGCCTAAGCCCAAACTAATCAGAAATTAATAGTAAAAGTAGAAAGAAAACAGAAAAAACGTTGGTGAGAATAGCAATGAAATCATGTGTGTTTTTGGATGGGCCATCAATTGGGGGTGGGAGTAGTAGTTTATTCACTTAAGCCCAAGATTTCAGATAAGTGGAACGGTGCGTTTAGGGTTCAGACTTCTCCTTCACAAATTGAAACGAAATCACAGCCATCGAATCATGTTTTTGGTCAAAGTCATCGTGTAATCTAAGGGCTATCAACTTGTCTTCTTCATTTGAACAAATCTGGGAGGGAAACATCCATGGAAACAGAGCTTAAGAACATCAACTTCCTCCAATTTGCACTCCACTAAATCCTCATCAAACATAAAAATTAAACACCCTAACTCACTTGAAATTTCACCCTGAATCTAACTATGCTAATCATGATCAGTGAAACTCATCCTAACTCAAATCACGATGGAATTCTCAGAAATCACTCAAGAATCAATTCACACCAAACTCCAAATTATTAGGTCTACCATCAACACCATGCTTTACTGAGTTCATTCCACTATCAGATTATGATTATACTTCAAGATTCACCAAGATACACTCAAGAACAGAAATCATGTCAATCCACTAATTGTCTCTAAATCGATCCTAAAGCTACCAGAAAGCTCCCTATGATCATCTACATTCTAACTAACCACCTAAAACCTAAAGAAACTACATGGATTATGCTGTAGGATGAGATTTACATACCTGCAAATTCTTGATGAACAGAACGACAAAACCTCCAAATTAAGCTCCAAGATTCTCTAGATACAATCTATGAATGGTAATCAAGCTTCTGTATGCATCAAATTTGGTTGAATCCCTCTGAATCCTTGATTCGATTTTCAGTTGCAAGTGATGAACTCCAAGTGCCAACTCGTGATTCTTCAGTGTTCTTGCTCAATAATCCATCTGGAATCACTCACATATGCTTGATCAAGGTTCTGAATGCAAAAGAAAGGATTGAAATGGATTGAATCGTGTAACTGAATTCTGTTTTGCAAATGGAAGGTTGAAAATGCAATCTCTCTATTCTCTCTCAATTCTCACCAACCTCTGATATGGATCACTTCTAATGTATATATAGACCATGAAGGAAGCTTCTAGATAGTTCTGGATTGATCTTATGAGAAGTTCAAATTCTCATGTCATGAAAATATCTTTTTATGCTACACACATATCAGTTCATGTTGCAGCAGGTATTTGCATCCCATTCTGATTCAAATTCTCCTCTAATGGTTTTTGGATGTGTATGAATGGTTTGGAGCATTGTACTTTGATCCCTTGTATGTTTGGCAAATGTAACTTACATCTTAAGTAACAAAATGCAATTCCATGAAATGGATCCCAAATGAGAAACGTGCTATTGCCATTGTCTTTAAAATGCAAATTTCAATCAAAATGATATGTCATATGTCTTATTTTGGCCTTGGAATGAAAAATCACAAATTTGGTCATTTTAAATGAACTTTAATCCTTCTTTATTTGGTCAATTTTGCAATTTTGAGCTACAAGAAATTCCAAGTTCTCATGACCTATTATCTAGCCCAAAAACATCATTTTGAACACATCTCATGTTGAACATTTTTCCATTTGAGAAGTGGAAGATAGAGATTTTGACATATGTTGGAAAATGACCTGTAATTCAACTTTCCCAAAATACCCTTGGGTTGCCAAGACCATAACTTGAGTTCTCCAAATCCTCTTGAGGACTTCTAGTACTCAAATTAAAGCTAAGAGCAAGATCTACAACTCTTATGTTGGCCAAGAATCCATATAAAAACTCCTTCATGGGCAAACGTTGCTTAGAAGTCAAGTGACTTTCACAGATAAATTTCAGTGTTCTCTGGGGACCCATAACTTGAGTTCTACAAATCTCCTTGAAGACTTATAGTACTCAAATTAAAGCTATTGAGAAGCTATACAAGTTTCATGTTGACCAAGAATCCATTTGAAACTTGCATTTTGACTTATCTGGCTTGGAAGTTAAGCCTAAATTAGGGGATTTTAAACTAAAACCCTAATTTAGTAACTCCTCCTCCTCTTGATTCTTTTTTCTTTATCCTTGGCACAACACCACACATGTATCAACATGTCAATTCATGAATCCCATAACCTCCAATTAAGCCTTGATGCTTTTCAATCACTCAGTTGACCTAGGGTTGACCCAGATGAAACCCTAGTTGACTGTACTTCAACTCTGGCTCTTGTACTTGTATCAATGACTTGTCTCATTTTCAAAATGACCCTCTAGGTCTTCCATGATCTTTGTGCACATTCCATAACCTCAATTCATAGTTCATACTCCATTGATAATACTCAATATACCTCAAATTAGGAGAGAAATCCACTGGTTGACCCTCAAACTTTTCAAAGCTTCAACTCATTTCTTGATTACTTGGATGGTCTTGAGCTTGAATAAAATCCCCTTGATGTGCCTCTTTTGATGAGAATGGCACTTGATCCCTTGTTAGATGACTTTTTATGCTATGTTATGCAAATGTTTAGACTATGTACATGACTTATTATGCAAATGACAATGCAATTGAAACATAAACCAGGTGAAATAGGTTGAGAAAATTTTAGGGTGCAACAGCTGCCCCTATTCAAATGGCTTGGACCCGACTGGGTGAAGAGCGAACGGCCTTCAAACATTCGAGGTACGACACGGTTGAATACCAAGAACCCAGAAATTTGCCAACCGCAGAAATAAACTGCACAACTGTTTGGGGAACAAAACCCACCAAAATATTCCATCTTGCCATGGACTAATTCTATCAATATAGACAACACCACCTCTCTGCCGATCGTAGCAGTACTTGACTCTAGTGACTCAAGATGTATAGCGTCTCTGTCCATTTACAGTATCTTATCCTTCTATGCAAACGCAATTGATGGTTATTTTTTCACGTGACTCCATCAACCAAATGGGTATGAATAACTCTACTAACATCATACAATCTTTCTAACACTTTTTCCGGGGAAATAACTCTGCCAACAAAACACGACTCTGCCCATGATATAGGAAAATAACTCTGCTACCACTACGGGTAAATAACACCGCCATCGCTACGGGTAATACTCTGTCATTACTACCGGAAAATAACATCGATTGCTACGGGTAATACTCTGCCATCACTACAGGAAAATAACACCGCCATCGCTACGGGTAATACTCTGTCATCACTACAGGAAAATAACACCGCCATCGCTACGGGTAATACTCTATCATCACTACAGGAAAATAACACCGCCATCGCTACGGGTAATACTCTGTCATCACTACAGGAAAATAACACCGCCATCACTACGGGTAATACTCTGTCACCACTACAGGAAAATAACACCGCCATCGCTACGGGTAATACTCTGTCACCACTACAGGAAAATAACACCGCCATCGCTACGGGTAATGCAGGCTCAAGCTGATGGGGAAACTCTGATAGACTTGCTTAGTCAACACGGAATGCTGAAGACGAATACCACCTTGTTGGGGATGAACGGGTATCATAAAGTATTCTGGAAAAATAAATGTCGGCCATACAACCAACTCCACCGGGGAGAGATTAAACTTCGATTTCCACTGGGAGGAACGAACATCCTCGGCTGGGGAGAGTAACCCAGCTGGGGAAGAAACGACTCGGCCGAGGAAAGATGAACCTTCCGGGGAAACGCACTGTCTGGGCACAACTTACAAACTCGGAACCAACGATCCGCTGGGATAATCATCCTGACAACTCGACTCTCTGGGGAGTATACTGATTTAGACTAGCTGGGGATATCTCTTGGACAGTGTTGCACCCCAAAATTTGACCAACCGGTTCCCATATTTGGTTTATGTTTTGATGCATTTTCGCATTCGCATTCGCATACCGCATACAATGCATTTGTCCAGTCATATTGATTTTATCGGGATTACAGCCTTGTTTTCACATTTTCGGGTGTTTCAGACCGGTTCGGATAATCGGAGGTTATTTTTGAGAAGTCACGCGCTGCCTGGGTGTTTTCAGCTTACGCGGTTGTTTTTGAGGATTTTGGTGTCTGAGTTTACTGCTTGTTTCGATCTGGTTTCGTGCTCTCTTTTATTTTGGGTTGATTGCCTTTGTTTGCATTTTTAGGATTTAATAGCCTTTTTATAGATTTTAAATAGAATTTTATAATGGAGTTCCTTTTTAATAAATAGGATATTAATAGAATAATAGATTTTTTAGATAGTTTTGATAGATTTTTTTAGATATTAAATAGGAGTTTTTAAATACATTCTTATAGATTGAATTGTCTTTTTAGAATTTTTAAATTGTTATTAAATGTTTTTAAATAGCTTAATAGGTTAGTTCTTTTATTAGAATTTTAAATAGATTTAAAATTGGGTTAATAGTTTTTTTTATGATGATTAGTAGGTTTAGAAATTCTAGAGTAATCTCATTTTTAGATATTAATGGATATTAATATAGTTTAAATCTTTTTTCAGATTAATTTCTTGATAGTGTTAATTAGCTGTTAATCAGGTCTATATTAGTCTTAACTTCCGTTTTCCATTAACTGAATTGCTGATCAACATTAATCATCATCTTAATTGATTTAGGGTTTAATCATGGCATTAATTAGTGTTAATTGATTCAGAATTAATCATTTTCGTGTGGGCCATTTATCCAGTTCATAGGCCCAGGTCAAAGTCCAAATTCGCCGCCACTTGTCACTATTTAAGCAGAGCCACACGTGTTTCTCAGGGGGGGCCACTTCACTTTCCACGCAGCATGTAAGCTGCCACGCGTCTCACTGCATGCTCTCTCTCTCTCTCTCTCTCTCTCTCTCTCTCGCCACGCGTCCTTTCCTCCCTCACCCTCTGCATGCATGCTTGACAGGTGCCCCTCGCCGGAAATCCTCACCGGCCGGCATGCAATTGCCGGCGACCACCACCGGGACCACCACAACCACCTTCTAACTTTCACCGGAGCCACCGTAACAACCGCCGGAAACACAATTTTTTCCAGAACATCTTCAAATCTCATCTACAAGCTTCTCATCTTCACCATCCACTTTCGATCAACATTCATCAATATCTCACCGGTAAACTCAAGGTTTCGCCGGAAACTTCATCGGTTCTTCCCAAATTCACCAGAAACTCATCAATTTCGCATAGAAATTATTAACGTTCATAGGAAACTTCATCAGGCTCATCATCAATCCCAGAATTATCACCGATCTTCATCCAAGATTCTTCTGAGTTCACCATAACCGTTTTCCAGAGATTCACCAACCTTCAATGATTTCCTCATCTGTTTATCAATCAGTGCCCAGATTTCTTCAAGATCTTCGAAGATCTTGAAATATCCTCAACGAGCTCCTTCATGCAGGTTCATCCGTCTTCATCTGATCTTCATGCATGTTCATCAGGCTTCATATGATTTCCAGATCGTTATCAAAGATCCGTTCGAGATTCGTCATCTAGATCTCCGATCTTCATCATCTCCAGATTTATTCAAGAAATCAATTAGTCTTCCAAGATCTATTCAAGAACCTGTTCAACATTCATCGTCTTCGTCTTGTTTCTTCCTCCGTTTGTCCAGAAATCCACAGATCTGCGTGAAGATCTTCAAGATCCAGATTCAAACTCCAAATCGGCCACCGTGAGCGTCCAGGAAACCTTCATACGAACTTCAACACTTTCAAGAATCTTCATCTCCTTCGAGTTTCTTCAGGATCTTCAACGAACTATTTCCTTCCATAAACGTGCTTCACGTCGGGTCTTCAAGAATGTCAAGGACGGAGGTTTCCAGATCGCGATTGGTTTTTTGTTGTTGTTTGTTTATTCATCTGTTTGTGCAGGTTTTGAACGAAGATGATTTGAGTTTGATAGAAAGAGGTTGTGAGGGAGACAGAGAGTTTGGACGAGAGAGAGGTTGGAGATGAGAACGGCGCAGGAATATTTGGGTGAACAGTGTTTGGCATGTGAAGAATTAGGGTTTGTGTTTTGTTTTCAGAATGTGAAGAGAGTAATGGATCATGTAGTTTGGGCCTTCCTAAGCCCAACGAATTTCAAACATTCACCTCCGTTTTTTCACTTTTCTTCCCCTCTCCCCGTTTTTGGCTGTTAGATGTTGGGCTGGGCCCAACTTCTATGTTTTTTTGCTAACAACATCCCCCTGTAATAACTACTAAATCCCCCCCCCCTGCATTTTCTTTTAATATTTTTTGTATTGTTATTGCAATTTCTTAGGGATTTAGTTTAATACTTTGTTTTAAATTCCTAGAATAAGTATAGTGGTAAATATTAATTTCTTTTAGGGAATTCGGTAGAATTTAATATTTTTCAGAATAGAATTTAGATAGTATTTTCCCTAGGATTATTTTAGCATATTTTTGTATAGGAATTATGGAGTTTATTTTCCTAGAATATTATAATGCTTAGCATAGGTTTTAAGAGTAATTTTTAGGAGATTTATAGATTTAATTCTTTTTAAGATATATTTTCATTAGGAGATTATTTTTGCCGTATCTTAGGAGTAGACTTTTATTTCCGTTTTGTATTGGATTTCTCTCCTATTTTCGTTTCTATCTGATTTTATCCCGATTTTATTCTTGGCTGGCCGTGTGACACGATTCAATTGGAGAATGATTTTCGATATTATTTCTCTATCTTGTCTTTGACACGGATATTAATACGCTACCTCTTAGAGTTCGATTTCTCGTATAAATCGAACCATGACGGTCTAAGCGTTACATGGATTTTGATTCGAGCGTCATCATCAAGGATCCAGAGAGGAGAAGATTGGAATGGAGCTTGCGCGCACGTCAGGAGCCCAGGAGCTGCTTCGTCCAACATCATCATCATCGTATTCAAGTCTTCAGGCAACCGTCGAGTGTTGTGAGTCGCATCGTTAGATACGAAGGAAATGACAGTTGAGGAGTTACTTCTCAATCGTCTAGGATGTCTAGTATGGTACCCTTAGGATGCCATGCGATGCATTCGCTCCTACGTCTTAGGTTCTTGCGTGTGTGTCCCGAGTTCCTTCCCTTTTGGGCGTAAGCCTGCTTCCTCTTTGTTCTCGCCCTCGTGCGATGGAAACCCCTTTTCTCTCGCGTTCAGGCGATCGAGACCCCTTCTCTTGCCCCGGGCAATCGAGACTCGTTTTCCCGTCGAACTACGTTAGCTCTGATCTCTCGTGCCGGACGAGAGTACGTAGGCATATGATGCGATATCCTAGCGAGCTCCCTTTTCCCTTCTTCCCGTTTCCCCGTTTAGCTGTAGTAGGCTGAACTACAGCTGCTCTGATTTCTCGCATCTAATGAGAATATGTAGGCATAGGATGCGATATCCTAGCAAGCACACTAACAACTAACCTTTCTGTTCTCTCGCTGCTATGCGATCGAGACTTTCCCGCTGACGACTGATGTTATCCTTTTCTCTTGCCCTTGCGTATTTGAGACCAGACCATAGTTTTAGTTCTCGTAGGTTCCCGTACCTTTCAAACCAACTTAATCTCTCACCCCTGTGTGATCGAGAACACCCTGTCTAGCCGTAGTTAGCCTGAACTACATAAGCTCTGATCTTTCACGCTGTGTGGAAGTACGTAGGCCCAAGACGCGAAGTCTTGGCGAGCCAATTCCCTGTAGTTTCCCGAACTACGATGACTCTGACTTTCTCTCTTGAGAATACGTAGGCATAGAGTGCGATGCTCTATCGAATCAATTTCTTTCCGTTTAGATTTAGCAGCCGTAGATAGATTGTTTTGCATCCTTTAGACAAACCAAGCAAGCGTGGATCCCGTCGAGTACGACGGACGTGAGGGGTGCTAATACCTTCCCCTTGCGTAACCGACTCCCGAATCCAGGATTTGGTTGCGATGACCATTCCTTTCCCATCTTTGCGGTAGGTTTACTTCGAGCGTTTCCTTTCCCTCCGTTGGGATAAATAACGCACGGTGGCGACTCTTCTGTTCAGCCGGCGCCGATTTTCGCAGTAGCGATAGCTGGCGACTCTGCTGGGGATTGCGATGGTTCCCTATGCGAGTCTCGCCTCGGGTTTTCTTCCTAGCTGTCTGGGCCTGTCCCCAACAGCTGGCGACTCTGCTGGGGACAGGAATATCCCCTATGCGAGTCAATCCTAGCGCTTGTTTGCTCGTCTCTGGATGTTTACGTTTTGCGTGTTGTATTTTACTGTATTTACAATTTCTGCATTTCGTTATTATCTGTTGTTGTTGTGCTGTTGGGTGGTTGTTCCTTTGAGAGAGAAGCCAAAACCCAGGCTTAAGTACACACATAGATTTAGAGAGAGAGTAGTGGTTAGCCTGCTTTCTTAGCTCGCACCAGCTAGCCGCGAAATCTCACTCGGACGAGATTCTCTTTGATGCTTCTTGCCTGGCCCTTAGGGCTCGACAAGTTGTCTGACCCAAGGATTGTCGACTCTGGGAACCGATCAATTGGGAATTCGACTAAGTGAGGCCTCTTCAAGGGATGATGATGCCACACCTTCTGGGTATCGTATCATCGCTCTTGAAAGTCTGTGACGTTGATACCCGCATAGGATGTCGTACCTTATCAGATTAGGTTCATACCCGTGAGTGGGAGGGCTTTTGCAGGAAACTTAACTTCTAGCCAACCCGTTATTTTGGTCTTCCCTTCAGAGCGAACGTACTCAGTCAGCAGCGCAGCAGTATTCAGAGATTGTATGGGGGATGTGATCCCGTATTTGCTGCATTGCATTTGCATAAACGTGTTGCATCATATTGCATATCATTCTCCAGCTAGCCAGAGTTCTGATCTAGCCGTTGTTTTCTGAAGGTGATTATTCGGTGTTTGGCCTGAGCAACTGTTGATTGTTAGAAGACGACCAAGGGGTTGAAGCAGATTTGAGCAGAACCGAGTAGTGAAGTCAATTGAAGGTTATTGGTAGCTATGTCTGAGAGCAACTTCCAGTCTGCTCACACCTTGGCAGGGTTCACTATGACGACCAACCCTCTGTATGGTTCTACTTCCGAGGTAGACTTTCCACAAGTGAATAACCTTACCGCAAACCAGTTTGTGCAACCTCCTGTTATGGATCGAGATCGACGTGAGCAGTTTGTTGTCCGCAATGAACGACCTCCTCTTATCAACAATCAAGGTGTTGTTTTCCCTGTGCCGAGTATCCGAAGAGAGATCCCAGTAGCAAGGAATGAAGACCCAAGAGCTCTTGAGTGTGCTAGAAGGCTCCAAGTGTTGGAAGAACAAGTTAAAGCCTTGAAAGTCAAAGATGCTGTTAACCTGAATGCCGTAGACATGTGTTTGGTTCCTGGCCTAGTGTTGCCTTATAAGTTCAAAGCGCCGAGATTTGAGAAGTACAGAGGAGATAGCTGTCCGAAGCAACATTTGGTGATGTTCTGCCGAAGAATGACTTCGTTTGTGCAAAACAACAAGTTGATGATTCACTGCTTTCAGGATAGTCTGACTGGGGCATCTCTGAGTTGGTATATGCAGTTAGAAAGTAATCAGATTCGATCATGGGTGGATTTAGCCTGAGCGTTTATGAAGCAGTATGATTATAACCTGGACGTGGCTCCTCATCGCATGCAGTTGCAAGAATTGTCTCAAGAGAACAATGAACCTATCAGGAAGTATGTTCAGAGATGGAGAGAATTTGCTGCCAGAGTACAACCACCGCTCTTAGACCGAGAGCTAACAAGCATGTTTGTAAACTCACTGCAGAGGCCGTACTACAAAAGAATGCTTGGACTTGCGTTAAATTTCTCTGACTTGGTAGCATTTGGAGAACGCCTTGAGCATGCCATAAAATTCGGGAAAATTCAGATTATTTCAAACGGTCAGGCTAGTGAAACTGAATCTCTCTATGATTATCAGAATGAAGAAGGAGTTGTGATCAATGCAATCATGCCAGATGTCGAATATCCTGGAGATGAGTCGTTGAAACCTGTTGGTTCTTCATCTTCTCAGAGATCAGTACCTCCTGTGGCTTGTTATGCTGGACAGACAATTGTGCCCAGGGCACCATATCAGGAACTTTATGTCGCTTCTCTTGCAAATCAGCGAACTCGTGGTCGAGGTTGTCAAAATCAGTGCCTGAATCCGAACAGACCTCGTAACAACTTGGAACGAAGGAATGCTCCTTCCCACCCAGTGCCTATGCCGTATAGCCAGCTGCTGCCATCTTTGATCCTGAGTTCTTTGGTGGAACCTAAAGCTCTTAAGCCTGTGCCAGAACCTTACCCTCCTGGGTACAATCCCCACGTTCAGTGTGGTTACCATGGCGGATCCCCAGGGCATTCAACTGAAGATTGCAAAGCTTTTCAGGCGAAAGTACAACAGTTGATCGACCAAGATTGCATTTCCTTTCGAGAAGGATTTCTGTTTGTTCATACCAACTTCTTAGCTGTCTAAGCTCGTAGATTCAGGGGATTATTTTCAAGAAGCCAGTGGTTCAGACGGGCGGGCGCCCTCAGCATTGGCAGTCCTCAGACTTTTTATCATTTGCATTTGTAGTTTCTTTTCTGTTAGTTACTACTTGCTGTTAAACATTGTTTGTTTTCGAATGGTAATATTGATTAAGTGACTATGCATTTTTCTGAATTAATCATGTCGCTGTCGCTCATTTACTGCATTGCACTGACACTTGCATTTTATTCACTCCGCTTTGTCATTGTGATTAGCAAAGATTGGAGGGAGGATGACGAAACTGAATACTCATAACCGATGATCGTATGCTTTTAGATAAAACCTTGCCGATGACGTAAGGCATTGTTTTGAATCCCCAAACACTGGAGATATAAGGAGTTAGTCCCTTGTTAACCACTTCGAGCCAGGAAGTAGAAGTTTTTTTGGACTTTTAAACCCTCACATCTTAACCTGGGGCAGGGTAGTTGTCAGTTAGCTTGATCGAGCGTTCAAGTCTTATAAAGGAGTGTTGCCTTTCGAGGACCAATCACATCTTGTTTTCCCCAGAGGTCATACCTCGTCCATCACAATGGTTAAACCTCACCAATCAGGAGTGAGACAGTTGCAATCCTTTTAGAGCAATCAAGACAACCAGTGTCGCACGACTTGTTCCAAGCAAAAGAAAGAAAAAGAAAGCCCACTAAGTAAAAAGAAAAGAAAAAGCTGGAAAGCTAATACTTAGGCAAAAATTAGGGCATCCTGCTGGACTTCTATAAAAAATCGAAAAGAACTCAAAAGGAGTCAGTCCAGGCAAAAATTAGGGAATCAAAAGAATGAAAAAGAAAGGATATAAAAAGAAAAATCCTCGAACAGGGACAAAGTCGTGTAGATACAGAAACCGAAAACGAAAAAGGAGTAGTTGTCACTCTAAAAAACGAAAAACCTTGTGAGTTCCTTAACTGTGGTTCTTACCATTCAACATACCTCTCGAAGAGGCGAGCGCCCGTGCCAGGTTAACTGAACCTTAGGATCGGAGATCATCGTATAGAAGGGGTAGGTATAAATCAAAATTTGAGCCCAAATATCCTTTGTCTCACGAACCGTGAACCTGACCACGATACAACCCTTAAAAGACCTAATTGAGGTAGGGTGTATTCTGAAAGCACATTACGATAAGGTCGAGTAACCTGAATCCTTCTTGATTTGTTAATCATATCCTTGTTGCATTTCACTAATCACATAAGCACTACGTTTGAACTTTCTGGTTCATTCGTCACTCACAATCATGACACGTAAATGAGTGACAACACAAATTTTTCAAAATCTGCATGAACACTACATTGAAATTACCATTCGGGATTAAACAAGTTTATTTGCAGGTCAGTAGTTGACAGGAAGGAAATTCCAACAGGGAATAATCAAACAGGACTGAATAATTCAGCAGTCTGAATCAGAATGGTGTATGTTGTGAAACCCTGTAAATCTGGGGCATTGACTTTCAGTGAGTTCAGAATCAGTTGGTCTGAGGACAAGTCCCGAAGCATCGGTTGATTATGGGACAGTTTGTTCAAGAAGCAGTTGATCAGAGTGAATCTTCTCGAGAGCTAATCAGGGGCAATTATTCAGAATGTTGTGAGTTGAAAACATATCCTTCCAGCGTGTGATCAGGGCAAGTTAAGTCGCTCAACGCTCGTTCAGGGGCAAGCCAGTTCAGGAATAGTGAAATCAACCATGTTGAAAGTTGTTTAATTGAGGTTGAATCTTTTCGTTATACAGATACCGGGGCAAGTAATCTCGAGGTCGTATTGTAGCAAGCTGCTTTCTGTTCAGAGTGATATTCCCAAGAGTTAGATTGGGGCAAGTTGAGTTGCACTGGGGCAAGTTATTCAAGCAAGTATGTTTATCCCCAGCCAGAGTTGAGTATCGGGGAATCGTGTCATTACCCTCATCAAAAACCTTGACCTTTCGAAAAAGGCCTTACCATCGTTGGATCGTTATCCTACAGTTTAAACTTGTTACGTGTCAGAACTTTGTAACCAGATTGTTTCCAAAGTCCAGTTCTCGCCTGGAAAACTGGTAACCAGTTCTCGTCTGGTCCACGTTTCCGTAAATACCAGTTCTCGCCTGGTACCGGTCTTCGTTTAACCAGTTATCGTATGGTCAACCTTTCCGTAAACATTAGTTCTCGTCTGGTGTATGTTATTGTTACCAGTTCTCGTCTGGTCACCGTTTCTTTAACCTATTGTTGTATCAGTTCTCGTCTGATGCATGTCGTCTTTTAACCAGTTCTCGTCTGGTCATCGTTCCTTTAACCTATTTGTTATATCAGTTCTCGTCTGCTGCAGGTCAGCTTTCAACCAGTTCTCGTCTGGTCATCCTTTCCTTAATCTATGATTCGATCAGCCCCGTCTGATGATCAAACCATAAGATCCATTCTCGTCCGATAACCTAATCTATTTTGCTATCAGTTCTCGCCTGGTAGTCTATCCTTGAATGCTAGTTCTCGTCTAGTATTTTCCCTATCTTCCATTTTGTAAATAACCAATTCTCATCCCTAAACCAGAAAAAGCCTAAAAAATATCCGACACGGTAATTCCTAGTGACTCGCATGTTGTCACATTCTCCGATACGAAGCTCGATTGATACTAGTCCCCGGATTAATGTTCAGGAGTACTTTTCCTCAGCAGATCGGAAGTCATGTATTATCCCCGGAAGAGTTGAGATTGTATTTTATCCCGCACCAGAGTAGGATCAAGAGTATTTTCAGCAGATTAAGATTGATATTCGTGACAGAAGGGGCATTCCCAGCAGTGCGCTGTGCACAATCGACCTCAGTTTGGTTAATCCCCACAGAGTACAATCAGGTTGCCAGTGGTTTAGAAAGAATATCGTCGTGCAGGGCCGTCCTTCCCTTTTCCAGCATTTATTTTGCTGAGATGATTCTGTGATAACCGATTACCTTCAGTTGACTCTGCCTCCGACATTTATTTTGCCAAGTGGTTTCAGACTTGGTGTTCTCTGGCAGCCTGCATTTACATTTGCATTTGCATATATCGTCATATTTGCATCTATCCAAAGCGCATAGCATATCCATGCCGTATGGGGGCATTGCATCTATCAAAACATGTGCATATCATTTCCACGCCATATGGGCATTGCATCATTATCAAACATACGCATGTCGAAACAAAGACCAGGTTGGTTACCTCTTGGCTTTCGAGTATGTTCCCCTGCAGAGTTGTTTGGTTAAGCTTCTTTTCACCCACAGCAGAGTGATTTCTTCATATTTGGTTGTTACGTCGGCACTGAAAAAAAAGAAAGATTGGCATATATCAAACTTCTGAAGCTGCCGCCTGTGTCGAAATAGGTGTCTGGCAGTTGATTTCAGAACTTCCCCAGGAGAGTTTTCCTCAGGTTCGCTGTGAACTGTGAGTCGACATAAAAGTCATATTTCGTATTGACAAGATTAGATCCCGTAGCAGATGGGAGTTGAAGTAATGCTTTCTGAAGCATTATTTCGAAGATTCAGTACCTGTGGCGTCACACAGGTGATTGATGTTGAAATCAAAAATTTTATCAGATAATTGACTAGTTGTTGCCGTAACAACCAAACTTCAGTTCATTGGACGCTACTTCTCAAGCAGTTTTGCAGTTTATTTCTGCGGTTGGCAAATTTCAGGGTTCTTTTGTATTCAACCGTCTTCTACCTTTGAATGTTGAAAGTTGTTCGCTCTTCAACCATTCAGGTCCAAGCCGTTTGAATAGGGGCAGCTGTTGCACCCCAAAATTTGACCAACCGGTTCCCATATTTGATTTATGTTTCAACGCATTTTCGTATTCGCATTCGCATACCGCATACAGTGCATTTGTCCAGTCATATTGATTTTATCGGGATTACAACCCTGTTTTCACATTTTCGGGCGTTTTAGACCGGTTCGGATAATCGGAGGTTATTTTTGAGAAGTCACGCGCTGCCTGGGTGTTTTCAGCTTACGCAGTTGTTTTTGAGGATTTTGGTGTCTAAGTTTACTGCTTGTTTCGATCTGGTTTCGTGCTCTCTTTTATTTTGGGTTGATTGCCTTTGTTTGCATTTTTAGGATTTAATAGCCTTTTTATAGATTTTAAATAGAATTTTATAATGGAGTTCCTTTTTAATAAATAGGATATTAATAGAATAATAGATTTTTTAGATAGTTTTGATAGATTTTTTTAGATATTAAATAGGAGTTTTTAAATACATTCTTATAGATTGAATTGTCTTTTTAGAATTTTAAAATTGTTATTAAATGTTTTTAAATAGCTTAATAGGTTAGTTCTTTTATTAGAATTTTCAATAGATTTAAAATTGGGTTAATAGTTTTTTTTTATGATGATTAGTAGGTTTAGAAATTCTAGAGTAATCTCATTTTTAGATATTAATGGATATTAATATAGTTTAAATCTTTTTTCAGATTAATTTCTTGATAGTGTTAATTAGCTGTTAATCAGGTCTATATTAGTCTTAACTTCCATTTTCTATTAGCTGAATTGCTGATCAACATTAATCATCATCTTAATTGATTTAGGGTTTAATCATGGCATTAATTAGTGTTAATTGATTCAGAATTAATCATTTTCGTGTGGGCCATTTATCTAGTTCAGAGGCCCAGGTCAAAGTCCAAATTCGCCGCCACTTATCACTATTTAAGCAGAGCCACACGTGTATCTCAGGGGGGGCCACTTCACTTTCCACGCAGCATGCAAGCTGCCACGCGTCTCACTGGATGCTCTCTCTCTCTCGCCACGCGTCCTTTCCTCCCTCACCCTCTGCATGCATGCTTGACAGGTGCCCCTCGCCGGAAATCCTCACCGGCCGGCATGCAATTGCCGGCGACCACCAACGGGACCACCACAACCACCTTCTAACCTTCGCCGGAGCCACCGTAACAACCGCCGAAAACACAATTTTTTCCAGAACATCTTCAAATCTCATCTACAAGCTTCTCATCTTCACCATCCACTTCCGATCAACATTCATCAATATCTCACCGGTAAACTCAAGGTTTCGCCGGAAACTTCATCGGTTCTTCCCAAATTCACCAGAAACTCATCAATTTCGCCTAGAAATTGTTAACGTTCATAGGAAACTTCATCAGGCTCATCATCAATCCCAGAATTATCACTGATCTTCATCCAAGATTCTTCTGAGTTCGCCATAACCGTTTTCCAGAGATTCACCAACCTTCAATGATTTCCTCATCTGTTCATCAATCAGTGCCCAAATTTCTTCAAGATCTTCGAAGATCTTGAAAGATCCTCAACGAGCTCCTTCATGCAGGTTCATCTGTCTTCATCTGATCTTCATGCATGTTCATCAGGCTTCATATGATTTCCAGATCGTTATCAAAGATCCGTTCGAGATTCGTCATCTAGATCTCCGATCTTCATCATCTCCAGATTTATTCAAGAAATCAATTAGTCTTCCAAGATCTGTTCAAGAACCTGTTCAACATTCATCGTCTTCGTCTTGTTTCTTCCTCCGTTTGTCTAGAAATCCACAGATCTGCGTGAAGATCTTCAAGATCCAGATGCAAAACTCCAAATCGGCCACCGTGAGCATCCAGGAAACCTTCATACGAACTTCAACACTTTCAAGAATCTTCATCTCCTTCGAGTTTCTTCAGGATCTTCGACAAAGTATTTCCTTCCATAAACGTGCTTCACGTCGGGTCTTCAAGAATGTCAAGGACGGAGGTTTCCAGATCGCGATTGGTTTTTTGTTGTTGTTTGTTTATTCATCTATTTGTGCAGGTTTTGAACGAAGATGATTTGAGTTTGATAGAAAGAGGTTGTGAGGGAGACAGAGAGTTTGGACGAGAGAGAGGTTGGAGATGAGAATGGCGCATGAATATTTGTGTGAACAGTGTTTGGCATGTGAAGAATTATGGTTTGTGTTTTGTTTTCAGAATGTGAAGAGAGTAATGGATCATGTAGTTTGGGCCTTCCTAAGCCCAATGAATTTCAAACATTCACCTCCGTTTTTTCACTTTTCTTCCCCCCTCCCCGTTTTTGGCTGTTAGATGTTGGGTTGGGCCCAACTCCTATGTTTTTTTGCTAACAGCATCCCCCTGTAATAACTACTAAATCCCCCTCCCTGCATTTTCTTTTAATATTTTTTGTATTGTTATTGCAATTTCTTAGGGATTTAGTTTAATACTTTGTTTTAAATTCCTAGAATAAGTATAGTGGTAAATATTAATTTCTTTTAGGGAATTCGGTAGAATTTAATATTTTTCAGAATAGAATTTAGATAGTACTTTCCCTAGGATTATTTTAGCATATTTTTGTATAGGAATTATGGAGTTTATTTTCCTAGAATATTATAATGCTTAGCATAGGTTTTAAGAGTAATTTTTAGGAGATTTATAGATTTAATTCTTTTTAAGATATATTTTCATTAGGAGATTATTTTTGCCGTATCTTAGGAGTAGACTTTTATTTCCGTTTTGTATTGGATTTCTCTCCTATTTTCGTTTCTATCTGATTTTATCCCGATTTTATTCTTGGCTGGCCGTGTGACACGATTCAATTGGAGAATGATTTTCGATATCATTTCTCTATCTTGTCTTTGACACGGATATTAATACGCTACCTCTTAGAGTTCGATTTCTCGTATAAATCGAACCATGACGGTCTAAGCGTTACATGGATTTTGATTCGAGCGTCATCTTCAAGGATCCAGAGAGGAGAAGATTGGAATGGAGCTTGCGCGCACGTCAGGAGCCCAGGAGCTGCTTCGTCCAACATCATCATCGTCGTATTCAAGTCTTCAGGCAACCGTCGAGTGTTGTGAGTCGCATCGTTAGATACGAAGGAAATGACAGTTGAGGAGTTACTTCTCAATCGTCTAGGATGTCTAGTATGGTACCCTTAGGATGCCATGCGACGCATTCGCTCCTACGTCTTAGGTTCTTGCGTGTGTGTTCCGAGTTCCTTCCCGTTTGGGCGTAAGCCTGCTTCCTCTTTGTTCTCGCCCCCGTGCGATCGAAACCCCTTTTCTCTCGCGTTCAGGCGATCGAGACCCCTTCTCTTGCCCCGGGCAATCAAGACTTGTTTTCCCGTCGAACTACGTTAGCTCTGATCTCTCGTGCCGGACGAGAGTACGTAGGCATAGGATGCGATATCCTAGCGAGCTCCCTTTTCCCTTCTTCCCGTTTCCCCGTTTAGTTGTAGTAGGATGAACTACAGCTGCTCTGATTTCTCGCATCTAATGAGAATATGTAGGCATAGGATGTGATATCCTAGCGAGCACACTAACAACTAACCTTCATGTTCTCTCGCTACTGTGCGATCGAGACTTTCCCACTGACGACTGATGTTATCCTTTTCTCTTGCCCTTGCGCATTTGAGACCAGACCATAGTTTTAGTTCCCGTAGGTTCCCGTACCTTTCAAACCAACTTAATCTCTCACCCCTATGTGATCGAGAACACCCTGTCTAGCCGTAGTTAGCCTGAACTACGTAAGCTCTGATCTTTCACGGTGTGTGGAAGTACGTTGGCACAAGACGCAAAGTCTTGGCGAGCCAATTCCCTATAGATTCCCGAACTACGATGACTCTGACTTTCTCTCTTGAGAATACGTAGGCATAGAGTGCGATGCTCTATCGAGTCAGTTTCTTTCCGTTTAGATTTAGCAGCCGTAGATAGATTGTTTTGCATCCTTTAGACAAACCAAGCAAGCGTGGATCCCGTCGAGTACGACGGACGTGAGGGGTGCTAATACCTTCCCCTTGCGTAACCGACTCCCGAATCCAGGATTTGGTTGCGATGACCATTCCTTTCCCGTCTTTGCGGTAGGTTTACTTCGAGCGTTTCCTTTCCCTCTGTTGGGATAAATAACGCACGGTGGCGACTCTTCTGCTCAGCCGGCGCCGATTTTCGCAGTAGCGACAGACAGCTTCCATAAGAATACTCTTCTGGGGAAAATAATCCTTCCTCCGGTAAGGGATAACGTCATCTCAACCTCTGGGGATGAGGTGCGACCTGCGAGTGGATTAGCATCGCACAAAGTCAAGTCTTTCACCACGAATCTCCGGCTGGGGCCACACTTTCTGATTGTCCGCTTTAAAGGCGAGAACCCTGTAAAACACAAACGAGACAACGCAAATCTGTACAACCAAATCTATTCGGGTTAGTGTCCGTGACATTACTTCAGTCAATTCGAAGTTTTATCAATCATTGACAAGGGCCAACAAAGTTATGCACATGCAAGTTCATCGGAACATTGGCGTTTTCCACATACAAAACAGTAAAGCACAAACATCAAATACTGAATAACATGTTTTATTGATGACAGGCCTCTGAATAGGCAAAGCTTTATACATCGGATGCAACTCCTGAAAAGAGGAAGTTACGTACACACACATACATATATGCACAAGAAGCATAAAAATACAAATACAACTCGAATTTGTACACATGTCGGCAATGTGGTGCAGACAAACATCGTGAGCTGATCCTCCTATGACTCGCCTGACTCTGGCGCTTTCCCGGTATTCAATTTTCGGAAGATTGTGTTGGATAAACGAACCCTCAGGTGATCCCAAACCACTAAGCAATGCAGTATCAGACCTGGACCGCAGTCATTTGCTTTTTTAATCCCTAACTTTTGCGTGAATCGCCCTTTGCGGGTTTTCAATTCACCAGGATACCCTTTTTTGCCGAAGTTGCCCAATGCAGGTTTTCGACTTCACGGGTGTACATCTTTTCAATTTTATCCCTAACTTTTGCCCAAACCTTTTATTCATTTTTTACGGTTCGCCAGGATGCCCCATTTTTGCATGGACTCTCTTTTTACTGTCCAGCAGGTCACTTTCAAGCAAAGTATTTTTTAACTGCGTCCAAATTCACAGGAGACGTAAAGTCTTCACCATCCATGTTAGATAGTAGCAAAGCTCCTCCAAAGAAGAATTTCCTGACAATGTATGGCCCTTCGTAATTAGGGGTCCACTTGCCCCTGTGATCTGTTTGTGGCGGGAGAATCCTCTTCAGCACAAGGTCACCCGTCTGAAAGCTTCGCGGACATATCTTTTTATCGTATGCTTTCTTCATTCGGCTTTGATACAACCGACCGTATGCTAGAGAAGCTAGCCTCTTCTCATCCATTAAACTCAGTTGATTCAACCTGTCCTTAACCCATTCTGCCTCATCAAGTTGGACATCTCGTAACACCCTCAAGGAAGGAATCTCCACTTCCAACAGTAACACTGCCTCCATTCCGTATACCAAAGAAAAAGGGGTTGCCTCGGTTGATGTGTGTACCATCGTACGATAACCGTGCAAAGCAAAAGGTAGCATCTCGTGCCAGTCCTTATACGTCACAACCATCTTCTGAACAATCTTCTTTATGTTCTTATTGGTCGCTTCAACAGCGCCATTCATCTTGGGTCAGTAAGGAGAAGAGTTGTGATGTTCAATCTTGAAATTCTGGCACAGCTCTTTCATCATCTTGTTATTCAAATTTGAACTGTTGTCGATGATAATTCGCTCAGGGATTCCATATCTGCATATAATATCCCGCTTGATAAATCTGGCGACCACTTGTTTGGTGACATTAGCATATGATGCTGCTTCCACCCATTTGGTGAAGTAATCGATTGACACCAAGATAAACCGGTGTCCGTTTGATGTCGTAGGCTCAATCTTGCCAATCATATCAATTCCCCACATCGAGAACGGCCACGGTGATGACATCACATTCAGAGGACTTGGGGGTACATGGACCTTGTCCGCATAAATTTGGCATTTATGACACCTCTTTGCAAACTTGAAACAGTCTGTTTCCATAGTTAGCCAGTAATAACCTGCTCGCAGCAGTTTTCTCGTCATAGCATGCCCACCAGCATGTGTACCAAACGTACCCTCGTGTATCTCTTCCATGAGCAACTTCGCCTCTTTCTCATCTACACAGCATAGCAACACCAAGTCGTGGTTTCTTTTGTATAGGACACCGTCAGGATTCAAATAGAAATTTCCAGCCAACCTCCTGAGAGTCTTCTGATCTCGACTGGATGCCCCAGCCGGATACTCCTTGTTCTTCAGGAAATTCTGGATGTCAAAGTACCAGGGTTTATCATCGGATGCTTCGTCAATAGCAAATATGAACGCAGGCCTATCAAGCCGAGAGATAACAATCCGGGGAGCCTCGTTCCAGAAGTTAACTTTATACATGGAAGACAATGTCGCCAAAGCGTCATCCATTTGATTTTCTGTTCGCGACACATGATGCAATTCCACTTTGTCGAAGAACGACAACAATCTCCTTGCATAGTTCATATATGGTATCAAATTGGGCTGTCGTGTCTCCCATTCTCCTTTTATCTGATTCACCACTAGAGCTGAGTCTCCGTATACATCCAGATGTTTGATTCACAAATCAATAGCTTCTTCCAGACCCATGATGCAAGCCTCATATTCAGCTTCATTATTGGTAACCGGAAAGGTCAATCGAGCAGTAAATGGGATGTGCGACCCATGGGGAGTGGTAATGATTGCCCCTATTCCACTACCATAGGAGTTCACATCTCCATCAAATATTAACTGCCATTTGGAACCCAGTTCTGGTCCTTCATCCGGCAACGGTTCTTCACAATCTTTCATCTTCAGGTACATGATATCCTCGTCTGGAAAATCAAACCTCATCGATTGGTAGTCCTCAACAGGCTGCTCCGCAAGGTACTCTGACAAAACGCTACCTTTAATAGCCTTTTGCGAGACATACTGAATATCATATTCGGTTAACACCATCTGCCATCGGGCAATTCTTCCGGAGAGTGCTTGCTTCTCAAACACGTATTTGATTGGATCCATCTTTGAAATTAGTAGGGTTGTTTGATTTAGCATGTATTGCCTCAAACGTTTGGCAGCCCAGGCTAGCGCGCAACACGTCTTCTCGAGCATTGAGTATCTGGACTCACAGTCAGTAAACTTCTTACTCAAATAGTAGATTGCATGCTCTTTACGTCCTGTCTCGTCGTGTTGACTGAGAACACAACCCATACTTTCCTCAAGAACCGTCAAATACATAATCAACGGTCCCTCGGCCACTGAGGGTATCAAAACAGGAGGTTCCTGCAAGTAGCCTTTTATCTTGTCGAACGCCTTTTGACAATTTTCGTTCCAGGTCACAACCTGGTCTTTTTTCAACAACTTGAATAGCGGCTCGCACGTTGCAGTTAAGTGAGATATGAACTGAGCGATATAGTTCAACCTCCCTAAAAATCCACGTACTTCTTTTTCTGTTTTAGGCGTCGGCATTTCTTGTATTGCTTTTATTTTTGCAGGATCAACCTCTATTCCTTTTTCGCTCATGATAAACCCCAGTAGTTTACCTGATCTCACCCCGAAGGTGCACTTGTTAGGGTTCAGTCTCAGCCTGAACTTCCTAAGCCTCTTGAACAGTTTTAGCAGATTAACCAAATGCTCCTCCTCTGTCTGGGATTTGGCAATCATATCATCAACATAAACCTTGATCTCCTTATGCATCATGTCATGAAAGAGAGTCGTCATAGCATGTTGATATGTTGCCCCAGCGTTCTTTAATCCGAAGGGCATCACTTTGTAACAAAATGTTCCCCAAGGAGTAATGAAAGTAGTCTTCTCCATGTCTTTTGGCGCCATTTTGATCTGATTATAGCCCGAGAAGCCATCCATGAAGGAGAATACGGAGAACTGAGCAGTGTTATCAACCAGCACATCGATGTGAGGAAGTGGAAAGTCATCTTTCGGGCTCGCCCTATTCAAATCACGGTAGTCTACACACATTCGCACCTTACCATCTTTCTTTGGCACTGGCACAATATTAGCGACCCACGAGGGATATTTTGTAACAGCTAGGAAACCAGCATCCCACTGTTTTTAAACTTCCTCCTTGATCTTCACAGCCATGTCCGGCCTAGTTCTTCGGAGTTTCTGCTTAATAGGCGGACATTCCTCTCACAGTGGCAGACGGTGAACGACCATATCCGTATCCAACCCATGCATATCCTCGTACGACCAAGCAAATATATCATTGTACTCTTTGAGCATCTCAACCAACCTTTGCTTGATGTCGCTCTGCAGCGCAGCCCCTATACGGATGTTTCTCACAACCTCTTCCGACCCCAAATTGATAATCTCAATGACTTCCTCATGAGGCAAAATGATTCTTTCTTCTTGTTTCAATAACCAGGTCAGCTCTTCTGGTACGTCGCCATCTTCCTCAATCTCTTCCTCAGCCTAAAATACCGGGTGCTTGAAGTCAAAGTGAGTCATAGGCGGTTCATAGATGTCATCTGAAAGAGTAATCCTGCAAAGGAAATGGTTAAATGTTTCAAAACGCATACAAAGCAAATAACCATGTTGCCATTTTATTGTAAAAGATAAAAACAGGAAAAACAGGGATCACAACATTCGTATATGAAAAACGCCTTTATTTCATGATTAAACAATGTAATGTACATAACCAAATGGCCCTAAGCAAAATCATTATGCCCCGGGTAGGACACAGGATTATTCAACAATTAAGAAAATAAATCATTACTGTTTAGTTGTCACAGGAACAGTTTCCCGGATAGACCAATTGCAGAGACTTTGTCCTGGCACGCCTGGTTTGATCCACGCGTCCATATCACAGTCGCTATCTCCTTGCTCAGAATCGGAAATAACATTGATAGTCTCGAAGCTCACCCCACTTGGTGTAATGGTTGTCGGCCCTCTGAACTTGGGCGCTCCTGAAGAGGATGCTGATGACGAAGGATGATATCCAAGCCCGAACCTGTCATTCTTCACGAGAATATCCAACACCTGACCCCAGCCCATGGCTTTGCCTGCCTGCACTAGATCCTGAGCTTCTTTGTAGGATGACACCGCCACATCTGATACTTTACTTGGCACCAGAGCTTTGTCCTTAATTCACAACCCCTCAAAGGCTTGACAGGGTGTCTCGTGTATTTCGCCGTCGACCTCCACATATCTGAATGAAGACAGATGGCTAACCAGAATATCTTCTTCTCCATAAACAGTGACGACACTATCCCCCACCATATACTTCAGCTTCTGGTGTAACGTGGATGTGACTGCCCCAGCAGCATGGATCCATGGGCGTCCAAGAAGGCAACTATACGCTGGCTGGATGTCCATTATATGGAATTCAGTTTCAAAAATTTCCGGCCCCACTTGCAACGGTAATGTTATCGATCCAAAAATCGACCTCCTCGTTCCATCGAACGCTCTTACCACTAAATCACTAGGCGTGCAGATAATCCCCCTGATATCTAACTTCATCAAGACTTTCTTCGGTAGCACATTCAGGGAAGATCCAGTGTCTACTAAAACATGGGACATAACTGTGCCCCGGCATTCTATTGATACATGCAGCGCCATGTTGTACTCCCTCCCTCTTAGAGTCAAATCAAAATCGGTGAAGCCCAAACTGTGCCCCGCATTGACATGCGCCATCACCCCTTCTAATTGATTAACAGAAACCTCTTGAGGAACGAACGATGTGTCTAGAATCTTCAGCAAAGCGTTCCGATGGGCTTCGGAACATAACAGCAATGATAGGATGGGAATTTTTGACGGCGTTTGCTGGAGGTGCTTAATGATTTTGTAATCACTTTTACGAATGAGCCTCATAAACTCCTCTACGTCCTTAACCGACGTTTCCTTTTCCTTTATCTGCGAGGGGCCATTCTCGTCTACCTTGGCTTTCCCCTTTGCCAATCTTTCTGCCTCTACCTCAGGCGATATGAAGATTCTCCCACTTCTGGTCATACCTCCTGTTCCAACAACATTATCTACAACCCCAGCTGGTTGTTTATTTACTTCAATTTTCTCACCGTCACAATATACCTCCAACCCGTAAGTCCATGGCATTGTTTTGGTACTTTCAAAAGGGATTGGCCCTACTTTGGTAATAGTGATTGTCGGCCGCCTGGCGGGTGCCGTTATTGTTATCGTTTTCCTTGGAATCGTCACCGTTGCAACATCGTTCTGCTCGTCACACAACGCCTCTACAGGCTCTTCAGTCGCGGTTCTATCAAACTGAAAAGTACCTTCATCCATCATAGCTTGAATACCCTGCTTCAACTCATTACAACCCTCTGGCTGTATCCAACAATCCAAGCAAAATTCATCACACCCCGGGAATACACCCCCTTTTAACAGCGTGCTTTTAATCTCACCCAACGGTGTCTTCAACTCATTGACATTCGTCACTAGATTCAAATTCTTCTCCGTCAGGATGGCGTTTGCCCCATGCTTGGGCATAGGCTGTTGTACGATATTTGGACCTGCCTGTCCAAAGTTGATAGCTTTGCTGTCCAACAAGTCTTGGACTTTATGTTTAAACGCATGACAGCCTTCAATATCATGTCCGGGCGCCCCGGAGTGGAACTCACAGTGTTTACCCGCATCAAAGCCAAACGGAGGAGTGCCCGTTAACGGCACCATGGTCCTTTTCTCGACCAAATTCAACCCTAGCAGTGTCTGAAGCAGTTCGGCGTATGTTGAAGGAGGCGTTTCAAATACTCGCCTTGGCTTGCCCTCTAGGATTCTGCGTTGGGCGGGGTGTTGCCTTTGTTGTTGCTGCTGCTGTGGCTGCCATTGCTGTTGTTGCTGTTGTGGAAAAGGGATGGTAACACTAGCGACCTGTTGATGCTGAGCATACTGACTTCGTCCTCTGCCTCGGCCCCTGCCACCAAACACGGCACTAGAATCACCCTGTCGTCTACCACCGAACGCTTTTCTTGTACCTCCTGCGGGGGCAGACTCACCTGCTTGGAATCTTCCAACTTTAATCCCGTCTTCGACCATCTCACCCATAAGAATCAAATCTGAAAAACTGCTCAACGAAACATTAAACAATTTTTCGTAATATATCCCCGTAAATGTCCCAATGAACATACTATTCATTTCTCTTTCAGCTAACGGAGGATGTACTCTTGCGCATACTCTTTAAAGCTTTCCCCGTTCTTCTACGAAAAACCTTGCAATTGAACTCGGTTCGGTGCCAGATCACTGTTATATTTATAATGCAGGACGAAAGCATCCGCCAATTGCTTCCAGGTTTTGATTTGAGTGGGCTCCAACCCCATGTACCATTCGAGTGACGGTCCTGACAGGCTGTCTTGAAAGAAATGCATAAGCATCCTTTCGTCATATGAGTACGCGGACATCCTTCTGTAATAAGAGCGGACATGCACCTTAGGGCAAGTGTCCCCCTTATATTTGTCAAAAGTGGGAGCTTTGAATTTCAGCGGTACCCTCAGCCCAGGCACCAAGCCCATAGTAGTCATGTCTAATCCGGTAGAATTCTGATTAGCCATACCATTCACCTGTTCTTTAAGAATTTTAATCCTCTGAGTATTGTCAACGGGTCCCTCGAATCCCATGCCTCTTCCCGAAAAGGCGTCCTCTTGACAGTCTTCGCCCCAGTTCACATTTTCATTTCCATACCCGTTATAACCAGTGTTGCGACCAAACCCTTGCTGATTAGTCATGGGACCTCGTCCCCCATTACCATAACCTTGATTGACCCCAACATGCCCGAAACCAGTGTTGACAGGAATCAATCCAACACCATTTCAACCATAACCCTGGTTAGCGTTACCAAAACAGTCGTAGCCGAAACCCTGAGTGTTGAAACCGAATTTTCCGCCCTGATTGCCGTACTCAAACCCTTGGTCATTATAGCCGAACCCATTGTTACCAAAACCATTACCGCCATTGTAGTTACCACCGCCCAGATTGGCATCTCCAAATCCAACATTGTTAACAACAGTCTCATTTCCATTCCCCGTGTTACCATTGCCAGCGCCAGCGTCATTGTTTACAACCACAACAGGTGGGGTCACCACAGGAGGAACCACAGGCGTAGGGGGCCCATCCTCCAGAATAGTCTCAACGTGCGCAGAGTTGTGGTCATTGTTGCCATTCCAATTAGCCCACGTCAGCAGCGGCTTTACCAACGTCTGGAGGCTCTCCTGGCCCTTAGCAATGTTCTCCATTGCCTGCATGAACAGATTCAACTTCTCACGAATTTCCTGCATCTCGCTTTGCATCTGGTCCATAATTCTCTTACAGTTGGTACGAGTAGAGTATCGATGTGGGCGCTGACCGTCAATCCTGAAAGACCTGTAGGTGCAGGAAATAAGATACAGATTCCATGATTAACTGGAAATGCAATATGAGTGCAGATGCAATTGTGTAAGTATGCTATAGGTTAAATTCCCCCCGATTCTAGTTTCGGAGAGAAGGCCATTACGACAATGGAGCCCCCATCAAGCAAGCAAGAAATCAGAAAACCCTCATATATAAACACATGCCAAGAGGCTGAGTACAAGAGTACAATTGAATACAACTGAAGAGACCTCGGCCAACAGGTCTGGCGATGGTCCAAATACAAGTACAAATAACAAAGGCAAGGCAAAGCTAAATCAGGCCAAGTGGCGCTTTCTGACGTCCTCCAATATCCCCAACGTCTCCGAGTGCCCTAGTCGGGAGATCAGCTCCTGTATCAGTAAAGCATGCCGCTCGGTAGTGGATCTCAGCTTTTTGGCATCATCCTGGTAGGTTCCTTCGCCAGAACTCTCGTCAAATCTGTACCTCTTGGAACCAGCCTTCTCTTCATAACCTCTCGGCTTCTCGTCAATGTCACTTACTCTGAGCTCAACAGCGCTCCTAAGTGATGTCTCTTCAGCAATCTTTGCATCTTGGGCTCTAATCTGTGCCTCTAGCATGGCAATCTGCAGCTTCAGTTCATCTTCACGCTCTTTCCGCTTGGTAAGCGTGGCATTCCACAAAGCTTCCCACTTGCTGAGACGGGCATAAGCTTTACTTAGAAGTTCCTTCTTGGAAGTAAGCACCTTGCTGACACCATTCAAAGCTATCCCCACTTTTTCTTTCTTGTTGGTCTCTTCCGTCAGCTCCGATCCTAACCTGTTAATCAATTCAGTCTATTCCTTCACAGTGAAGGTGGCTTCATTCTTCTCACGACGTAACTGAAAGATCTCCTTCTCTAACTCATCATTAGCTTTCTTCAGTTCTTCGTTTTCATCCAACAATTTGTTATACCTCTCACTTTCTGCCGACGTAGGTACCTTAATCAACGGAAGATACAAAGGTTCCACAGCAGGATAAGGCATCAAGGAAGTACTAGCTCTCTCGCGAATCCAAGCCAAATAAGGATCATAAGCTCTGCTGTTGCTCTTGCCGAGCAAAGCTTTCCCTCTCCTATGGATGTTAGCCCATGCATGTCTCAATCTGATCAAAACAGCCGCGTCTAATAAGCCTGTGAGATACAGAGATTCCTGTATCTCCTTCTCAATAGGAGCGTCCCTCAAAGCATAACCAAACTGTCTTACCAGCAGTGAAGGGTTATAGTTAATACAACCTTTCCGTCCAATCAGGGGGACATTCGGAAAGCCACTGCAACTATATATAATGTCAGTGCCAAGCAGACTCCGATCAAACCAAATGACGTTCTCAGCAGACAGCCCCATCAACCGGGAAGGCCAATCCAAAGTATCAACAGCATCAACAAAAGGTCCTGTCTTTGGGAGGTGCCCCTGGAACCACCTGTACAAAAGAGGCAGACAGCAGGACACATTCTTGCCACGACATTTCTCATTCTTGTAGTGAATAGAATGATAAACGTCGCCCAAGAGAGTAGGAACTGGATTCTTCGAGGCAAGAATCAAGAAGGCATCTGAGTCGACAAAGTCTGGCACATTAGGAAACAAGACAATCCCGTAGATGCAGACAGCTAGAATAGCACTGAAGGCAACCCAACATCCACTCTTCGCGCATTGTGTAGCCTTCTCAACCAGGACAGACAGGTGAAAACCATAAGCTCCGTTCAGCTTAACCCAACCTCCAGGAAACTCAGAAGCGTCTAAGCTGACAATCTCAGCGAGTGTAGCTAGCTCAGGCTCAACATTAACATGTATGAAGGGCATCTGGTCTAACACAGGAACTCCCAACATCGCAGAATACTCCTCCAAAGTGGGTGCCAGAATGTAGTCGGGAAATAAGAAACATCTCAGCTGCGGCTCATAAAACTGCATCAAAGTATACACCCCAGTCGTCTCAAATGCTGAAGGTCTGTACAACAAACTAAGCAATCTCCCATAAGATACTCTGAACTCAGCCCTCACTCTCTCGTCTGCTAGAGCAACTAACCCCAGCAAGGAACTGATATCTGGTGAATGTAACCGGTAAGCAGCTGTCTTCTTCAGGGACTCCGTGTCTGGCTAGGAGATACTAGAATCAGAGGGGAATGATCACCTGCAACATAAATACATGTTAATAAAATGCAATCATGAAAATGCACGTGCATATGCAAACAAGGGACCAAGTGCAATGCTGATAGACTGGGCTGCTCTGTACTGAAGCCTGAGAACCATCCAATCTTCATCTCAAACCAAGCCAACCACTCAAATAAACCTTGCAACCACATCTCACTGACAGAGATAAAGCAGGTATTTTGAGGCCAAAGGTTTCCTGCAAATAGACCCCCCTACCCTTCACAGATATGTACTTAACTCGCAGACGAGGTACGACATCCTATGCGGGTTCAATGTCACAGACTTTCAAGAGCGATGATACGATACCCAGAAGGTGTGGCATCATCATCCCTTGAAGCGGCCTCACTTAGTTGAATCCCAACTGATAGGTCCTCAGAGTCGACAATCCTCGGGTCAGACAACTTGTCGAGCCCTAAGGGCCAGGCAAGAAGCATCAAAGAGAATCTCGTCCGAGCGTAAATTTTGCGGCTAGCTGGTGCGAGCTAAGCAAGCAGGCTAACCACTACTCTCTGCTTCTAAGTCTATGTGAAACCTTAAGCCCAGGTCCGACTTATCTCTCAACAGATTACCCCCTTCCCACAGCAGCAATAACAGTATAAAGCTGATAATAAAATGCGGAAAGTAAAGACAGAAAAGTAAATCTATACAACACCCATGAAGGGAAAACAAGCGCTAGGATCGACTCGCATAGGGGATATTCCTCTCCCCAGCAGAGTCGCCAGCTGTCGCTACTGCGAAAATCGGCGCCGGCTATGACAGAAGAGTCGCCACCGTGCGTTATTTATCCCAAAGGAGGGAAAGGAAACGCTCGAAGTAAACCTAACGCAAAACGGGAAAGGAATGGTCATCGCAACCAAATCCTGGATTCGGGAGTCGGTTACGCAAGGGGAAGGTATTAGCACCCCTTACGTCTGTCGTACTCGACGAGATCCACGCTTGTTTTCTAGTACGTATTGTTATTCTATCTACGCTAAAGGTCAAGGGTTAAAAGAAAATAAAATGACTCAGCAAAGTATCGCACTTTATGCCTACGTATTCCCGTCTGGAACGAGAAATCAGAGTCAACGTAGTTCGCCTGCCTACGGATGAAGGGGGGAGGTTGCTCGCTAGGATACGACATCCTATGCCTACGTACTTTCATACAACATGAAAGATCAGAGCAAACGTAGTTCGGGCTACGAAGACACAAGCTTGTCTGACTGTTTTTATCTCCTTATGAAAGGGTTTTCCTGATTAAGAGTCCAAGCGGACAAAAATGACACTTTGATGTTTGTATTCAGCCTTTTACGCGAGAACTGTTTTTTATGACGTTTGCAATCTCTGACGCACTAGAGACTATGATTTGAGAGTGACTACGTCGTATGTCACCTTAAGGGTAACACACTAAGCAATCAGATTACTAGAGAGTGACCCTCCAGCAATCTTCTCTCAAATAGCTTAAGGCTCGTGGCGTACAACGTCGATCATCCTTATTACTGTGTTTTGAATTGTTCTGAGATAGAAGAGAAAGAAACTCTAAAAAACCTAGGGTTTGAAAATGGGAATTAAAACTACCCTAATGTTATCATGCATGGATTACAACCTAATGTCTGTCATAATTCCCTCCTGCACAGAGGAAATCAAAGATCCTAGGGGATAAACAGAAAAGAAACAGCATATATACAGTAAATAGTAAGATGCATGAGATGCAGCAAAACAAGCGAGGCAAGGGAGTCCCACTCAACCTCGAACCTGGGAAAACAATAGGCAAAGTGAAACAGCTTCACTTCAAACCCAAGGGGCAAGCTGAAAAAGCCAACAAACAATACAGAAAAAGAACTAAAATCCAACACCAGCTCTGACAGCAACACCAGCTCCTACATGAAGCAGTTCAAACAGCACCAGCTCTGGCAGCTACAGTCGATTAACAGCAAAAGGTTGACACTAACAACTTCAAGCAAGATCCCATCTTCACTTTCCAATGATATTCAAGCTTCAGATAAGCTCTTATCTCCAATATTCTTCAACTTTAGCAAGCACTGAATCCCAACAAACAAACAACTTCAAACAGCATCAAAACCCTAATTTTCACAGATACCCAGCTTTGACAGGCATAAGCTTCATCTTCTCTAGTTATCAATACCCTTCTTATTTTCAATAGGCTCCCAATCTTCAATGCAGACACTCACAGGAGAGAATCACCTAGTAGATGAAGTTGGAATGTTAAGAGGCTTAATGATAACCCAGGGAAATCATTAAGATCTTATCATAGCAAGTGAGAGGTATCCTCAAGGTTCTACCCAATCAAAGCATGCTCTACATCCCTCCTAAGGAGAGATGGAACTTCTTTGGGGGACCTTATGTCATAGGATGGAATAGAGGCACAAGAAGCTATCTATGTTTGACAGAAGAAATCAGTCTACTCTAAAGCTCTCCCTATATCTCCTACCTCCTAAGTCTTCACAAAGCATCTCAAGCACAAGCAACTTCAAGCTCCAAGCATCATTATTTGTCTTCAATCATCCTCAAAGTCTTCATGAGCTCCATCAAGCCAAACCCCAGCCCAATCACCCAATGGAAATGCCCAAAACCCAACAAACAAAACAACATCCCAAGAGGGAAACACACCAATATCACCCAATTTGCAAAAATTAAAGAAAATGAAAATACTCATCATAAAATCCTAGATTAATTTCTAAGGGACCCTAACTATGTAACCTATACCCCGTATAAACCCCAAGGCCTAAATCAAACTACAAACCCAAAAACTATGTGTTAAAATGCACCTATGTTAAGGTAAAACCCTAATCCTAGCACCCTAAAGTTTATGGTTCAAAACTAACTAAAATTAAATCACAAAAATGTGATAAAATTCCAAGGGGAACCTAATACTATATACTAACTATGGCAAAAAGAATTACACCAAAAATCAAATTTAAATGATCATACTAAATTCATCAAGTTGGATATACACAATGGAAGTAAAATAAAAAGCAATTAAATGTAAAATGCACCAGAAATAGAAAAATGCATGAAATGGCATTTTTATTGTTTTATAATTTTCTAGATGTCTTGATGAAAATGAGGAAAAAATTCCCATCTAAAAATAATGGGTTTTCAATTTATTATGATTTTTCAAAGAACCTAAAAAAATGATGTGAAATAAAAGAAAAATACAAGAAAATGGAAAAGATGCGTGTTGAATAGCAATTAAAAATAGTGTAAAAAGCCAACTGGGCCCAGAGTGGGGTGTCTCTAGCAATGCGCGCCTAAGCCCAAACTAATCAGAAATTAATAGTAAACGTAGAAAGAAAACAGAAAAAACGTTGGTGAGAATAGCAATGAAATCATGTGTGTTTTTGGATGGGCCATCACTTGGGGGTGGGAGTAGTAGTTTATTCACTTAAGCCCAAGATTTCAGATAAGTGGAACGGTGCGTTTAGGGTTCAGACTTCTCCTTCACAAATTGAAATGAAATCACAGCTATCGAATCATGTTTTTGGTCAAAGTCATTGTGTAATCTAAGGGCTATCAACTTGTCTTCTTCATTTGAACAAATCTGGGAGGGAAACATCCATGGAAACAGAGCTTAAGAACATCAACTTCCTCCAATTTGCACTCCACTAAATCCTCATCAAACATAAAAATTAAACACCCTAACTCACTTGAAATTTCACCCTGAATCTAACTATGCTAATCATGATCAGTGAAACTCATCCTAACTCAAATCACGATGGAATTCTCAGAAATCACTCAAGAATCAATTCACACCAAACTCCAAATTATTAGGTCTACCATCAACACCATGCTTCACTGAGTTCATTCCACTATCAGATTATGATTATACTTCAAGATTCACCAAGATACACTCAAGAACAGAAATCATGTCAATCCACTAATTGTCTCTAAATCGATCCTAAAGCTACCAGAAAGCTCCCTATGATCATCTACATCCTAACTAACCACCTAAAACCTAAAGAAACTACATGGATTATGCTGTAGGATAAGATTTACATACCTGCAAATTCTTGATGAACAGAACAACAAAACCTCCAAATTAAGCTCCAAGATTCTCCAGATACAATCTATGAATGGTAATCAAGCTTCTGTATGCATCAAATTTGGTTGAATCCCTCTAAATCCTTGAATTCGATTTTCAGTTGCAAGTGATGAACTCCAAGTGCCAACTCGCAATTCTTCAGTGTTCTTGCTTAATAATCCATCTGGAATCACTCACATATGCTTGATCAAGGTTCTGAATGCAAAAGAAAGGATTGAAATGGATTGAATCGTGTAACTGAATTCTGTTTTGCAAATGGAAGGTTGAAAATGCAATCTCTCTATTCTCTCTCAATTCTCACCAACCTCTGATATGGATCACTTCTAATGTATATATAGACCATGAAGGAAGCTTCTAGACAGTTTTGGGTTGATCTTATGAGAAGTTCAAATTCTCATGTCATGAAAATCTCTTTTTATGCTACACGCATATCAGTTCATGTTGCAGCAGGTATTTGCATCCCATTCTGATTCAAATTCTCCTCTAATGGTATTTTGGATGTGTATGAATGGTTTGGAGCATTGTATTTTGATCCCTTGTATGTTTGGCAAATGTAACTTACATCTTAAGTAACAAAATGCAATTCCATGCAATGGATCCCAAATGAGAAAAGTGCTATTGCCATTGTATTTAAAATGAAAATTCCAATCAAAATGATATGTCATATGTCTTATTTTGGCCTTGGAATGAAAAATCACAAATTTGGTCATTTTAAATGAACTTTAATCCTTCTTTATTTGGTCAATTTTGCAATTTTGAGCTACAAGCAATTCCAAGTTCTCATGACCTCTTATCTAGCCCAAAAACATCATTTTGAACACATCTCATGTTGAACATTTTTCCATTTGAGGAGTGGAAGATAGAGATTTTGACCTATGTTGGAAAATGACCTGTAATTCAACTTTCCCAAAATACCCTTGGGTTGCCAAGACCATAACTTGAGTTATCCAAATCCTCTTGAGGACTTCTAGTACTCAAATTAAATCTAAGAGCAAGATCTACAACTCTTATGTTGGCCAAGAATCCATCTGAAAACTCCTGCATGGGAAAATGTTGCTTGGAAGTCAAGTGACTTTCACAGATAAATTCCAGTGTCCTCTGGGGACCCATAACTTGCAAGAACCATAACATGAGTTCTACAAATCTCCTCGAAGACTTCTAGTACTCAAATTAAAGCTATTGAGAAGATATACAAGTTTCATGTTTACCAAGAATCCATTTGAAACTTGCATTTTGACTTATCTGGCTTGGAAGTTAAGCCTAAATTAGGGGATTTTACACTGAAACCCTAATTTAGTAACTCCTCCTCCTCTTGATTCTTTTTTATTTATCCTTGGCACAACACCACACATGTATAAACATGTCAATTCATGAATTCCATAACCTCCAATTAAGCCTTGATGCTTTTCAATCACTCAGTTGACCTAGGGTTGACCTAGGGTTGACCCAGATGAAACCCTAGTTGACTGTACTTCAACTCTGGCTCTTGTACTTGTATCAATGACTTGTCTCATCTTCAAAATGACCCTCTAGGTCTTGCATGATCCTTGTGCACATTCCATACCCTCAATTCATAGTTCATACTCCATTGATGATACTCAATATACCTCAAATTAGGAGAGAAATCCACTGGTTGACCCTCAAACTTTTCAAAGCTTCAACTCATTTCTTGATTACTTGGATGGTCTTGAGCTTGAATAAAAGCCCCTTGATGTGCCTCTTTTGATGAGAATGGCACTTGATCCCTTGTTAGATGACTTGTTATGCTATGCTATGCAAATGTTTAGACTATGTACATGACTTATTATGCAAATGACAATGCAATTGAAACATAAACCAGGTGAAATAGGTTGAGCAAATTTTAGGGTGCAACAGTGGGCACAAATATATTTTAGCTTTTCATTCCTTTGTTTTAAAAATTAAAAAAACTATACCCAGATACAACCCTCAAAAGTCCTAATTGAAGTAAGGTTTAGTTCGAAAGCGTACTTGATGAGATATCGTTTCCTGACTCCTATGAGCCATGCTCAATTTTGTTGGCATTATAAAATTAATTTATATCCTAACCAGTGATTTCGGTCACTAGTTATTGGGATACCTTTTTAAAAAAAAACTCAAGACAAACGTATGATGCATTGACAAATTCAGAATTAACATTTCTGATTTGCTAACCTTGTTTGATATCTTAGAAAGATTACACATGAGCATCAATAATAAGTTTATTTTATTGTAACTTGAAGACTCTGCTAACCTGGGGCAAGTTTGTTTCCAAACGGTTTGTTATAATACAAATTTGACTTTCTGAAGAACTATTTTTGAAGACTCAGTCTTATTACTGTCAATCAGGGCCAGTTACGTCGAGATTCGACAAATCTCTCCAAGAGTTTGAAAACAATGGGACGCCATGTTTTCTGTAAAATCCTCTTTGAAAACTCTTGTTTCTCGTGAACCAGGTGACTTGGGGCATTTGAGGATTGATATGACGACTACCATTATGCAACTCATCAATACCGGATTTCATCAAAACTCCCCGATGAATCCTTTCAATACAAAATACCAGTGAACATTCAAAGTAGATATTATTCGACTCCTCAGTGGATCTTCTACAACACCAGTCTTCTCCAGCGAAGCGGATGTTTATTTCACCCCTACTGAAGCTCAACTCCGACAGCTAAAGTGACACAGGTTTCTCATTTGAAGAGGATATTTATTTTTTCCCCTGTAAAACTTCAGTTTGGGTATTTCCATCTGCAACTCCAGCAGGAATCTCTCTACGGAAGTGGATATTTATTTTATCCACGAAGTTTCTCCAATTAAGAAATGAATACGTTTCTAGTAGATCTTTTCCTGGTCTTCAACAAGACAACCTTTCAGACTTATCAAGGTGTTACATCCCCAAGTGGATTAACCTCTATTCCCCAAGAGAAATTTTGAAGCCTTGAAGCAGGATTGTGATCCCATATTTGGCTCTCCATCTTTCCCCAGTAATACTTCTATCTTCGAGGATTGGTCGGAGGTTTGCTTCGAGATGTTCATTTCATCTCCGCTTGTCTCTTTTCGCTTGTTTCGTCAGCATATGCATAACATATAGACAGATAGCATGACATGTGCATCTTACACCTTTGTTTTGTTTTTTTCTGTCACTTTGGATGTGTTTATCCCCGAGTGGCTGGGTGTGTCTCCTCCTTTCAAGTAGAGTTGTCGGCCTTAGGCAGAAAAGATCACATTACTTCTATTTCCCCACGAAGTTCGATCCTCGTGGAAGACGGTTGTTTTAGTTAGATACCATTCGAGCTCATGCCTCAATGGTCGAGTCTTGCTTGACAGTTTCTCTTCAGTTATCTCCTGAATTGAACTTCGGTCTTTGGGTAATCACATTGCGGATCTCCAACTTTTGAATAGGGCTAAGGCGTGCATTTATTTTGCATTTCTGCCCCCAAGAAGAATTTATGAGGATAATTATTGAAGACAGGATTTTCCCAACGACATTTCTAATAATTTACATCTGGACTGCAAGCACTCTCTTTATTTGAGCAACTCGTTTTGATCAGGATCTTGTTCAAAACGACAAATGGCAGTCTCTTCAAGACAATCAGTCCATCCCCAGTGGATTTATCAAGATTATCAATTCATCAAAAGGCATCCCTCTGGAAATCTGTTAGGGAAATGCGTCGAAGACATTACTAATATTTCTCTTTATCCGAGAATTCACACTACAATGATATATACTTTTACAGTTACAACAAGGGTACCTCCCGGGAACGTATTCCCCAATGAGCCCATCGCACAAGATTAATTCCATCAAGTGACATCTCCCCAGAGAAGTCGAGGAAATTCATTACAGTCAGTCTCTCTTTATTTGAGAAGACACATTTTACAAATCAACCGGCTTACATCTCTTTTGAAGACGCCCAGTGAAGTTTTACAATCTCCAATACATTCTGGCTCACAACCAAGAAATTTTACAATCTACAAGGTTCTACCATGACATCTACAATCTACAAAATTTTAAATCCCCTGTGAAGATGCTCTCCCGAGTTTTCATCATTTCAGGTAGAGACCGAGACCCGTCCATGGAAAACACACCATGAGTCATTGGGGAGGTTATTTCAAGAAGCTGAGACCCGTTCATGGCAAACACACCATGAGTAGTTGGGGAGGTTATTTCAAGAAGTTGAGACCCGTTCATGGCAAACACACCATAAGTCGTTGGGGAGGTTATTTCAAGAAGCTGAGACTCGTTCATGGCAAACACACCACAAGTCGTTGGGGAGGTTATTTCAAGAAGCTGAGACCCGTTCATGGCAAACACACCATGAGTCATTGGGGAGGTTTATTTCAAGAGATCGAGATTCGTTCATGGCAAACACACCATGAATCAGGGAAAGTTTTATTTACACTATTATCAACACCACATTCAAAAGCAAAATCATCTTTCGATCAAGAGAGTTCGTTTTGGTTATCACCGTTGTTCGGACTGCTACCGGTTGACATCAAACTATCCTCCTATTACAAGCCTCTCACCTATTGTTAAAACACCGTACTCTTGGTATATGGGCTATACTGTTATACTTTGGAGATTCCCCATTGGTGGTTGTTTCCTGTTCCCGTGGAGTCCCGTTTCGTTGGATCTATGGCTCCTGTGCTTCGCGTGTTGTGTCCAGTTCACCCCCCTGCGACATCTTTCCTCACAGGACCGTCTGTCTTGCATTCTCATGTCATTGCATATCATTTGCATTCGATGGCTTTTTAGTGCCAAAAATTCGTGCAATGTTTATATTTAAGTCCCTCTTATCTCGTCGAGACGAAGATTTCAATCTCCATATCTCCGGATAGGAGAAACTTAAATAGGGGCATCTGTTGTACTCTAATTTTTGACCTTAAGATTCCACCTCCTTTGTTTTTTGCGTGCTTTCTTTTTACTGTTATACTTGTGTTTGCTATGACTAACAAGTGTGTGCAGGTGTATTAAATTCAAGTGGAGATAACACTCATAATCCAATCCTTCTGGACATGGTCAGTTGGTTCTTATTCAAAGTTGTTCCTAAGGTTTCAAATTGGGTCGGGCCACTTTCATAATTATCTCTCATGTCGCAAGCTCAAGCATGACAAAGTAAATCCAAAAGGGCAAGTCTACGCTTTTGAAGATTTCATCACTTAAGTAGCTAAGCATCAAGTTCAAGGAGTTCTTCATGTGATTGTATCGAATCTTGATGCCAAAAGGCAAGACGTAAAGTTACTCCAAGTCTTTCATTTCGAAGGTGGTCCTAAGATTACGAGTTCTTTTCTAAAACCGATTTGAATGGCAAGGTTGAAGAATTCTATAATACTGTGCAAGTACTTAGCCAAAACAAGTTTGAGTGAGAAGTTGCGTTCCATTATGAGTACAAGCTAAAGGACTAAAAAGTAATTTGAATTCATTCTTAAAAAGCTTTACAAGCGGCACGTTTTTCTCTTTCTCTTAGAGTCACATAACATGCTAAAGCCATAAACTCCTCAATTATAAGAGAAAATCCATTTATACTTTACAAAACAACAGTACAAATTCCGAGATTTCAAGTGTTACAAAGGAACCTAAGATGCAAAGAAAGTCAAAGGACCAAATTCATGCCTCTTCTTCTTGACGGTTACAAGGGAATATTAAAGGTTACATTCAGTTTTGTAATAAGGAGAACACAGCTCCTAACAAGCCCGCCTAACTATAGTGGGAGGATGGCAATACTACCTCTAAGTATTTGTCATTTATTACACTAATAATTTCTTCTAAACCTCAGTATCTATTTCTAGGCGTTCAGAACTTGTCCAAACCAGTTCCACTGTTGCGCTGCATCAATCTGTGTTGCTCCTATCAAGAAGGAAGCCGCAAGATCTCGTAACCACTACAAATAGAAGAACCACTTTGTTTTACCAAAAGTAACATTTGAAGTCTCATAAGGTGTCGAACGCGAAGCTCGACATCAAAGAATTTACACTGGCAGCCCCTGTTCATGGCAACACATCTGCAAAACGAAGACAAAGTTTTAATTTGTAGAAGTTACCATTAGTTGGAATTGGAATAAACCTACTTCCTGCTGTTAAGTTGTTACAACCTGTACGAACTTCCCTCCAGCTTCAGATAAAAATAGCTTCCAGTTGCATAGGCCAAACCTACATTGAAAGACATGATAAACAAGCTTATTCACCAAGGCTTCCCATCCTGCTAAACAGTTAACAGAAACACGCAGTTAAAACCACTTGCGGTGAATATTCTAAAAGCTGGTTAGATTGGAAACACGACCTAACGCGGGTCATTGCCGTTGATTGGGATTAACTTGTGTGTCAATATTACCTGAAATATGAATCAATATAATCAGTTAACTGGAAGACAGAACCGTCAGCATAAACCAAAGCCATCCATGAAGCAAGTTTTGAAGAAAGCCTGCACAACCTCTGAGTTAGTCAGCGCAGAAGATCAAGCCGTACCTTGATTTGAGAACATAATATCACATTTAATAGTCATCAGTATCCTGCAGTAAATGCATTGGCTCGATAAGTCCACAACTCGTTTCAAAGCCTGTTAAGACAAGAAGGAAAACTCAGTTAAACAACACAACCTGGTTGATTACGCCATGGATATTCACTAAATATTCAACCAAACCCTCAGATGAAATCTGGGCTAGGCTTGTTCAGTCAGATCAGAGGTACTCAGATATTGAGATAAGGGCAGATGAATGGGATATATGTTCGAAGATGTTAGTTACTTCTAGTGATAAGCATCGTTGGTATAAAATAGCAAAGAACTCTGATCTATGTCCTGCTACTATGGAAAATAAGAGTTCAAGTGCAATACTAGTTGATGGGGCTGAGCTGCACAGTGGTGATAATGTTGTTATCAAAGATGGAAATGAAATTATCTCAGGCCCTGATAGAGAAGAATTTGTCAGCTATAGATTCCAAATCAACACCTACTCATACCCACATAATTTCCTTTGACAGCCCCCACTGTTATATACCAGCAAAGTGGAAGAGTTACAATCTTGTAGTTGGGATTGCAATCAGTATATGTTGTAGCCTATTTCCCCCCTGCATTCAGAAACAATACACGTTAGAGCTGTAACATCTTGGTGCAAAGAAAGGAAACAAACAACATTTTCATGTCCTGTTTGAGCAATGAAGCCAGTGAAGCAACCTGCAGAGAACAATGTCCAAAGGTCAATATATTATCTAAGATCAGGCACTACAGAAATAGAGGCATAAATGTATCAGTGTAAAGAGAGTGCAAACTTGACCTCAAAGCTATACTATCAAGACCGGTAGTATGCACTACTATTAGCCAAGTTTGTGCATCAAGAACGAAACCATATCTACACCTGTCCAAAGTAGTCCAAAGGAAATCGAGGCTTGCGAATAGACAACCCAGGAGAAACAGCTAAGGACCTCCAACGAACACTCAACTTGGTTTGCAGCCACTCTTTTACAACTGGGTTCCATACCTTCTTCAGATTTTACTCAGTCCTAACACCAAAGAAACAGAGATAATAAGCCATTAAATTTACATAAATGAATTTTCAAATTCAGGACTGCTACCAACACTGAAGCTTTGGGGCTCACCAGTTTCGCTACCGTATTTTCCCTGGGCTGCTAGTTTCCCTTGGCCCAAAATCATCTGTTATCCACACCTGCCAAATCACAAAATTCAGAGTTAGTAATCAATTGGGGAATATGCTTTTTTTGAAAAAAAGATCCAATCCAAGATAGCTATCAGATTCTTCAGCATCAATTAAGAGATCTTTCAAATCGAATCACACAGAAAGGGATTCTCATCAACAACATTAACTCAATCAACGAGAAACAAAAGTTTTCAAATGATTGTCTAACACAGGAATAGAAGGTCTTAATACAGCAATCAAAACATTCAATCAGAGTTTTAAAGACGGGAAAGCCCAAGCTCGCCTATAAAAAGAGGGGTTTGAATCGAAGAAGACACTTTGGATGAAATTCGAAACTCAATGAAAATCAAAAAACCTTAAGTAACTCAAATCTAAAGGAGAGAGGAGGAACTCATCTTTTCGCTGAAGCCTTCGAAGATTATCGCCTCCGAAGCCAATCGTGAAACCACCGGAAGGACCCGCTCGTGTTTCGCATTCCGCCGCCATCTCCCACCCCCGGTAAAACTATACACATTTTAAGATTATTGAATGCTTGACACCTTGATCTATGTTTCAGGTACAATCATGGAGATGAAGGATCGAGAGAGAGAGAGATGAGTTGGAAGAGAGGCCGGGCGAGTGGTGATTAGGGTTTTCCGCCGTCGTTTGTTTTTCTGTTTCAATTGTTCTGTTGTTTTGTATTACTATGAATTATATGTATGCACGACCACGGTAGTACCGTGGTCCACCATCACCATCACCACATATCATCACCCACCAATCACGATCCAATGAACCACGTTGCGAGCCCACAGTAAGTCCCATGCATCCGCGTAACACTAGATCCTGCGTTTTATTATTAATCTAGTTTTATTTTAATCAACCTTTTTAAAAAAACTAATAATCTGGTTTAACCTTTTTAAAACCTTTAATCTTTAATTAACTTTAGTTTTTATTTAAAAATAATAACTATTAATCTTTTTTTTAGAATAAACTAATAACTTTTCTAATTAATCATAATCAGTTTTTTTATCTTTTAATTTAATTATATAGTTAATTCACCTTTAACGATTCACTTTATTTAATATTTCAATTTAATCAACCTTTATAGTTTTTTATCCTAATAACTAGAAAGACTCCTTTTAATAAAATTAATTCATTTTTGCTAATTAATTTAAATTAATCTTTCTTTCAAATCAACTTAATAACACTTTATTTAAATAATATGTTTATTCACTAAAAAAATTTCTTATAAATGACTTACACCTAATTGCAATTTATCTAATTAATAATAAAACCAATTTAGGATTTTAGAAACAATAATAAAACAACCTTTTTTATTTCATATAAATCAACTTTTAAGAACAATCATGACTTTTATATAAAAATAAATCATTTCATTTAAGATAATAAAATTGAAATCATTTAGTATATTAAATCATTTTATTTAAAAACTTTGTCTGTTAGAATCTAATTTATATTAATCTCTCTTAAAATCAATCCGACTACAATCAACTCAACCTCGCCTAAAAACAATCGACATCATAATACAATCAATCGTGCACGCTTGCGCCTCACTCCGATCCATTCACATTCACAATCCACTCACTTACACCCTAGCGCTTTCATGCGTATGTATGGTTTTATTTATCTGCCCTTTTATCATCGCGATTCATTTTACAACAATTTACTTTTCTCGCATCGCATTCGGTCCAAAGGAAGAACCTACACATTATTCAACACTTGTGTGTATTGCATCTCATTTGCATCATATCCCCCATGATCCTTGATCCCATTCAAGTCGATCTTCTAAGTTAGATCCTACCCCATAGGAAGGACCTTTATCTTTACAACTTAGAATAAACCAAATCAACTCAATCAAACAACATCATTCAAACACATTAGAGAATAAGATGTTAATCATCTTAAGTGGGATAAAACTTCTACCCCATAACAACATAATCAATTTTCATACAACGTTGTGGTGGTTTAAATCAAGTAATCTCCCTTAAAATGACAACTCATCTTTTTCTCCTAAAATCAATCAATCAACTACCCCTTGTCCCGTAGGAACTTTGACCACAGTCAAAGAACTCCTCAAACCCTTTAGGGGAACTATAGATACTCTGATTCCACTCCCGTAAGGATATGTAGGCATAAGATGCAATATCTTATCGAGTATACTTAGAAATAAACCCCTAGGTCTTTCATCCTTAAGCAGATAACCCTTAGCAATAAACAACATTAAAACAAGAGGTTCCTGTAGAGTACTACAGAAACTTAGGATGCTAGCACCTTCCCTAAGTTTAACCAACCCTCAAACCTATAACTCTCTAGCTTGCATTTGCATTGCATTGTGGGAATTTCGATCTTTATCCCTTCCTTTGAACAAATCAAAGTTCGGTTGCAAATGAATAAGATTCAAGCTCATCAATAGCTTGGTATCCAAATTTCACCGCAACAGAAATGGCGACTTCACTGGGGAAATCTCAGTGGGTTTCCCTAACTTATTTTTTATGTTTGTTTATATTTGCTTATATTTGCTTAATTGTTTACTTGTATACTTGTTTGTTTGCTCCCTTTGGGTTGATAGTTTTGAGTGGTGAGACAAATTCCTACACCCGGACTTGAGTGAACTTAAGATAGGATAGTGATATGTTCGACGAGGCTTATAGGGGGTGGAATCCCGACCAAGCTAACTTGAAAATCACGCTCAATTGAGGCCCTTTCAAAAGTTGCATTGTTGAACGAGTTTTTAATCGTGAAAACATGCACTATATTCGATGTTGGAGCCTATGATATTGAGGACCGTAGTTACCTTAACCCCACTTTGGCCTTTATTAGGATGTAGTGCGGGGCTATGAGGGGGTACCCCCGAAATAGTGCTACGCAATGCTACACTCAAACGAGGCTCTCTTGAGAATATTATTAATCACCAAGTACTTGGGAAGTTGATAATATCCGAAAAATGGGCTAATGACTTTGGGAACCTTCTTAGAACCTTGTTCTGCAGGTACAATCAACCTTTAGTTCGTGTCCTTTGGGAATGGGTATACCCTTTGGCTCCATGCTCATTGCAAACCTAGGGTCCCCTTTGTTTGTTTACCTTTGTGCATCTATGTGCTTACTTGTGTTTGTTGCATTCATAAAACATCATACCGCATTGGACTTCATGGGATTCACCTTTGTTTATGAACATTGTAGGGCATTATGGATCCCAACAGAAGACGCACTTTGAAATACACTTTTAAAAGTCCTAAATTGGGTGACCTAAGGAAGTTGGTAACCTTGATTGAAGACCAAGAGAAGTTCAAAACAAAATATGGGAAGCTAATATCTTTATTAAGTCGCCAAGTAGACGAAGGACTTCTTTCCACTTTATTGCAGTTTTATGATCCGCTATATCACTGTTTCACATTCCCAGACTTTCAACTATTACCTACATTGGAAGAGTACTCCTTCTTGGTTGGTCTACCTATCCTAAAAGAATCTCCCTTCCGTTTCTTGGGGAGCGACCCTGAGGAAAGAGATATTGCTAAGGCTCTTTATCTAAAGGTATCCGATGTCAAGGGAAATTTAATTAGCAAAGGTTGTGTTTTTGGTTTGACTACGAAGTTCTTAATCAGTAAAGCTATGTTTTATGCTGATTATACAAACAAGACTCCATTCGAGGCAATCTTCGCTTTACTTATTTATGGAGTGTTCCTATTCCCAAGTTTTGAAGGGTTTGTCGACCTTAATGCGATCAAGATCTTTCTGAAGAATAACCCAGTGCCAACTCTATTGGGTAATGCCTATCATTCTGTGCATCTCTGAAACTTCTATGGTGGAGGAATGATCACCTGTTATGTGCCCTTACTCTACAAGTCTTTTATTTCGCACATGCCTAAGTCTAGTTCTTTTTTGAATCTCGATAGATGGCTTTGGTCTCCGAGAGTTATGGTGTTGACCCACTCAGACATTGATTGGTACAACCGAGCGTATGATGGGACTTTAATTATTGATGGTTGTGGGGATTTTGTTAATGTGTCGTTACTTAGTTTTAATGGAGGGATTAGTTACAATCCGGTCTTAGCTCGTCGACAGTTGGGATATCCGTTGAAGGAGCCACCTAAGAGTGTTCAAGTGGAAAGCATTTTCTTTAGAGATGACAAGGAACTTCAAGACAAGATTCTGGTTGCATGGGATCATTTACATAAGAAAGGGAAGAAAAGCCTGGGAAAACTTAATTGTGTGTCCTTGGAACCATACCTTCAGTGGGTCAGAGAGAGAGCAATAAAATTGAAAATGCCTTATTCTCGTCAAGATCCTATATCTCCGAGAAGAGACCCCACTTATGTCTTTATGTATGAAGCTGAGAAGTTAGAGGTTGCTTTGAGGAAGTCGCAGCATGAGTCAGAGTCATGGAAGAACAAGTATCAAGTAGCGGTTGTAGAGAATGATGAACTCCAGAAACAGAAGGACGAACTTCAGAAGCAGCTACAGTCAAAGGATGGGGAGCTTCTTCCTTGCAATAAGAGGAAAGTTCTAGAGGATTTATTTTCCTCTGACCCACAATGTACTATTTGGAAACTGATTGTGGACAACCTTATCCGTGAGAAGACCCAGCTAGAGGATCAACTCAAGAAGCGGAATTCGAAACTTCCTTAGGGCTTTCATTAGCTTTTATTTAGCTATTTATTTTGGAATTTTAAAAGTAATTATTTGTGATCCGTTTCAAAATTAATAAAACGTTTTTCTTTTACCGCAATGTTTATAAATAGTTGGGATCCCATGAAGTCCTACTCATCCTGCATTGCATTCTTTTCTTTGTTCACTTCAAGAAACTCAATTTCGTTTCACAGGTATTGTAACCATGGACTTCAAGAGAGAAGCATTGGAGTACACTTTTCAGAGTCCTAACATTGAAAGCTTGAGAGAGCTAGCAGATCTTATCGAGAACCGACACGCTTTTACAATAGAATATGGAGAAGCCTTCCGTTTTCTCGAGCTCAAAATGAAAGGGGGGCTGTTGGAGACCCTTGTTCAGTTCTACGATCCGCTGTACCATTGTTTCACCTTTCCAGATTACCAGCTAATGCCGACCCTGGAAGAGTATTCTGATTTCTTGAAGATACCTGTGACTGCCCAACCTATATTCACCGGACGGGAAGACATACCCAGCCACCAAGAAATTGCAAATGCTACTCATCTCAGCCTAGCAGATGTCCAAGCACACTTAACCACCAAGGAAGAAGTCCTTGGATTCCCAGCTGATTTCTTGATCGAAAAAGTCTGTTACCATGCTGAAAGAAAAGAGGTCCTTATCTTGGAAGCTACCTTTGCTTTGTTGGTCTATGGGATTTTCTGGTTCCCAAAGATTGATGATTTTGTCAATATGGATGCGATTAAACTGTTTATACTCAAGAATCCAGTTCCCACCTTGCTAGCTGACACGTACCATTCAATCCACTCGAAGAATGCTGAAGGAGGAGGACATATTGTTTGCTGCACCGCCTTGCTGTACTCATGGTTTGTCGCTCGCCTAACTTGGCATCCGTCTATTTGGGATGAGGTAGAAACACCCCATTGGTCCGAGATAGTTATGGCCCTTACTCACTCAGATATCGTGTGGTACGACCCTGCTTATGGAGGTGTATATATGATTCCCATCATCGGAGGATTCACCAACATACCGCTCATTGGGAGGGAAGGATGCATAAGTTACAATCCCGCTTTGGCCCGCAGACAATTTGGGCATCCCATGATCGAAATACCTGACTAAGCTCTGTTGGAAGGGATCTTTCTCAAGGAAGGAGAAGATCCAGACCTGAAGACCGTCATAATTTACGCATGGAGATACGTCAATAAGGAAGGGATGACTGCTTTAGGATACCCCATATGCATTGTCTCTGAAGACTATCTACGTTGGGTGCACGAGAGGGCTCTCTACCTCAAGATGTCGTTCCCTTTTCATGAACCTATGGTGTTGACCTGTCATGATCCTGATTGGTTTGATGAGAGCGAAGTAGATCAGTTGAAGGCCGCCTTGAAGGTGAGATAATACTTAGAAGGGGGGTTGAATAAGTATGAAAGATTAAAACTTAGGAATAAAAACACAATTATTTTTATCCTGGTTCGTTGAACTCAACTACTCCAGTCCACCCTTCCTAGAGTGATTTGCCTTTCTCAACAAGGACTTAATCCACTATTTAATCAAACAGATTACAATAGTAACACCTAAGAACAACTGTTCTTAGTCTTCTCAAGAGCTACTGATTCCAACTGAATCCTCTTAAGGAAAACCTTTACAATCAATGTAAATCTAATACAAGAGTATGAATGCTTCTAAAAAGCTTTTATCACAACAGTGATATTTCTCTTAAGTTTAAGTACAAATAATTCTAAGAATGAATATGAAAGAATGAGAGCTTGAATGTTATAATTTCTTTTCAGCAAAATGTCTAACTAAAGAATTTGGTGGAGTCTTCCTTTTATAGGCAGCTGATCCAAGGAAGCTGAACGTTGAGAAGAGTGTCCCAAAAAGGTCTGAGCCTTTTTGTCTTCACATCAAGTGACCTTTCCTAGAAGTAGAAAGCACAGAAAAATCCTTTTTGTCTGTGTTCTTGTGTCTAGCACAAATGAGGAAAGAGACGTTTGATTTACTCCAACGGATATAATCTTTGAATATTTCTTCTTCAGTTTTCAGCAAGTTCATCAGAATCTGATTGAGTCAGAGTCTTCTAACGATGTTCAGAACTTTGCTGTATCAGAGTCTTCTGCAGCATGTGTGCTTTCAGCGTGTTGATCATCAGAGCATATTTAACACAGAACTTCAGTACTGGAAGCTTTAGTACTTTCAGAAACTTCTGTAGAAACTATGCTTTGAGAAACTCTTCATACAATATTCTTCTTAGCTTCAGATGCTTCTGACTTGCTTCAGATGCTTCTGCTTGCTTCAGATTCTTCTGGAGCTTCTGCTTCAGAATCTTCTGGAGCTTCTTGCTTCAGATCCTTCTGGAGACTACGCTCAGGATCTTCTGTAAACAGCAATCAGAATCTTCTAATGAATGCATTTGGCGCTTCAGAGTCAAGATAACTTCTTGTATACAATTCAAATTTGCTTCTGGAGAGTTAATTTCATTTCAATCTGCAGTAAAACTCTCAAGCAAATTTTAGAGTATATAATTCTTAAATACAAAATTTCCTAACAGTTATCATCAAAACAAAGAGATATTATTAAGAACCAATCTGTGTTCTAACAATCTCCCCCTTTTTGATGATGACAAAAAGTATCAGAAATTTTGTTTAACTGAACATATTAGAATTATAACTTCCCCTGAGATGATGAATCTTCCCCTGAGTTAAATACAAATAAGGAATAGAAACTTCCCTTTTGTCTTTGAGTAATCTTCAGAGTTAGATCTTGTTTGTTCTTATAACATTTGAAGGTCAAAATGTCTTGCAGATTTAAGATTCAGAGTTTGATAATAGACAAATGATCTGAGAGACTCAGAGTTTCTTTTATAGAATGTACTTATCAAATATTCTGAAATAGTCAGATTAAATGTTAGATAGAATAGATATGTCTGAAGTTTCATTCAGGTGAAGTTATATTAAACAGTTCAGATCTATATTTTCTCCCCCTTTTTTGTCATAAGCAAGAAGTAAAAACTTTAAAAGGACAAATAAAAGGAAACAGTAAATCAGATAATATAATGGAGAAAACTTTGATTCATTCATAAGATCAGATCAAGAGTACATAGGCAAACATCAGAAGATATAGCAAATAAAGTACAAATGCAAACAGATGCAAAAACATTAGAATGAAAAAAAATCTAAGAGTGTTTGGACAAAAGCATCTTCAATAGTTCTGTAATCTCAGAGGATGATTGCTCTTGCTTGGACATCCACTTAGCCATGGTTTCATTCTTTTCATCTTGCTTTGACATCCATTCTGTCATATCCTTAGACTTCTTATCCTGTTTTGCCATCCAGGATTTTATCTCTGACTGTCCAGCTTCCAGAGCAGCAATCTTATCTTCAAAATCTGGATGTTTTTTCTTTATCTCAGATGAAGAAGTATGATGAGGTTCTGTAGCCTGAACAGAGTCAATTTCCATTGGTTCTGTAGAGTCTGGAGCATTGGAAGTAGAAGAAGGGTCTACCAGAGTCATAGCCAATTGATTCTTTTCAGATGCATTTTCAGTAGATTCTGTTGATGGTGGAGGACCATCTAAAAGAAGCAGAGGTTCAGATTTGTTGACAGTCCAGAATAGAGTCCTTGCAGCCTCAACAAATCTGAGCTTTGCATCATCAGAACAGACGTTCTTCAGATTTGAAGCTACATAGTTGAATCTGTTGATGAATCCATTCCAGATGATGTCAGATTCTTTGGCATCCATTGTTGCTGAGCATTTCTTCTGAACAGTACCTAAATACATCTGTATTTCTTGCAAAAAAAGTTTGAAATAAATGATTAACATTAAGTCTGGGCTTTGGACGTAACAAAGCTTCCAGAGTTACAGGTTTAGGTTGGGGAGTTGGTGGAAAAAGAGATTTCTGAATAAAGATCAGAGGAGGAGGATAATATGGAATGAAGGGTATCTCAGAAGCTTTTTCTTTTGATCGGATTAAAGCATTAAGCAAATGAGGTTTTGCTCTTCTGTGAAGGGTAACTACATCAAAAGGTTCATTTGAGTAGGGATGGAAGGCAGATTTTGGTGGTGCATCTGATGCAACAGTGTTATCAGATGCAATTGGCAGAGCTGAAACAACAGCTTTATCAGATTTTGCAGAACATGATATGGTTGCTAAAGATCCTACATCTGACATAGATTTAATGTAATCAAGAATCACAGATGGAAGGGTCATTGTGGGTTTTGGTTTCAGAGGGTTGATGGGATCAGAGGGTTCAACTCTGTCATAAAAGTCTTTCAGTTTGAAACCATAAGACAGATTATGAAATAGAGATGATACTTGGGCACAAGATATAGAAGATCTTGAGTTTGGATTGGGAATTAAAATCTCAGATGATGGTGTAGGTGTAGGTGTGGGAATAGGATCTGGAATGGAAGCTTTTGAAGGTATAGAAGGTTCAGGTTGGTTTACCTTAGAGTATTTTTCAGATGGAGAGATTAGAAAATATGGGTGGATTTCTTATTCTGAGGAGTTAGAGGATGTGGTTGGTGTACAAGAGGTAGAAGATACTTGAAACACCGTTTTTAAGGGTGTGACATCAAGAACTTCTGTCTCACGGATGTGAGGTTCAGAAGTGTTGGTTTGTTCTGAAGGAATTTCAGATGGTTTGGATGGTTGTTCTGAGATGGGTGAATCAGATGGAATGGTAATTGGTTCTGATGAGATGGGAGCAAAAGTTACTTTTGTAGGTTCAGAAGTAACAGGTGCGATGGGTTCAGATGGTGGATTATTTGATGGTGGATTTTCAGAGGCTTTTTCTGGTTGAGATTCTTGTTGTTTCTCTGGTTGTTCAGATGATATTTGTTGTACAGAAGGTTGTGGTTGTTGTTGTGATGGTTGTTGTTCTGATAGTTGTGTTTGTGGAACAAACTGTTTGATAAGGATTTTAGGTTGAGAAGGTTTGGGGATGGAGACTGGTGGTGTTTGAGTGATTTTTGTTATTGTTGTTGTTGGAACAGGTGTTTGTTTTTGTGGTGATATGGAACTGGGAGCAATAACAGAAGTGGTTTGTGTTGAAGGTGGTTTTGGTATAGACTTAATATTAGAATCATTTATAACAATATTTGCAGAAGATACAGAAGATTTAGTACCTTTTATTTTGATCCTCTTGGCAGGTACAGAAGCAGCTTCTTCAGATTCTTTTCTCTTCAAGAGTTTCTTTGGCTTCTCAGCAATCTTGACCTTCTTCTGAGCAGGTGCAGAGTCTACTACTGGCTGAGTCCTTTTCCTCTGTAGTTGTGCTTCTTCTTCTTCTTCTGCATCTGGTAGTGGTTGTCTAGCTAGCTGAATCACATTAGCAGGAACAGGTTTTCCTTCCTTCTTGCATTCATCAATATACATAACAACTATATGTCTGGGCTCTTCAGCAAAGAATAAAGGAAAGTCATCTACAGGAACCCTCTTATTCAATTCAGACACATTCAGCTTCTTGGGAGCTGTTGTGAGTTCATCAACAATTTTGAGTCTCTGAAGACTTTTAGCATTAAGAGGCTTTCCCATTATAAATTCTAATTCCTCTGTAACTCTAGCAGCGTACAGAGCAGTGACCAAACCATTCTCAGTAAGAAGATCTGAGATCAACCTTCCAAAGGGGATCCAAGTTCGGATCTTCTGTCATTTCTCTTTCACATACTCTCTAGATGCATTGATATGGTTCCACAGATGCATAAAAAGAATGTATGGAAGATCTACCTTGGTGCTCTGACTAAGGCAATACATGAAATAGAGCTGTTCATTATTGACATAGTCTAGAGAATTAGTTGACTTCCTATGGTGGATGCATCCCATGAAGATCTTGGCCCAGATCTTGTAGTCAGGCTTCAGATCCTTGAATTTGTTAGAAGCTTGACCAGTAGTCATTACTTCTTCATATACCTCTTCCATGTCCACACGCCCAGCTGGCAAGTGGGAAACACCATCTGTTTCTTCATATCCAATTAGTTTTCTTATCAGATCTTCTGTGATAATAATTTCTTTTCCCAGCACAGAAGATAAGATGAACTTGGGGTAAACTGACGCATGGATCTAGAATTCTTTCACAAGGAGGGGGTAAACTGGTCCAAAGAGCCTATCAAAATATTTAACCCATCCTTGAGCTCCAATGATGGAACGAAACTCAAACCCATTTTCTGCAAGAGAGTCAAACTTAACCATGGATTCACATAGAACTTCCAATTTATCAACAGGTGTTAGAAGAGTTCTTTTGGGAGGAAAATAGGGATCAACACCCATGTTTTCTGAAGTTACAGCAGCCATAGAAGATTGGAATTGAGTAGTTGTTGATGATGAAGTTGCCATTGAAGAATGTTTTGTTAAACGCTTAGGTTTAGGGTTTTTATGCAGAGCAAATAGAAGATGAAAACGCATATAATTTTTCTGAGAGTGTGAAAAGTGTGAAAGTGAATACAAGTCATGTATTTATACTAAAACACTTAGGCATATCAACAGTCAGAAATTTGCATGTTTTAACAAGCATTAAATGAAAAGGAATAATAATCATTTCAAACATTAATTGCTTCTGACAATTTGGGGGAAAATCAAGATTTTCACTATTCAAACTTCACCTCAAACGTCTCTTCAGTTATGTACACGCCACCTCTTCAGATTTGGTGTGACACGTGTTTGCTTGCATGTGTTCTGAATTCTCTTAAGAAATGAAACGTTAGCCAACGTTCAGATCTTCTAAAGATTGTTAGTTCAGAGTTTCATAAAAGAAATAATGATCAGAATAAAATAAGCAAACAGAAGAAATACTTCAGAGCATTAGGCATTTTTGCATCTGTAAAAATTTGCTTCTGATAAATATCATTCTGGACAAAAATCCATACCAATATTTTTCAGAATAAATTTGAATCTATCTTCAACAAGGGGTTTTGTAAAAATATCTGCCCATTGATGATCTGTATCAACAAAGGCTAAATTTATGATTCCCTTCTGAACATAGTCTCTGATGAAATGATGCTTAATTTCTATATGTTTTGCCTTAGAATGTAAAATGGGATTCTTGGACAAACATATAGCAGAAGTATTATCACAAAAGATAGAAATGTTACTTTCAAAAATTTGATAATCTTCTAGTTGACTCTTCATCCAGAGCATCTGCGTGCTACATCCAGCAGCAGCAATGTATTCTGCCTCTGTGGTTGAAAGTGAAATTGTGGGTTGCTTCTTGCTGTACCAGGAGATTAGATTTCTTCCTAGAAATTGACAACTTCCAGAAGTACTTTTTCTTCCCACTCTGTCTCCAGCGTAGTCAGCATCACAGAATCCTACTAATTTGAAATCATCAGATTTTCTGTAACACAAACCCACATTAGAAGTACCTTTCAGATACCTTAGAATCCTCTTGACAGTTGTCAAGTGTGATTCTCTAGGATCTGATTGGAATCTAGCACACAGACAAACACTGAACAATATGTCAGGTCTAGAAGCAGTAAGATAAAGAAGAGAGCCAATCATACCTCTGTAGAGCTTCTGGTCTATTTTCTTACTTACCTCTTCCTTGCCAAGTGAGCTAGTAGGATGCATTGGAGTCTTTGCCAGCTTACTATCAGACATGTTAAATTTCTTCAGAAGTTCTTTAACATATTTTGTCTGATGTATGTAAGTGCACTCTGGAGTTTGATTAACTTGGATTCCTAGAAAGAATCTGAGTTCTCCCATCATGCTCATTTCAAATTCTGCCTGCATACATGTAGCAAACTCCTTTCCAAGCATAATATTTGTTGATCCAAAAATAATGTCATCTACATAAATTTGGCAAATTAGAAGATCTTTCTTAATTGATTTACAAAAGAGTGTTGTATCCACTTTGCCTCTGATGAAATTCTTTTCCAGAAGAAAATTGCTCAATCTCTCATACCAAGCTCTGGGAGCTTGTTTTAAACCATATAGAGATTTCTTTAATTTGAAAACATGATCTGGAAATTTTTCATTTTCAAAACCAGGAGGTTGGTGGACATAAACTTCTTCTTCTATAATACCATTAAGAAAGGCACTTTTAACATCCATCTGATACAGAGTGATGTTATTTTGTGTAGCAAATGATATAAGAAGGCATATAGATTCTAACCTTGCCACTGGAGCACATGTCTCAGTGTAATCAATACCTTCTTGTTGACTGTACCCTTGAGCAACCAGCCTTTCCTTATTCCTTTCAACTTCTCCTTTCTCATTTAGCTTATTTCTGAAGACCCATTTTGTACCAATTATATTGAATCCTTGAGGTCTTTGAACTAGATCCCATACATCATTTCTGCTGAATTAATTTAGCTCTTTTTGCATGGCAATAATCCAATCATTGTCTTGCAGAGCTTCATCTACAGAAGATGGTTCAATTTCTGACACTAGTCCAAATAGTGATGCTTCAGATGATCTTAGAAAGGATCTTGTTCTGATGGGATCATCCTTCTTTCCAATAATAACATCCTCTGGATGAGAAGCTTTAATTCTGGATGATGATCCTTTAAAAGTTGATTCTTCAGAAATGTTTAGATTATTCATCTGAAAAGTTAAAGGAGTAGCATCTGGAGTTGCTTCTGGTTCCTTCACTTGAATTTTATCTGCTTCTGGAACTTCAGAGTCAATCAAGACTACTTCCCTATCTGCAGAGTTATCAAACTGCTTTGGCTTTTCAGAGCCAAGCTTATCATCAAATCTGACATGAATGGATTCTTCCACAATCTGTGTCTCAGTGTTGTATACTCTGTAGCCTTTAGAGCGTTCAGAATATCCAAGCATGAAACACTTTTGTGCTTTGGAATCAACTTTGTTCAGATTATCCTTAGTATTCAACATATAGCAAATACATCCAAAAGGATGAAAATATGAAATGTTGGGCTTTTTGTTCTTCCACAGTTCATAAGGAGTCTTCTTCAGAAGAGGTCTAACAGACAATCTGTTCTGAATGTAACAGGCTGTGTTGATTGCTTCTGCCCAAAAGTGTTTTGCCAGATTTGTCTCATTGATCATGGTTCTGGCCATTTCTTGCAGAGTTTTGTTTTTCCTCTCTGCAACCCCATTTTGTTGTGGAGTTCTAGGACAGGAAAAATCATGAGCAATGCCATTTTCAGAAAAATATTTTTCAAAATATTTATTTTCAAATTCACCACCATGATCACTTCTGACTTTTATAATTTTGAAATCCTTTTCATTCTTGACTTGCTTGCAGAAGTCAAAGAACACAGAATGTGACTCATCCTTGTGTTTTAAGAACTTTACCCATGTCCATCTACTATAGTCATCAACAATGACTAATCCATACTTCTTGCCTCTGATGGATGCAGTTTTCACTGGTCCAAACAGATCAATATGAAGTAGTTCTAGTGGTTTAGAAGTAGAAACAACATTTGTTGATTTAAAAGATGTTTTTGAAAACTTCCCCTTTTGGCATGCTTCACAAAGAGCATCTGAAGTGAACTTCAGATTAGGGAGTCCTCTAACAAGATTAAGTTTATTAATCTGAGATATACGTCTCATATTAATATGGCCCAATCTTCTGTGCCAGACCCATTGCTCTTCATTAACAGACAAGAGGCATTTAACATTTTGAACTTTAAGTTCTGAAAGATTTATTTTATAAATGTTGTTTTTCCTCTTACCACTAAATAGGATAGAGCCATCCTTTTGACTAATAGCTTTACAACATTTTTGATTAAAGGTAATATCATAACCATTGTCACTTAATTGACTTATGGACAATAAGTTATGCTTTAACCCTTCAACAAGTAAAACATTAGTAATAGAGGGAAGTTTACCATTTCCAATAGTGCCAGATCCAATGATCTTGCCCTTCTGGTTCCCTCCAAACTTCACATCACCTCCAGGTCTAAGTTCCAGGCTTTGGAACATAGACTTTTCTCCTGTCATGTGTCGTGAGCATCCAGAGTCCAGGTACCATGATTGGCGTCCTGACCTTGCTGCTAAGAACATCTGCAACAGGAATTATTTTGTTTTTAGGTACCCAGATATTCTTGGGTCCTTTGGGGTTAGTTGGTTTGTAGGTTTGTCTAAACTTCTGTTTTTCAACATAATGTTTATTCTGACTTGCCTTGGGTTTAAACACATAAGTATTCTTCTTAGAGCTTGTGTGCTTAATGTCATTTAAGTGACCAAATTTAAATTGAGAATACAGAGGTGTCTTCTTGATGAAAAGTTTGTCAACAGATTTTGGATTACTTCCAGATGAAGATTCATATCCAATACCTCTTCTGTTGTTCCCACTAACACCATAGATCATAGAAGCCATCTTGCTTCTGTCTATGCTCTTAGTAAGAAATCTCTGAAAGCTAGATTCATATTTTTCTAAAATGTTTTCACATGACTTAGTCTCAGATTCAGATTCTTGTTGAGTTATTTCAAAGTCATTTTTGATTTTCAGATTAATTTCTTTTTGCTCAACAAGTTCTGTCTTCAGAAGATCAATCTCAGATTCAAGATTGCTTTTCAGCTTCTTGTATTTGAGTTTGATATTGTTATAACTTTTAAGAACTTCTGTTAAAACTTTTATAAGTTCTTCTTTGGTAAGTTTAGCCATTACCTCTTCAGCGTCATCATCAGATTTAGAATCTGATTCATATCCTGAGGTTCCTTCCTCTTGATCCTCTGTGTTGGCCATCAGTGCAACATTAGCACATTCTTCTTCTGATTCAGAAGATGATTCAGATTCATCTGAGTCATCCCATGTTGCCATCAGAACCTTCTTCTTTTTGTTAAACTTCTTCTTGGGTTTTTCTTTTTGAAGTTTGGGGCAATCATTCTTGTAATGCCCAGGTTCTTTGCACTCATAGCACACAACTTCTTTCTTGCCAGATCTTATGTGCCCAGAAGATTCCTTTCTATTATTAGATCTTCTGAAGTTGTTGAACTTCTTTCCCTTGTGCTTCCAGAGTCTGTTGATCCTTCTGGACAGGATGGATAATTCATCTTCTTCTTCAGAAGAAGATTCTTCAGAGCTTTCTTCAATAACCTGCAAAGCTTTAGCAGATTTGTTAGATTTTAAGGCAACAGATTTACCTTTTTCTTTCTTCTGAGGTTCATCTTCCTCAAGCTCAATTTCATGGCTCCTGAGTGAGCTGATGAGTTCTTCTAAGGAGATCTTGTTCAGGTCTTTAGCCATCTTCAAGGCAGTCACCATTGGTCTCCATCTGGTAGGTAGACTTCTGATGATTTTCTTTACATGATCTGATGTAGAGTATCCCTTGTCCAGAACTTTTAGCCCAGCTGTGAGGATCTGAAATCTGGAGAACATGGCTTCAACAGATTCAGAGTCTTCCATCTTGAAGGCCTCATACTTCTGGATCAGAGCCAGAGCTTTTGTCTTCTTGGCTTGAGAGTTTCCCTCATGAGTCATTTTTAAGGATTCAAACATATCAAAAGCAGTTTCCCTGTTTGTAATTTTTTCATACTCAGTATGGGAAATTGCATTCAATAATATAGTTCTGGCTTTGTGATGATTTCTAAAATCTTTCTTCTGAGCATCTGTCATAGATTTTCTGTCTATCTTCTTGCCATTCCCATCTGTGGGATGGACATATCCATCTATGACTAGATCCCATAGATCAGCATCATATCCTAGGAAAAAACTCTCAATTCTGTCTTTCCAGTAATCAAATTTCTCCCCATCAAACATAGGGGGTTTGGTGCTGATCCTGTCCCTTTCTTCATATTTATTGTTAATGTTGGATATTGTATTATCAGCCATTGTAACAAATAAATATATATCAAAGTATTTCTCTCTGGATCTTTACTGTCACTGTTAAGTGGTAGCACACACAGAACCGGAGCTCTGATGCCAACTGAAGGTGAGATAATACTTAGAAGGGGGGTTGAATAAGTATGAAAGATTAAAACTTAGGAATAAAAACACAATTATTTTTATCCTGGTTCGTTGAACTCAACTACTCCAGTCCACCCTTCCTAGAGTGATTTGCCTTTCTCAACAAGGACTTAATCCACTATTTAATCAAACAGATTACAATAATAACACCTAAGAACAACTGTTCTTAGTCTTCTCAAGAGCTACTAATTCCAACTGAATCCTCTTAAGGAAAACCTTTACAATCAATGTAAATCTAATACAAGAGTATGAATGCTTCTAAAAAGCTTTTATCACAACAGTGATATTTCTCTTAAGTTTAAGTACAAATAATTCTAAGAATGAATATGAAAGAATGAGAGCTTGAATGTTATAATTTCTTTTCAGCAAAATGTCTAACTAAAGAATTTGGTGGAGTCTTCCTTTTATAGGCAGCTGATCCAAGGAAGCTGAACGTTGAGAAGAGTGTCCCAAAAAGGTCTGAGCCTTTTTGTCTTCACATCAAGTGACCTTTCCTAGAAGTAGAAAGCACAGAAAAATCCTTTTTGTATGTGTTCTTGTGTCTAGCACAAATGAGGAAAGAGACGTTTGATTTACTCCAACGGATATAATCTTTGAATATTTCTTCTTCAGTTTTCAGCAAGTTCATCAGAATCTAATTGAGTCAGAGTCTTCTAACGATGTTCAGAACTTTGCTGTATCAGAGTCTTCTGCAGCATGTGTGCTTTCAGCGTGTTGATCATCAGAGCATATTTAACACAGAACTTCAGTACTGGCAGCTTTAGTACTTTCAGAAACTTCTGTAGAAACTATGCTTTGAGAAACTCTTCATACAATATTCTTCTTAGCTTCAGATGCTTCTGACTTGCTTCAGATGCTTCTGCTTGCTTCAGATTCTTCTAGAGCTTCTGCTTCAGAATCTTCTGGAGCTTCTTGCTTCAGATCCTTCTGGAGACTACGCTCAGGATCTTCTGTAAACAGCAATCAGAATCTTCTAATGAATGCATCTGGCGCTTCAGAGTCAAGATAACTTCTTGTATACAATTCAGATTTGCTTCTGGAGAGTTAATTTCATTTCAATCTGCAGTAAAACTCTCAAGCAAATTTTAGAGTATATAATTCTTAAATACAAAATTTCCTAACAGTTATCATCAAAACAAAGAGATATTATTAAGAACCAATCTGTGTTCTAACACGCCTTGGACGAGACTCGGAAACTGAAGGCCGCTTGGAGGAACAAGTTTTTCACCCTCAAGGTAGAGAAAGAGAAGTCTCAGAAGCTGCCAGAGATAGAATCTGCAAGGAAAAGGAAGGTGCGAGAGGATTTATTTTCCTCTCACAGCTCTTCCGAAATTGTCACCAGTGATGATCTTCCCCCAACTACTATGGCTTGGAAGGAATGTGTAGATCGACTCATCAGTGAGAAGGCCGAATTGCAAGAACGCGTCAACCAGTTAGAAGAAGAACTTCGTGCACAGAAGGAGCATAGGGAGTAGACCTCTGAGTTCTCTTTTGCTTTTGGTTCAATGTAATAAACACTTAAAAGAGTACTTTGCTTTGTAATGCTTCTCGAATATCAAATATATAAGTCTTTTTTTTCTTTTCAATCTTATAATACCGAAAAAACAATTTGAGTTTCTTGAAGTTTCATCCTGCATTCTTCATAGCATCTAGCATTTTAGCATGTGCATGTGTCTCTTCTCCGCTGCGTCCTCATCCGGTCTTCTGTCTTTGTCTTGTCAGCAGACATCTCGACCATTTGACCAAGCTTGAAGTATTATTGAAGGATAGTAAAGAGAACAAGGATATGGATCGCATGACTGGCTTCAGAGTAAGGACTAATCCAACATTTGACTGTTCCTCCGACGACTTTGTTCAACAAGTGAATGTTCCTGTGCAACCCTAGCCTATGCATGACAACCTGTTTGTTGATATGCAGAATACTCATACTGAAAAGAAAGTGGACGATCCTATAATTATAGCAATTGAGAAAGGATTTCGTGATCTCTAAGAACAAGTGAAGATGATGAAAGGAGCTAATGCATCTGGTCTTGATGCTCACGACCTATGTTTAGTTCCAGGCGTAATTAACCCTCCAAAGTTCAAGATGCCTGTCTTTGAAGTATACAAAGGTGTCAGTTGTCCAAAATACCATTTGACAATGTTTTGTCGAAAGATGACTGCCTACATCGACAACGACAAACTGATGATTCACTGCTTTCAAGAAAGTTTATGTGGGGCATCCTTAATATGGTATATGAAGTTACAAAGTAACCATATTCAGTCTTGGGAAGACTTAGCCATTGCTTTTGTGAAACAATACAATTACAATTTGGGTATAGCTCCAGATAATGACAATGGATCTTCCAGAGAGCTCATAGCTTCGATACCTCATCCTCAACATCAATATGCAACGCCTGCTCAGCGCGAACAACAACTACCTCCCAAGCGGAAGTTGGCCTCTCCAGATCAACCGCAGAATTGACGGTTTCAGAAACGGTTTCATAATCAGAAGATATCTTTGGATATTCCGAGAAAAGGAATTCGTGAGTTTGACCCCATCCCTATGAAGTATGCTGACCTTTTTCCAACATTAATCCAGAAAGGTCATATCCAGACAAGACCTCCACCTAAAGTACCTGAGAAAATTCCGTACTGGTACAAATCTGACAAATTTTGCCCATACCATCAAAGTGCTCCAGGCCACGATATTGAGAACTGTTACGGTTTGAAGGCAGACATTCAAAGGTTGGTTAAGTGCGGGACCTTCTCCTTTAAGGATTCCCATCCTAATGTGCAAGACAATCCTTAACCTCAACATGGTTTGTCCTCCGTGAACATGATCCAGGGTCATTTGGGAAACTCACATCAATATGGTGTCTGAAGGCTGCATACCAGACGATTCTGCAAAGACCGAATAAAATCCTAGGAGGGGCTCATTAGAGTGTTTTCCCATTTGTTTTTGTGTTTTTCGTTTCTTTGATTAAAAGCATATTTGGCATGTAAGAACCTGTTATTTTGAATAATTAATGCAGTAAGATGTTTGTCTTGAAGAAATCCATTCGTTTTCACTCGTAAAATGCTTTTCATAATTTATAATGCCAACTTTATCAATTTTCTTTTCACTTTGGTGAATAATTGAAAGGAGGATGACGAAGTAAAACGCAGGATCCTTTGGTATGCTTTTGAATAAAAACCCTACTGATGATGTAAGGCATTGTTTCAAACCTCCTAAACACCAAAAATAGTTAATCCCTCTTTTAAGACTTGAGAGAGAATCTGTTTTCCCCCCAAATCAAAGCCCTCATTTTTAACCTGGGACAGGGTATCATCAAAAATGAGCATCTTTCAAAGATTGGGTGGGCACAAATATATTTTAGCTTTTCATTCCTTTGTTTTACAAATTAAAAAAACTAGACCCAAATACAACCCTCAAAAGTCCTGATTGAAGTAAGGTTTAGTTCGAAAGCGTACTTGATGAGATGTCGTTTCCTGACTCCTATGAGCCATGCTCAATTTTTTTGGCATTATAAAATTAATTTATATCCTAACCAGTGATTTCAGTCACTAGTTATTGGGATACCTTTTTAAAAAAAAACAAACCTCAAGACAAACGTATGATGCATTGACAAATTCAGAATTAACATTTCTGATTTGCTAACCTTGTTTGATATCTTAGAAATATTACACATGAGCATCAATAATAAGTTTATTCTATTGGAACTTGAAGACTCTGCTAATCGGGGGCAAGTTTGTTTCCAAACGGTTTGTTCTAATACAAATTTGACTTTCTGAAGAACCATTTTTGAAGACTCAGTCTTATTACCGTCAATCAGGGCCAGTTACGTCAAGATTCGGCGAATCTCTCCAAGAGTTTGAAAACAATGGGACGCCATGTTTTCTATAAAATCCTCTTTGAAAACTCTTGTTTCTCATGAACCAGGTGACTTAGGGCATTTGAGGATTGATATGACGACTATCATTACGCAACTCATCAATACCGGATTTCATCAAAACTCCCTGATGAATCCTTTCAATACAAAATACCAGTGAACATTCGAAGTAGATATTATTCGACTCCTTAGTGGATCTTCTACAACACCAGTCTTCTCCAGCGAAGTGGATGTTTATTTCACCCCCACTGAAGCTCAACTCCGACAACTAAAGTGACACAGGTTTCTCATTTAAAGAGGATATTTATTTTATCCCCTGTAAAACATCAATTTAGGTATTTCCATCTGCAACTCCAGCAGGAATCTCTCTAGGGAAGTGGATATTTGTTTTATCCACGAAGTTTCTCCAATTAAGAAATGAATACGTTTCTAGTAGATCTTTTCCTGATCTTCAACAGGACAATCTTTCAGACTTATCAAGGTGTTACATCCCTAAGTGGATTAATCTCTATTCCCCAAGAGAAATTTTGAAGCCTTGAGGCAGGATTGTGATCCCATATTTGGCTCCCCATCTATCCCTAGTAATACTTCTATCTTCGAGGATTGGTCGGAGGTTTGCTTCGAGATGTTCATTTCATCTCCGCTTGTATCTTTTCGCTTGTTTCGTCAGCATATGCATAGCATATAGATAGATAGCATGACATGTGCATCTTGCACCTTTGTTTTGTTTGTTCTATCACTTTGGCTGTGTTTATCCCCGAGTGGCTGGGTGTGTCTCCTCCTTTCAAGTAGAGTTGTCGGTCTTAGGCAGAAAAGATCACATTACTTCTATTTCCCCATGAAGTTCGATCCTCGTGGAAGACGGTTGTTTTAGTTAGATACCATTCGAGCTCATGCCTCAATGGTCGAGTCTTGCTTGACAGTTTCTCTTTAGTTATCTCCTGAATTGAACTTCGGTCTTTGGGCAATCACATTGCGGATCTCCAACTTTTGAATAGGGCTAAGGCGTGCATTTATTTTGCATTTCTTCCCCCAAGAAGAATTTATGAGGATAATTATTGAAGACGGGATTTTCCCGACGACATTTCTAACAATTTACATCTGGACTACAAGCACTCTCTTTATTTGAGCAACTCGTTTTGATCAGGATCTTGTTCAAAACGACAAATGGCAGTCTCTTCAAGACAATCAGTCCATCCCCAGTGGATTTATCAAGATTATCAATTCATCAAAAGGCATCCCTCCAGAAATCTGTTAGGGAAATGCGTCTAAGACATTACAAATATTTCTCTTTATCCGAGAATTCACACTACAATGATATATACTTTTACAGTTACAACAAGGGTACCTCCCGGGAACGTATTCCCCAATGAGCCCATCGCACAAGATTAATTCCATCAAGTGACATCTCTCCATAGAAGTCGAGGAAATTCATTACAGTCAGTCTCTCTTTATTTGAGAAGACACATTTTACAAATCAACCGGCTTACATCTCTTTTGAAAACCCCCGGTGAAGTTTTACAATCTCCAATACATTCTGGCTCACAGCCAAGAAATTTTACAATCTACAAGGTTCTACCATGACATCTACAATCTACAAAATTTGAAATCCCCTGTGAAGATGCTCTCCCGAGTTTTCATCATTTCAGGTAGAGACCGAGACCCGTCCATGGCAAACACACCAAGAGTCGTTTGGGAGGTTATTTCAAGAAGCTGAGACCCGTTCATGGCAAACACACCATGAGTCGTTGGGGAGGTTATTTCAAGAAGCTGAGACCCGTTCATGGCAAACACACCATGAGTCGTTGGGGAGGTTATTTCAAGAAGCTTAGACCCGTTCATGGCAAACACACCATGAGTCGTTGGGGAGGTTTATTTCAAGAGATCGAGACCCGTTCATGGCAAACACACCATGAATCGAGGAAAGTTTTGTTTACACTATTATCAACACCACATTCAAAAGCAAAATCATGTTTCGATCAAGAGAGTTCGTTTTGGTTATCACCGTTGTTCGGACTACTACCGGTTGACATCAAACTATCCTCCTGTTACAAGCCTCTCACCTATTGTTAAAACACCGTACTTTTGGTATATGGGCTATACTGTTATACTTTGGAGATTCCCCATTGGTGGTAGTTTCTTGTCCCCGTGGAATCCCGTTTTGTTGGATCTATGGCTCCTGTGCTTCACGTGTTGTGTCCAGTTCACCCCCCTGCGACATCTTTCCTCACAGGACCGTCTGTCTTGCATTCTCATGTCATTGCATATCATTTGCATTCGGTGGCTTCTTAGCACCAAAAATTCGTGCAATGTTTGTATTTAAGTCCCTCCTATCTCGTCGAGACGAAGATTTCAATCTCCATATCTCGTAATAGAAGAAACTTAAATAGGGGCATCTGTCGCACCCTAATTTTTGACCTTAAGATTCCACCTCCTTCGTTTTTTGCGTGCTTTATTTTTACTATTATACTTGTGTTTGCTATGACTAAAAAGTGTGTGCAGGTGTATTAAATTCAAGTGGAGATAACACTCATAATCCAATCCTTCCGGACATGGTCAGTTGGTTCTTATTCAAAGTTGTTCCTAAGGTTTCAAATTGGGTCGGGCCACTTTCATAATTATCTCTCATGGTCGCAAGCTCAAGCATGACAAAGTAAATCCAATAGGGCAAGTCTACGCTTTTGAAGATTTCATCACTTAAGTAGCCAAGCATCAAGTTCAAGGAGGTCTTCATGTGATTGTATCGAATCTTGATGCCAAACGGCAAGACGTAAAGTTACTCCAAGTCTTTCATTTCGAAGGTGGTCCTAAGATTACGAGTTCTTTTCTAAAACGGATTTGAATGGAAAGGTTGAAGAATTGTATAATACTGTGCAAGTACTTAGCCAGAACAAGTTTGAGGGAGAAGTTGCGTTCCATTATGAGTACAAGCTAAAGGACTAAAAAGTAATTTGATTTCATTCTTAAAAAGCTTTGCAAGCGGCACATTTTTCTCTTTCTCTTAGAGTCACATAACATGCTAAAGCCATAAACTCCTCAATTATAAGAGAAAATCCATTTATACTTTACAAAAAAACAATACGAATTCCGAGATTTCAAGTGTTACAAATGAACCTAAGATCCAAAGAGAGTCAAAGGACCAAATTCATGCCTCTTCTTCTTGACAGTTACAAGGGCATATTAAAGGTTACATTCAGTTTTGTAATAAGGAGAACGCAGCTCCTAACAAGCCCGCCTAAATATCATGGGAGGATGGCAATACTACCTCTAAGTATTTGTCATTTATTACACTAATAATTTCTTATAAACCTCAGTATCCATTTCTAGGCATTCAGAACTTGTCCAAACGAGTTCCACTGCTGCGCTGCATCAAACTGTATTGCTCCTATCAAGAAGGAAGCCGCAAGATCTCGTAACCATCTACAACTAGAAGAACCACTTTGTTTTACCAAAAGTAACATTTGAAGTCTCACAAGGTGTCGAACGTGAAGCTCGACATCGAAGAATTCACACTGGCATCCCCTGTTCATGGCAACACATCTTCAAAATGAAGACAAAGTTTTAATTTGTAGAAGTTACCATTTGTTGGAATTGGAATAAACCTAATTCCTGTTGTTAAGTTGTTACATCCTGTACGAACATCCCTCCAGCTTCAGATCAAAATAGCTTCCAGTTGCATAGGCCAAACCTACATTGAAAGACATGATAATCAAGCTTATTCACCAAGGCTTCCCATCTTGCTAAACAGTTAACGGAAACACGCAGTTAAAACCACTTGCGGTGAAGATTCTAAAAGCTGGTTAGATTGGAAACACGGGCTAACGCGGGTCATTTCCGTCGATTGGGATTAACTTGGGTGTCAATATTACCTAAAATATGAAGCAATATAATCAGTTAACCGGAAGACGAAACCGTCAGCATAAACCAAAGCCATCCATGAAGCAAGTTTCGAAGAAAGCCTGCACAACCTCTGAGTTAGTCAGCGCAGAAGATCAAGCCGTACCTTGATTTGAGAACAGAATATCACATTTAATAGTCATCAGTATCCTGCAGTAAATGCATTGGCTCGATAAGTCCACAACTCGTTTCAAAGCTTGTTAAGACAAGAAGGAAAACACAGTTAAACAACACAACCTGGTTGATTACGCCATGGACATTCACTAAATATTCAACCAAACCCTCAGATGAAATCTGGGCTAGGCTTGTTCAGTTAGATTAGAGGTACTCAAATATTGAGATAAGGGCAGATGAATGGGATATATGTTCGAAGATGTTAGTTACTTCTAGTGATAAGCATAGCTGATGAAAAATAGCAAAGAACTCTAATCTATGTCCTGCTACTATGGAAAATAAGAGTTCAAGTGCAATACTAGTTGATGGGGCTAAGATGCGCAGTGGTGATAATGTTGTTATCAAAGATGGAAGTGAAATTATCTCTGGCCCTGATAGAGAAGAATTTGTCAGCTACAGATTCCAAATCAACACCTACTCATACCCACATAATTTCCTTTGACAGCCCCCACTGTTATATACCAGCAAAGTGGAAGAGTTACAATCTGGTAGCTGGGATCATAATCAGTATATGTTGTAGCCTATTTCCCCCCTGCATTCAGAAACAATACATGTTAGAGCTGTAACTTCTTGGTGCAAAGAAAGGAAACAAACAACAATTTCATGTCCTGTTCGAGCTATGAAGCCAGTGAAGCAACCTACAGAGAACAATGTCCAAAGGTCAATATATTATCTAAGATCAGGCACTACAGAAACAGAGGCATAAATGTATTAGTGTAAAGAGAGTGCAAACTTAACCTCAAAGTTATACTATCAAGACTCGTAGTATGCACTACTATTAGCCAAGTTTGTACATCATGAACGAAACCATATCTACACCTGTCCCAAGTAGTCCAAAGTAAATTGAGGCTTGCGAACAGACAACCCAGGAGAAACAACAAAAGACCTCCAACGAACACTCAACTTGGTTTGCAGCCACTCTTTTACAACTCGGCTCCATACCTTCTTCAGATTTTGCTCAGTCCTAACACCAAAGAAACAGAGATAATAAGCCATTGAATTTACGTAAAGGAATTTTCAAATTCAGGACTGCTACCAACACTGAAGCTTTGGGGCTCACCAGTTACGCTACCGTATTTTCCCTGGGCTGCTAGTTTCCCTTGGCCCAAAATCATCTGCTATCCACACCTGCCAAATCACAAAATTCAGAGTTAGTAATCAATTGGGGAATATGCTTTTTTTTGAAAAAAAGATCCAATCCAAGACAGCTATCAGATTCTTCAGCATCAATTAAGAGATCTTTCAAATCGAATCACACAGAAAGGGATTCTCATCAACAATATTAACTCAATCAACGAGAAAGGAAAGTTTTCAAATGATTGTCTAACACAGGAATAGAAGGTTTTAATACAGCAATCAAAACATTCAATCAGAGTTTTAAAGACGGGAAAGCCCAAGCTCGCCTATAAAAAGAGGGGTTTGAATCGAAGAAGACACTTTGGATGAAATTCGAAACTCAGTGAAAATCACAAAACCTTAAGTAAATCAAATCGAAAGGAGAGAGGAGGAACTCATCTTTTCGCTGAAGCCTTCGAAGATTATCGCCTCCGAAGCCAATCGCGAAACCACCGGAAGGACTCGCTCGTGTTTCGCATTCCGCCGCCGTCTCCCACCCTCGGTAAAACTCTACATATTTTAAGATTATTGAATGCTTGACACCTTGATCTATGTTTCAAGTACAATAATGGAGATGAAGGATCGAGAGAGAAAAGATCGAGAGAGAGATGAATCGGAAGAGAGGTCGGGCGAGTGGTGATTAGGGTTTTCCGCCGTTGTTTGTTTTTCTGTTTCAACTGTTCTGTTGTTTTGTATTACTATGAATTTTATGTATGCACAACCACGGTAGTACCGTTGTCCACCATCACTATCACCACATATCACCCACCAATCACGATCCAATGGACCACGTTGCGAGCCCACAGTAAGTCCCATGCATCCGCGTAACACTAGATCCTGCGTTTTATTATTAATCTAGTTTTATTTTAATCAACCTTTTTAAAAAAAACTAATAATCTGGTTTAACCTTTTTAAAACCTTTAATCTTTAATTAACTTTAGTTATTATTTAAAAATAATAACTATTAATCTTTTTTTAGAATAAACTAATAACTTTTCTAATTAATCATAATCAATTTTTTTATCTTTTAATTTAATTATATAGTTAATTCACCTTTAATGATTCACTTTATTTAATATTTCAATTTAATCAACCTTTATAGTTTTTTATCCTAATAACTAGAAAGACTCCTTTTAATAAAATTAATTCATTTTTGCTAATTAATTTAAATTAATTTTTCTTTCAAATCAACTTAATAACACTTTATTTAAATAATATGTTTATTCACTAAAAAACTTTCTTATAAATGACTTACACCTAATTGCAATTTATCTAATTAATAATAAAACCAATTTAGGATTTTAGAAACAATAATAAAACAACCTTTTTTATTTCATATAAATCAACTTTTAAGAGCAATCATGACATTTATATAAAAATAAATCATTTCATTTAAGATAATAAAATTAAAATCATTTAGTATATTAAATCATTTTATTTAAAAACCTTGTCTGTTAGAATCTAATTTATATTAATCTCACTTAAAATCAATCCGACTACAATCAACTCAACCTCGCCTAAAAACAATCGACATCGTAATACAATCAATCGTGCACGCTTGCGCCTCGATCCGATCCATTCACATTCACAATCCACTCTCTTACACCCTAGCGCTTTCATGCGTATGTATGGTTTTATTTATCTGCCCTTTATCATCGCAATTCATTTTACAGTAATTTACTTTTCTCGCATCGCATTCGGTCCAAAGGAAGAACCTACACATGATTCAACACTTGTGTGTATTGCATCTCATTTGCATCATATCCCCCATGATCCTTGATCCCATTCAAGTCGATCTTCTAAGTTAGATCCTACCCCATAGGAAGGACCTTTATCTTTACAACTTAGAATAAACCAAATCAACTCAATCAAACAACATCATTCAAACACATTAGAGAATAAGATGTTAATCATCTTAAGTGGGATAAAACTTCTACCCCATAACAACATAATCAATTTTCCTACAACGTTCTGGTGGTTTAAATCAAGTAATCTCCCTTAAAATGGCAACTCATCTTTTTCTCCTAAAATCAAAATCAACTACCCCTTGTTCCGTAGGAACTTTAACCACAGTCAAAGAACTCCTCAAACCCTTTAGGGGAACTACAAATACTCTGATTCCACTCTCGTAAGGATATGTAGGCATAAGATGCGATATCTTATCGAGTATACTTAGAAATAAACCCCTAGGTCTTTCATCCTTAAGCAGATAACCCTTAGCAATAAACAACATTAAAACAAGAGGTTCCTGTAGAGTACTACAGAAACTTAGGATGCTAGCACCTTCCCTAAGTTTAACCAACCCCCGAACCTATAACTCTCTAGCTTGCATTTGCATTGCATTGTGGGAATTTCGATCTTTATCCCTTCCTTTGGACAAATCAAAGTTCGGTTGCAAATGAATAATATTCAAGCTCATTAATAGCTTGGTATCCAAATTTCACCACGACAGTAGCCTATCACAATTCCAAAGTAGGGAAAATGACCCAAATGGCCATTCTCCATAGATTTGAAATTGAGAAGGTTATCGACTTCGATACACGACGGTTACGAATCTAAAGACATCATCGATCGGAAAAAGAAATAAAAATGGAAATGGAATAGAAAATGAAATATAAAATGAAATAGTATCGAATAAATCATCATCTATCAATAATTTGACCGATAATAATTATTAAAATTCGTCATGGACCAAAAAGTAATAAAAATGAATAAAAATGAATAAAATGAGTAAAAATCGATAAAAATCGAAAATGAAAAGTTTGAAAAAAGTTGGTCTCAGATCCAACGTTATTTATCAATAGTTTGACCAATAATGGTTTACCGAGGTCTCGTCATCGACCCAAAAACGATAAAAAGAATAAAAAGAGAAATCAAGCTAAAAATGAGATTAATTATGTTTAAGTCAATATTAAAGTTCAAACCAATTATGAAACTTAAAACCACATTAAATGGCGATTAAAAATGGTAGAAAGTAGTAAGGGTATGGATAGTACATGGAGTGTATTCAAAATGAAGGAGAGGATCATTTGGGCTAAGCCCATCACCTTTCCTTACACTCAGATGGGGTGCAGAAATTAAAAGGTGGGTGTCTAAACAAACTATGGGATGAGCCCACTCAAAACATGCAAAATGAGAGAAGGTAAAAACAAAAAAACCACATGGGCTTCTGCCAGAACTTCATCATCCCAAAACCAAAACAAAGATACATTCTAAAAAGAAAAAAGCATCAGAAATGGCACTCCCACCCCATCATTTATTCCTCCATCAATAAACAAATCAAACTTCCCGAAGTAAATAACATGACCCTCCACACCAAAACACACACTAAAAAATGAAAAAGAGGAACTCGAAGAACCAAAAATCCATGGAAAAATAAAACGACACAACCTTCTCCTTCAATTCCTCTCGCGGAAACTCTGTCTGATTCACGTTTCATACGCCTCAAACATTTTTAGGTTTGGTCCAGATTTCTCCTCTTCTTTCTTTGTTCATCTCTAGTTTTCGCGTTTTCGGATATGGGTTGCATTGGTTGAAGTTATTGAAGAGGAAAGCAAAGGGTTTCAGACAGTGGGTTGAGATTTTGGGGTTGGTGAGGTGAGTTATGGTGTTTCAACGTTGTTGATGAAGGAGGTATGAGAATGGGTTTTATGTTGATTGTTACGGTAAATGAAGAACTGTGAGGTTTAATTTCAGGTTTGAAGAGGATTTGGTTTGAAATGTTGAAGAGGAAGAGTTGAAGTTGGTTCAATCAAATCAAGAGAAAAGTGGGTCGGGGTTCGTTGAAGGGGTTTTGGTTTGAAGGGATTTGATGGAGGATTTGTGAAGAAATTTTGAGGGAGATTTTGAAAGAGATGGCGGCTAGGGTTCAGAGGCTCTCCCTTTTACTCTGAAAGAAGATGGTATTTATGTAAGCTCTTAAGGGTATCTTGGGAATTTGGGAGAAGGTACGATGTTGTGGTTTTGCTACACTGTAGGATGAAAAGAGGAGAGGGTACGTGGTTTTGGGCTGAATTTTGTACAGGTTTTAATGTATTTTTTCCAGAATGGTACAAGTAGTGGTGTGTTGTGAATTTTTTCGTACAAGTTATGCGTGTGATACAACTGCTGTTGTGTTGGTTTATTCTGTTGTGGGGTCTTTGTTTGCAAGTGATAAATGATTTATTTTTATGCAGAAATCAATTAGTGTTGGCTAAGACGGAGCCAACTTCAAATTGGTTCAAAGCATGGTTTGCGCAGCGGCCGTGAGTCAGTGCTTATGGACAAGGCCTGTATAGCATGGGATCTGTGTAGGATCTAGTGTGTTGTAGGTGGTTTGTGACAGATGAGTGGGCATCGTGTACGACATATCGAACAACATCAAAAGAATATTGCAACTGGTATTTCACTTTATCACTTTTCTTATTTTGTCGTATTGCGGCCGGTTGAATTCAAATCATAATTGTTGTTGTTGCCTGTGCAGGTGGATCATGAGCTAATGCAGGAGCCGAGTTGGTGCCGGTTTGAGGTGTACTAAAGGCATGCTTTGCAGTTGAGGGAAATTACATGATGGCTAGCATCTGAAGGTGGCTTCCGTGTTTTTCGAGTTACGACTTTTTCTATGGTTTTCTTTGTTAGAGATTCCTACCAAGTTTGTGTATGAAGCTGATGAGAGCAACACCATCAAATACAGGTATTGTTCGTGCCTTGCTCTTTAGGTATCAGTAATTGACTAAACCATTCCCTTAAGCTTTATGAAATTCTGAAAATGGTTATAATGCAGATGTTCATGACCATATTAAGCTCACGCAAAAGGGGATGATATTAGGGTCCTGTCAACTTTGAATTTACTATCTTCCATTGATACTAAAGACCTTGGTGAACTCCCATGCCTTTAAAGTGAAATACCGTCTACTTTCTCCTGGCAATTACCTATGGGATGTTCCTGTCTATCCATACTTGTAGGTCTTAGTTACATGTTGCAGTTAATAACTGTGATTTTTGAAAAGCTATGGGAAATTGAAGGTATTGACAAGGAGAAATTTAAAGACCTTTCTCATGAATTCATGATTTTATCTTGAAGAAACTATCCTGAAGGGATTCCACATTTCAGTCCCGACGTTGCGGTGTATCCGAATTACTCAAATTTTCGGCCCAACATACTTTATCATGATATGGTTGTTAATTTTGAGATACCAATACATTGCTAATATACAACTGCCAGTTTAAGTTAATCCTGGTCTGTCACAGGTTTGCTGCTTCAATTGCATTTACGGAAGTTGGTCACAAAGTGATGTTTAACCTGTGGCTGGACCGTATAATGACCTGCGGCGAGAGCTGTTATACGATACGTGTTACATGCCTCGTCCTTGTTGCCTTAGTATCTTGCTCACAATTTCCATGTATTTAATAATGTTTCCTTTCATTGCGACTTATGAGTTGTGGCGGTTTCGACCATGTTGCTGACACGGTAGCCCTCTTTTGATTTAACAGGTTATTTCCTCTTACCTTCTATGAATACCTTAAACGCGTAGCTTGGTAGAACCTGTTCTTCGTAATCCCTACGTTTCGTCTCGGGTGCTTTTATTAAAAACATGCCAATTTGGTCTTACATCATTATACTTTGAAGAATTTTATTGTTATTTTGTCTGATGGATGATTTCTATGAAGCAGGCAAGGTGTGAGCACCATACTCATAGCTACCATCGTGTTTTACTTACCTCAGATGCTTGGAGCTTGGCATGATATCACCTCATTATGGAAAGAGGAAGTGCAAGGGCTGCTTTCGAGGCCAACTGAATTGCATTCTGTAGATCTCTTGTAGGATTATTTATACAATGTAACATCACTTGAATTCTCTGTGTCGGCTCTTTCCATCTATGAGACAACCTGATTATTTTTGTGACTTCAGGTTTCAATTTCTAAACCAGTTAAACCTTGTGACTGTACTCTGTAAGTTTTGGCATTTATGAGTCAGAACAATAATTATAGTGAATCAAAGTGACCTTACTCTATTTTAAATATGAACATCAGGACCTCATTGTGGTGCTAATCGTGAACACTACTTGGTTTCATTATCTTTTTTCTGCTGGTAACAATATAATTTACAACCTCAAGTAGTCCATTTATTATTTTATCATCAACACTTGAGTGGTTGCAACAGCCTTGAAAAATCTTGGCAACACACGTGCTCCTTTACCAACATTACTATAGCCTTATGAATGCCAAAAAACTCAATTGGTATTAACATTATCTCCTTGCATTGAATATCTATCATCACATATTATCACATGACATATGTTTCAAAATATGACCTTGAATTGAACTAAGCACTTGAATCTCTTAATAGTTATTCCCCTTAAAAATACACACGACCAAAACCATCCATTAACTCTTTGAATTAATTAAAACCTGGATTACATGTCTTTTTTCCACGACCACATAACCTTAACATCCATTCAGAACCTAATTTAGACTTGTTCCTGAAATTTGGCCCATACACTGACAATTGCAAACATTCCCGACTTGATGAACTTCAAATGAAAATCAATTCAACTTAATCCAGTAACATATATTTTTTGGATTTTTTTTAATAAAGCACGTGGATAAATATACAAAATGGAGGTTGTACAAAGGTAGGACGAATTTGGGGTATGACACGGGGTAGGAGGGATATCAAGAGCTTCAGATGCATAAACGACATTATGAAAAGCATCACCCTGCAAGGCAGCATTAATCTCAACACAAACAGAGCAAACATTATTGTCAGTACATAAATCACAAAAGTAAGTATCGTCATAATCTTATAAAGATGGAAAATCAGATAACAACTCAGGATAAGTATCATCAACTAAATCAGACAATAACTCTTTCGGATTCACTACTGTTTGGACGGGTGGTTGGTTTGATTCTTGAGCTTGCTGCATGGCATTCACTACATTGGCAAGCTGTCCAATCTGTGTCTGCAAAGCCTGAAGACTTAAATTTATTCGTTGCTAAAACTAAAGATCATTTATAGCCATTTTCTTGATAATGTCCTCTAGTGAAGGTTCATAAGGTGTAGAGTACACAATTTAGAATTCCTTCATATGCTTATTTGGATCCTCACTTGCAAGTCCATTAAACCTTCTCAACATGTATATTAAACCAGAATTCCGTTCGAAAGGTACAGTAACAACCAGAATTCCATTCTAATGCAATCACATTAAGCCCTTTATATATTCACACACATGGTAAATAAACTTGTTAGTGACTATGACCCATATATTTTCAACAATTCAAAACTAACCACTTAAATAGCAACAACGATAGTTTTTTTCTTTTTTTTGTGTGTGAAGGTTTCACAACCGTTAGCCTAAGTGACCGGGTGAGGGTCACCTAACTTAAAATGCGGATTCCTATTTAGATTTCCTATTAAGCACATGATCATTCACTTATTTGCATCAACTTAATTACTTAGTGTATGATTTATAGATGGTGTTGATTGCTAGATAAACTACTTAAGAGCTATTAAAGGATGAGAACTCAAGGTTGTAATAACAAATATTTAAATTGATTTCCATATTAAGGAGAATTAAGGTGTTAAAACGGTATCGATCTTATAAAATTTTCCCAATTCTCCACAATCTAACCTCAAATTAATCTATAGCCTAAAAATTTCAAAAGATGCATTGTGTTTCTAAGGAAAAAAAATTAAGAACAAAACCAAAACAAAAGAAAATTTAAAACAAAACAAAGAAAATAAAATAAAGAAATGGTTCCCTCCCCCACACTTAAAATATGCATTGTCCTTAATGACAGAACATAAATATAAGAGTGAGAGAAAGGAAAGAACTCACTCGAATATTCAAGGTGGATAGGTGATCACATAAGTAGCCTTTCTCAAAGAGAGATTTCTTGCAGTCTCCTCTTCCAAAGTGGGGAGTAACTTTGGGTAGCATCCATCACCCTTGAAATTTGTATTATTGCCTTCTCTTTTTATTCTAGGATCAAATAAGAATCTTCGATAAGTAAAAGTGTCGCATTGGCACGTGAATGTGATCTCTTTTTTCATAACATCAAGAATTAGAGGATTAAAAGGCTACCTCACTAATTTTCTTCTATCTTCCATCGAGGTCCATCCAATTCCCTTCTTATTTTTCTTTTAAACCTGCAAAAGCTTATTTTCTTGATCAAAATCAAGGTTAGAAGAAATTATAATTGGAAGCTTTTCATCGCTCTCTAAATAAGCATATTTCAGATTATCAGAAAGTGGTTTAATCTCTAAGGAAGGAGGTTGTTTAATGGATGGCATGATCGGGGCAGGAGGGATATTAAGAGCTTCAGATGCATAAATGACATCATCAAAAGCATCACCCTGCAAGGCAGCATTAATCTCAGCACAAACAGAGCAAACATTTTTGTCAGTACATAAATCACAAAAGTAAGTATCATCATAATCTTATAAAGATGGAAAATCAGATAACAATTCAGGATAAGTATCATAAACTAAATCAGACAATAACTCTTTTGGATTCACTACTGTTTGGAAGGGTAGTTGGTTTGATTCTTGAGCTTGCTGCATGGTATTCACTACAGCGGTAAGCTGTCCAATCTGTGTCTCCAAAGCCTGAAGACTAGAATTTGTTCGTTGCTGAAACTAAAGATCATTTATAGCCATTTGTTTGACAATGTCCTCTAGTGAAGGTTCATAAGGTGTAGAGTACACAATTTAGAATTCCTTCATATGCTTATTTGGATCCTCACTTGCAAGTCCATTAAAGCTTAACAACATGTATATTAAACCAGAATTCCATTCGAAAGGTACAGTAACAACATGATATTTCATACATAAAGCATTATAATTCATATCATGTGCAACAAGTTCTCTAAGAGTTATTTGGTTAGACATATTAAATTTAATAGGAGAAAAAAATTAACAAAGAAAAACAAAACACATAACTAATTCAGCAATGCAGCAACAGTTAGAAAAATACCAACAATATCCTTAATTAGAAAAAGAATGAAAAAATAGAAAACCGAATAAAATAAAATCTAAAAATTATGAAATTATAACTAAAAATCAAATCAAATCAGAATAAATCTCAACAAAAAATTTCGTATTTTTTTGAAAATATGAAAATAGAAAATAAATTAAATAAAATAGGAAAATAAGGAATTTGCGATTTTCAGGGTCAGATTCTTTTAAAATTTTATTCTAAAAGAGTAATGTTCTTTGATTTTTTTTCCTGATTTTCTAGAAAACATTTGGAGCAAATTGAAACAGTAGCTTCCAAACTCACATGTTAGGCTGGAATGCTTACCACTATATTGCAACCCTGAAAAATCAACAAGCAAACACAAAAAAAAAAACTAACAAAACTCTAAACTAAAATTCTAAAATTGTCTAAAATCAACAAGAATCCTCGACAACGACGCCAATTTGATCCGCTGTCGCGCACGAATAAAAAACGAGTAGTTTTAAGAAAATAGTTAGCGGTAATGACAACTCGAGTATCGTTCTCACAAAGATTCTTGTATTATTTCAACCAACTAAAGAAAAGGTTTATGGGGATTTTAAGTTTTGATTTATAAAATAAGAGAAAAAAAGTGATTATCTGATAATCTAAAATGGCTAATCCTATTAATTCGGGTTCCGACTTATCATCGACTATTATAACACCAATCCCTAAGAAGATTCAATCCTATTATGATATTAATCAGACAAGCGCTTATCAAAATCATACGAATTATGTTCCTGTTACCGAATTAAGCAAACAGTTAAGAATATGACGAGTTAACGAATTAAGCTAACGATAACACGCAATTAAATTTAGGAACATGCATTCAATCGAATTTAATCAATTCTATCCTATGAACACAATCTAATTAAGAAAATAATTGCAATATAATGAAGCAAATGATTTCATAAAAAAGAGTTGAACAGAAATCAAATTAAATTGATATTATAATAACCTCAAAGTGATGGAACCCGTAAGGAGTAGGATTTGCCTTGGGAATTAGTTTTCCATGAAAATCGTACAAAACACAATGAAATTCGTGAAAAAAAAAGGTTAAGTGACAATAGTACGACTGCTAGGTATAAGAAAGCATCAACACTTCTAGTTTTAACTCAACTGGGTCGAAAAACATAAAAAACCCGGTCCAAACTAAATATTTCAAACGGCAGATTTCGGGTCCTGACTTCAATGAATTATTTGGAACTGCTACACTCCGAATCATCCTCTATCTCAAAATTAACAGTTATAGCTCTCTTTCTTAGCGTTCCAACGCCTATTAGAACATGCAAATCCGATTCTCGCAGCTCCAGTTATGATTCAAACAGTGGACATATATCAAATAACCGCTAAAGCTGAAAATAAGCTGCGAAAATAAAATAAAGGTAAAAACAAACTTAAATATAAAAACACATTGAAATAGTAAAAATACTCAAATAAACTGTAGGAATGCCTAAGTGTAACAATGGAAGAATGTGTATGAAGATGTACTGATCAAATTCCCACACTTCAACTTTTGTCTCCGAGAAAAATATTATCGCGACTCATGAAAAACAAAAGCATTTAGATATTCATTCTAGGATGTAAACTCTTCTTCGGTCAAGATTGCATCGATAGGTACTAATTTTGCACACTAAGAATATCGTAAGAACACAAATTCGCAAGTGTGCGGTCATAAAGCTCCCTCATATACAAACCAATCCAAATCATGTTATTATGCTTAAGCCTAACTTACTCATCCTTCTTTTTGCTCTCTTTCATTCTAATGCAATCACATTAAGCCCTTTATATATTCACACACATGGTAAATAAACTTGTTAGTGACTATGATCCATATATTTTCAACAATTCAAAACTAACCACTTAAATAGCAACAACAATAGTTTTTTTTCTTTTTTTGTGTGTGAAGGTTTCACAACCGTTAGCTTAAGTGACCGGGTGAGAGTCACCTAACTTAAAATGAGGATTCCTATTAAGCACATGATCATTCACTTATTTGCATCAGCTTAATTACTTAGTGTATAATTTATAGATGGTGTTGACGGCTAGATAAACTACTTAAGAGCTATTAAAGGATGTGAACTCAAGGCTATGTCATAACAAATATTTAAATTGATTTCCATATTCAAGAGACTTGAGGTGTTAAAATGGTATCGATCTTATAAAATTTTCCCAATTCTCCACAATCTAACCTCAAATTAATCTATAGCCTAAAAATTTCAAAAGATGCGTTGTGTTTCTATGTAAAAAAATTTAAGAACAAAACCAAAACAAAAGAAAATTTAAAACAAAACAAAAGAAAATTTAAAACAAAACAAAGAAAACAAAATAAAGAAATGGTTCCCTCCCCCACACTTAAAATATGCATTGTCCTTAATGACAGAACATAAATATAAATAAGAGTGAGAGAAAGGAAATAACTCACTCGAGTATTCAAGGTGGATAGGTGATCACATATGCAGCCTTTCTCAAAGAGAGATTTCCTGCAGTCTCCTCTTCCAAAGTAGGGAGTAACTTTGGGTAGCATCCATAAACCTTGAAAATTTGTATTATTGCCTTCTCTTTTTATTCCAGGATCAAATAAGAATCTTCGATAAGTAAAAGTGTCGCATTGGCACGTGAATGTGATCTGTTTTTTCATAACATTAAGAATTAGAGGATTAAAAGGCTACCTCACTAATTTTCTTCTATCTTCCATCGAGGTCCATCCAATTCCCTTCTTATTTTTCTTTAAAACCTGCAAAAGCTTATTTTCTTGATCAAAATCAAGGTTAGAAGAAATTATAATTGGAAGCTTTTCATCCCTCTCTAAATAAGCATATTTCAGATTATCAGAAAATGGTTTAATCTCTAAGGAAGGAGGTTGTTTAATGGATGGCATGATCAGGGCAAGAAGGATATTAAGAGCTTCAGATGCATAAATGACATCATCAAAAGCATCACCCTGCAAGGCAGCATTAATCTCAGCACAAACAGAGCAAACATTTTTGTCAGTACATAAATCACAAAAGTAAGTATCATCATAATCTTATAAAGATGGAAAATCAGATAACAATTCTGGATAAGTATCATAAACTAAATCAAACACTAACTCTTTTGGATTCACTACTGTTTGGACGGGTAGTTGGTTTGGTTCTTGAGCTTGCTGCATGGCATTCACTATAGTGGCAAGCTGTCCAATCTGTGTCTGCAAAGCCTGAAGACTGGAATTTGTTCGTTGCTGAAACTAAAGATCATTTATAGCCATTTGTTTGACAATGTCCTCTAGTGAAGGTTCATAAGTTGTAGAGTACACAATTTAGAATTCCTTCATATGCTTATTTGGATCCTCACTTGCAAGTCCATTAAAGCTTAACAACATGTATATTAAACCAGAATTCCATTCGAAAGGTACAGTAACAACATGATATTTCGTACATAAAGCATTATAATTCACATCATGTGCAACAAGTTCTCTAAGAGTTATTTGGTTAGAAATATTAAATTTAATAGGAGAAAAAAATTAACAAAGAAAAAGAAAACACATAACTAATTCAGCAATGCAGCAACAGTGAGAAAAATACCAACAATATCCTTAATTAGAAAAAGAATGGAAAAATAGAAAACCGAATAAAATAAAATCTAAAAATTATGAAATTATAACTAAAAATCAAATCAAATCAGAATAAATCTCAACAAAAAATTTCGTATTTTTTTGAAAATATGAAAAAAGAAAATAAATTAAATAAAATAGGAAAATAAGAAATTTGCGATTTTCAGGGTCAGATTCTTTTAGAATTTTATTCTAAAAGAGTAATGTTCTTTGATTTTTTTTTCCTAATTTTCTGGAAAACATTTGGAGCAAATTGAAAAAGTAGCTTCCAAATTCACATGTTAGGCTGGAATGCTTACCACTGTACTGCAACCCTGAAAAATCAACAAGCAAACACAAAAAAAAAACAAAAAAACAAAAAAAAACTAACAAAACTCTAAACTAAAATTCTAAAATTGTCTAAAATCAACAAGAATCCTCGACAACGACGCCAATTTGATTCGCTGTCCCGCACGAATAAAAAACGAGTGGTTTTAAGAAAATAGTTAGCGGTAATGACAACTCGAGTATCGTTCTCACAAAGATTCTTGTATTATTTCAACCAACTAAAGAAAAGGTTTATGGGGATTTTAAGCTTTGATTTATAAAATAAGAGAAAAAAGTGATTATCTGATAATCTAAAATGGCTAATCCTACTAATTCGGGTTCCGACTTATCATCGACTATTATTACACCAATCCTTAAGCAGATTCAATCTTATTATGATATTAATCAGACAAGCGCTTATCAAAATCATACGAATTATGTTCCTGTTAGCGAATTAAGCAAACAGTTAAGAATATGACGAGTTAATGAATTAAGCTAACGATAACACGCAATTAAATTTAGGAACATGCATTCAATCGAATTTAATCAATTCTATCCTATGAACACAATCTAATTAAGAAAATAATCGCAATATAATGAAGCAAATGATTTCATAAAAAAGAGTTGAACATAAATCGAATTAAATTGATATTATAATAACCTCAAAGTGATGGAACCCGTAATCAGTAGGATTTGCCTTGGGAATTAGTTTTCCATGAAAATCGTACAAAACACAATGAAATTCGTGAAAAAAAAGGTTAAGTGACAGTAGTACGGCTGCTAGGTATAAGAAAGTATCAACACTTCTAGTTTTAACTCAACTGGGTCGAAAAACATAAAAAACCCGGTACAAACTAAATATTTCAAACGGCAGATTTCGGGTCCTAACTGCAATGAATTATTTGGAACTGCTACACTCCGAATCATCCTCTATCTCAAAATTAACAGTTATAGCTCTCTTTCTTAGCCTTCCAACACCTATTAGAACATGCAAATCCGATTCTCGCAGCTCCAGTTATGATTCAAACAGTGGACATATATCAAATAACCGCTAAAGCTGAAAATAAGCTGCGAAAATAAAATAAAGGTAAAAACAAACTTAAATATAAAAACACATTGAAATAGTAAAAATACTCAAATAAACTGTAGGAATGCCTAAGTGTAACAATGGAAGAATGTGTATGAAGATGTACTGATCAAATTCCCACACTTCAACTTTTGTCTCCGAGCAAAATGTTCTCGCGACTCATGAAAAACAAAAGCATTTAGATACTCATTCTAGGATGTAAACTCTTCTTCAGTCAAGATTGCATCGATAGGTACTAATTTTTCACACTAAGGATATCGTAAGAACACAAATTCGCAAGTGTGCGGTCATAAAGCTCCCTCATATACAAACCAATCCAAATCATGTTATTATGCTTAAGCCTAACTTACTCATCCTTATTTTTGCTCTCTTTCATTCTAATGCAATCACAGTAAGCCCTTTATATATTCACACACAAGGTAAATAAACTTGTTAGTGACTATGATCCATATATTTTCAACAATTCAAAACTAACCACTTAAATAGCAACAACAATAGTTTTTTCTTCTTTTTTTATGTGTGAAGGTCTCACAACCGTTAGCCTAAGTGACCGGGTGAGGGTCACCTAACTTAAAATGCGGATTCCTATTTAGATTTCCTATTAAGCACATGATCATTCACTTATTTGCATCAGCTTAATTACTTAGTGTATGATTTATAGATGGTGTTGACTGCTAGATAAACTACTTAAGAGCTATTAAAGGATGAGAACTCAAGGCTATGTCATAACAAATATTTAAATTGATTTCCATATTCAAGAGACTTAAGGTGTTAAAACGGTATCGATCTTATAAAATTTTCCCAATTCTCCAGAATCTAACCTCAAATTAATCTATAGCCTAAAAATTTCAAAAGATGCATTGTGTTTCTAAGTAAAAAAATTTAAGAACAAAACCAAAACAAAAGAAAATTTAAAACAAAACTAAGAAAATAAAATAAAGAAATGGTTCCCTCCCCCACACTTAAAATATGCGTTGTCCTTAATGACAGAACATAAATATAAATAAGAGTGAGAGAAAGGAAATAACTCACTTGAGTATTCAAGGTGGATAGGTGATCACATATGCAGCCTTTCTCAAAGAGAGATTTCCTGCAGTCTCCTCTTCCAAAGTGGGGAGTAACATTGGGTAGCATCCATCGCCCTTGAAATTTGTATTATTGTCTTCTCTTTTTATTCCAGGATCAAATAAGAATCTTCGATAAGTAAAAGTGTCGCATTGGCACGTGAATGTGATCTATTTTTTCATAACATCAAGAATTAGAGGATTAAAAGGCTACCTCACTAATTTTCTTCTATCTTGCATCGAGGTTCATCCAATTCCCTTCTTATTTTTTTTTAAAACCTGCAAAAGCTTATTTTCTTGATCAAAATCAAGGTTAGAAGAAATTATACTTGGAAGCTTTTCATCCCTCTCTAAATAAGCATACTTCAGATTATCAGAAAGTGGTTTAATCTCTAAGGAAGGAGGTTGTTTAATGGATGGCATGATCGGGGCAGGAGGGATATTAAGAGCTTCAGATGCATAAACGACATCATCAAAAGCATCACCCTGCGAGGCAACATTAATCTCAGCACAAACAGAGCAAACATTTTTGTCAGTACATAAATCACAAAAGTAAGTATCATCATAATCTTATAAAGATGGAAAATCAGATAACAATTCAGGATAAGTATCATAAACTAAATCAGACAATAACTCTTTTGGATTCACTACTGTTTGGACGGGTAGTTGGTTTGATTCTTGAGCTTGCTGCATGGTATTCACTACAGCGGCAAGCTGTCCAATCTGTGTCTCCAAAGCCTGAAGACTAGAATTTGTTCGTTGCTGAAACTAAAGATCATTTATAGCCATTTGCTTGACAATATCCTCTAGTGAAGGTTCATAAGTTGTAGAGTACACAATTTAGAATTCCTTCATATGCTTATTTGGATCCTCACTTGCAAGTGCATTAAACCTTAACAACATGTATATGAAACCAGAATTCCATACGAAAGGTACAGTAACAGCATGATATTCCGTACATAAAGCATTATAATTCATATCATGTGCAACAAGTTCTCTAAGAGTTATTTGGTTAGACATATTAAAATTAATAGGAGAAAAAAATTAACAAAGAAAAACAAAACACATAACTAATTCAGCAATGCAGCAACAGTTAGAAAAATACCAACAATATCCTTAATTAGAAAAAGAATGGAAAAATAAAAAACCGAATAAAATAAAATCTAAAAATTATGAAATTATAACTAAAAATCAAATCAAATCAGAATAAATCTCAACAAAAAATTTCGGATTTTTTTGAAAATATGAAAATAGAAAATAAATCAAATAAAATAGGAAAATAAGGAATTTGCGATTTTCAGGGTCAGATTCTTTTAGAATTTTATTCTAAAAGAGTAATGTTCTTTGATTTTTTTTCTGATTTTCTGGAAAACATTTGGAGCAAATTGAAATAGTAGCTTCCAAACTCACATGTTAGGCTGGAATGCTTACCACTGTACTGCAACCCTGAAAAATCAACAAGCAAACACAAAAAAAAAAACAAAAAAACAAAAAAAAAATCTAACAAAACTCTAAACTAAAATTCTAAAATTGTCTAAAATCAAAAAGAATCCTCGGCAACGACGCCAATTTGATCCGCTGTCGCGCACGAATAAAAAACGAGTAGTTTTAAGAAAATAGTTAGCGGTAACGATAAGTCGAGTATCGTTCTCACAAAGATTCTTGTATTATTTCAACCAACTAAAGAAAAGGTTTATGGGGATTTTAAGCTCTTATTTATAAAATAAGAGAAAAAGTGATTATCTGATAATGTAAAATGGCTAATCCTACTAATTCGGGTTTCGACTTATCATCGACTATTATAACACCGATCCCTAAGCAGATTCAAACCTATTATGATATTAATCAGACAAGCGCTTATCAAAATCATACGAATTATGTTTCTGTTACCGAATTAAGCAAACAGTTAAGAATATGACGAGTTAACGAATTAAGCTAACGATAACACACAATTAAATTTAGGAACATGCATACAATCAAATTCACTCAATTCTATCCTATGAACACAATCTAATTAAGAAAATAATTGCAATATAATTAAGCAAATGATTTCATAAAAAAGAGTTGAACAGAAATCGAATTAAATTTATATTATAATAACCTCAAAGTGATGGAACCCGTAAGCAGTAGGATTTGCCTTGGGAATTAGTTTTCCATGGAAATCGTACAAAACACAATGAAATTCGTGAAAAAAAGGTTAAGTTGTTAGACTATGGCACGGATCTAGAAGGGGGGGTTTAATAGATCCCCAATTAAAATTTGAGTCGGCGCTACCAATTTAAAATTGGTTTTAAAAATGTTTTAAGTGCGGAAGTGGCCGAGGAAAATATAGTCTAAAAAGAACGGTTATTGGAAAACCGGATATACGTAAGCTTTTGGATTAATGACAATTCGGAAAAATAGAATCACAACACTAATTCCACTTATCAATTATTTACTTCAGTTGTAAGGATTCCTAGTTCCAATGATTCAAAATCAACCCAAAACTAGATACACAAGTAAGATAATTTTGGTTCAAGCAATATGTCAAACACTTGGTGTGCAACAACACTCCAAGTGATATTTATGTTGAGTAAGTGATTCCAACCAGCCTAGTACAATGTCTTGTTGTACTTTGGAGTCAAAAACAGAGTTTTAACCTCTTACTCAATTGATATCACAATTTTGACAATAGAACTTACACAAAAATTACTTATTTTGAGCTATAACGTAAATGCTGAAAATAGAGAAGACAGGTATTTTATGAGGCAGTTCCCCCGTCGTCCTCGCTTCGGGGTACGTCTGCCCTCAATTCTAAAACTAGAATTGAGATATATTTTATAGATATTACCTGTTTGAATGAACAGTTTATACAAGGATTGAGCAGCAAATATACAACAGAAATCTCAATGTGTTGAAAGTTGCCTTCAATCCTTGCCCCTTGATTCAAGATGAATCAAGTTCTCCGATTTGTGTTGATGGACCTCCGACTCCAGCCAACTTATTGAATAACACGTTGTTGTTCAAACCTTTGGCTCCGACTGATCTCAACAGCACCAAATCGGCCCCCGAGATCTTCCCTTCAAAATCACTGAATCCGCTACTAGACTTGTGAAGAACACCTCTTCACAATCACCTTCGCTCGATTGACCGTTGATGAAGAATCTCGTCCAAAAACCCCCAAAATTCAAACCAATCTTGGAGGGTAAAACCCCAATGGTTTTATTCAAGAAAGAACCTGTCACAATCTTCAACCCGAGCTTGATTCTCCAATCTAAGCCTCGAACCTTATCACCTTGAATCTCTCACAAATGCATTTCAAAAATGATTGTGTGTAATTGAAATGTTGTGAGATGTTGAAGATGAAGATGATGAATCTTGGACACCTATTTCACTCTTTCTTGTTTTTGAACACATGAATCAAAAGAATATCAAATGTTAGAAGACACAAGTGTTTAAACAAGTATATATAGTGCCAACATAATTCTGGACATAACAGTATTTCAAATATAAGAGGGAAGTATTTTAAAACAGATTTTCTGTGCGAACGGTCGACTATAACAAGTTTGTGCATCGACGCATGGCCTGTGTTGTTTTTGGAAATCTGGAAATTTCATCAGTGTGCGTCGACCATACAGTCGGCGTGCGCTGACCCGTTGTCGCTTTCGCGAAAATAAGGTGCCGGCAGAACAGAAGAGTCGCCACCTTTCGTTATTTATCCCTCGGAGCGGGAAAGGAAACAATCGGAAAAACCTAACGAAAAGGTATAAGACAAGGTCGTCGCAACCGTTTTCTAGGTTCGAGAGTCGGTTACGCAAGGGGAAGGTATTAGCACCTCTCACGTCCATCGTACTCGATGGGATCCACGCTTGTTGTGTTTACTGGACGAGTTGGTTTATCTATCTACCTATCAAGGCTGGCTGAAACAGAAAAGAAAAATGACTCGGCAAAGCGTCGGACTTTATGCCTACGTATTCTCATCAGAGAATGAGAAATCAGAGTCAACGTAGTTCGGCCTACGACGGGTTACGGGGAAGGTGGCTCGCCAATACATCAGTATTGTGCCTACATACTCTCAACAGGTATGAGAGATCAGAGCTTACGTAGTTTGGGAACTACAGGGGGAGGTTTTTCTCGGCAAGACGTCGCGTCTTGGGCCTACGTATTCTCGTCAGAGAAATCAGAGCATGAAGTAGTTCAGGCTAACTACGGCTAGACAAGGGTGTTCTCGGTCACACAGGGGTGAGAGATTAAGTGGACGATACTAGCGTACGCATTCTAGCAGTTAGGTGGACGCTGCTCGACCATTGGAGACTTAGGCGTACCTGTTTGCGATAGAATGGACGTAGTATGTCGGGTTTAAAAGGTATGGGAACCTACGGGAACTAGAACTACGGTCTGGTCTCAAATGCACTCGGGCAAGAGAAAGGGATAACATCAGTCGTCAGCGGGAAAGTCTCGTTCGTGCAGCAGCGAGAGAACAAAAAGGTTAGTTGTTAGTGTGCTCGCTAGGATATCACATCCTATGCCTACATATTCTCATCAGAGAAAATCAGAGCAGCTGTAGTTCAGCTTACAGCTAAAATGGGGACCACAGCACAAATCTCATTTTATTAATATTCAGAAGGTAACAATGATAAACTCCTAAAAAAATCATACCCATCTATCATGGAAAATCTAATGAAAAATAGTCCCCTAACAAGTGGACCTTTAATTCTACTTCTAAAAAGGCGTAAAAGAAACTCCTAAAAGAAAATATATCCTAAAAAGAAAATATTAAAATACTATCATTTTTTTTATATTTTTCATTCCACTATTCTTTCATTTTTTCTATTTTTATATTACATATTCTTTTTCTTTAAAAAAATCTAAGCAAATGAATATAAAAGAAAATAATGAAAAAAGAAAAAAAAACAAAGGGGGTGCATCAGTTCAGCCAGGGGTATACAGCCAGAAAAGCAAAGAATGGGCCCAGCCCAATCAGACCAAACAAAAAACGGAGGGTGAATGTGGGAACGGAGGGTAAGAAAAGCAAACCGGGGATACCAATCAGAAAAACGTACAGGGCCCAGCCCATTAGCCAAGCACACACAGACAGGGGGGGTTCATTGTCCAAAACGGAGGGTGTACGGACAAAATCCAACAACAAGCCTAAGGCCCAATCCAGTGCCACGTGACCCCTGATTCAGCAAAACCCTAATCTTGACTTCTCAAACCTTCTGTGCACTGTTCATCTCGCCGCTTCCCTTTTCAGCCTCTCTCTCTCGTTTCCTCCTCCGTCTCAACCTCTCTTTCTTCCGCCGTCACCTCCCTTTCGGTTTCATCTTCCGATTTCACCTTGAATCAACAAACACAAATGAATAAACAACAACAATCAGAACTATCACCTTCTCGGAAAAACAACACGGTCCATCCTTTGAGGTTCTTGAAGATTCGTGGAGGAATGTTGATGAAGAACTGGAGGAAGATCTGATGGATCTTGAAGTTCGTTGAATGTACAGACGAATGTTGAAGGTTTTATGAAGATCGATGGAGATCTTCGAAGAAGATGAAGCTGCGAAGAAGCTTTCTCAGATGAAGGTATGAACAATATGATGAATCTTGATGAACATCACGTTGAAGACGATGAAGAACTTGGAGGCACTTCTGAAGAAAACGCGTAGGGATCTTGAAGATCTTGATGAAGGTTCACGAATATTGATGAAGATCTTGCAGATTCTGGAAAACTCTATGAAGATCAAGATGAAGGTGGACGAATGTTCTTCGTTGATGAGTTCTGGATGAAGAACGAGGGTTTTCTGGAGATCCATTGCAGGTTGTTGATGAAGATCATCTGCGTTCTGGAAAACTCATGAAGAACAAGGATGAATGTTGAAGAACTTCATCAGTTTCTGGGCGAATCTGGGATGAAGAGGATGATGAAGATTGGTGAGGATTTTGGACGAACACATCAAGATCTGGAAAATCTCACAGTTATGATGAAGGTTCTTGGCAGTGAACGATGGATTTTCCAGTGAGTTCTTGCGGTTTTCGGCGAAGATTGGCCGTGAGAACCACCATTTGATCTTGCTGGTGATGTACTCCGGCGTTTGCATGGCCGGAGGGGGAGAGAGGTAGGGGACGATACATGGCGCGATGCATGCAGGGATCAGCGTGAGTGGGACGCGTGGGAGCCTGAGGGAGAGAAACGTGGCAAGTGGAGTGTGAAGTGGTAGCTTCAGAGGCTGCAACGTGGAAAGGAAGTGGGAGAAAAGAGTGGGAAACGTGGCGGAAAAATGGGGGAAGAGAGTGGAATGAGGTGGGGCTCCCTCAGAATGAAACGTGGCAATGGAGAGAGAGAGGTGGAAGGTTTCTGCGTGTGAAACGTGGCGTGAAGAAGAGAGTGAAACGTGGCGAAAAATGGGGGAGGGAGACTGAGAAAGGCACACGCGTGGGGACTTTATAGGTAGACATGTGGCCGGAACTGGACTGGGCTTTTCTGAAGCTTGACACACGGCCCATTAATGAAGGATTAATATCTAATTAAAATCTGACTAATTAATGACTAATGACTAGTTAACATTTGATTAAGCCTAATTAATCACAATTAATACTAACGAAAATTTAAAACAGTAATTAAATCCTAAATGAAAATTAAAGACTATTCTAACCTAATTAAAACTAAGAAGACCATAATTAACATCTAAACAACTGATTAAGATCTAATTAATCTACTTAACCTAAAAGAATTAAATCTTAAAATAAAACTCTAATATCTATTAAATCTAAAAAAGAATTAACTATTAAATTCTAATAATCCTATTTATCTCTAAACAAATAAAAATAGAAAAACCCTATTAATTTCTATTTAAAAAAACCTAGTAAAAAGAATATCCTATTAAAAATCATTTTTTTGAAAACTCTACTTAATATCTAAAAAAATATGATTTATTCTAAAATCTATTTAAAAACAATTTAATATCTATTAAGGCTATAAAAAAACTATCTAATATCTAGAAAAATGAATTAAATCCATTAAAAAATTCTAGAAAATAAGGGAAAAAAACTAAAAAAGCAGGGAAGCCGATTAAATCGATTAGCGACTATATCGAAATAAATGGTAAAAATCCCGGGCACCGAGATGTCCTCAAAAACAACAGCGAAAGCTAGAAACACAGGGAACGAGCACCGATTCTCAAAATACGTCCTCGTATTGGCCTGAAATGCCTGAAGCGCGATCAGAGGGCCGTAATCCCGATAAAGTCAATCTGACTGGAAAAAATGCAATGTACGTGGTATGCAAATGCAAAATGAAATGAGTCGAAACATGAGCCAAATTGCGATGAGTAGTTGGTCAAATTTTGGGGTGCAACAGCTGCCCCTATTCAAACGGCTTGGACCTGAAGGGTTGAGAAGCGAACGACTTTCAAGCATTCAAAGGTAGAAGACGGTTGAATACCAAAGAACCCAGAAATTTGCAAACTACACAAGTACACGGTACTCTGATGGGAACAAATCTTCGGAAACTGAAATGGTAGCTGCACGGCAACTAGCTGGAGAAATACTGATCTAAACCTCCGTCAGGATGATTCTCTGATTTATCTTATATCATTGCGTCCTCAAATCATCGAGGGATCACTGGTTACACAGTAACCGGGGAAAAGTCTGATTTTAAATCTCCGTCAGGATGATCATCTGATTTTGTTGTAGATATTCGTCCTCAACTCATCAAGGGGTCACTAGTCATTCGGTAACCGGTAATACATGGTTGATTATGCCGTCAGGCATTCTGTGTCATAGCAGAAGAATTCCTCGGGACTCATCAGGTCATTAATCACGTTGATCATGCCATCGGGCATTCAGAGAAATTTTCGGGCATCAGCCGGACTTCATTAGTAGGTCGAGGATAGAATTCTTGGTCAATCATGAACCAAATAAGGATATACACTCTTTCACCGTCAGGTACTCCGCATCAGCTGAGAGGACTACTTCGTCAATACAGTTGGACTTCATTAGCAAGTCTGGGGTTTCGGCACCGCTGCCAGACTTCAATCATCGAGTCTTCCAAGGAAAGTTCAACTTCTATGTCTAAAACCTGCTGGGGATGACACATCTCCGCTGGGGATTCTGGAGAACTATCAAGTAACTCTGCTTCGGGGGTCCAGAAATTATTCTGGATGAATCAACTCTGCTGAGGACTACAAGAATCATCTTGGACAAATACTTCATCGGGATCTTCAAGAATCATCCTGAACCAATAACTATGCTGGTGATTTCAGGAACCATCCTGAGTGAATCATCTATGCTGAGGAAATCAAGAATCATCTTGAACAACAACTCCATCGGGATCTTCAAGAATCATCCTGAGCCAATAACTCTGCTGGAGGTTTCAGGAATCATCCTGAGCAAACACTCTGCTGGGGACTCTAAGCATCAACTTGAGCAACCAACTCTGGCGGCTTCACCGGGGATTTTAAGAATCATCTTAAGCACACAACTTCCCTGAGGAATTCAAGAATCATCTTGAGTAAACGACTTTGCTGGGGAGTTCAAGAATCATCTTGGACCAAACCATTCTGAGGAGGAACATCTGTAAAACAAGAACGGTGGCGACCTGGCTCATGTTTCGTATGCATATGTTTCGACAATGGCGTAATGCTCCACACGGTGGAAATGCTACGCGTTTTCTGGGTAAATGCTATGCAATCATGCAACATGCTATGGCCCCATCAGCAAAATAAATGCTGAAGGGAAAAGCCTCCTGTCAAGGAGAAGAATTCACACCAATCTCAATTGGACTCCGCCTGTGGGAACGAACTTCAGTCGACTGCTGCATGGGAATAAAGCTCTATGAGAACCTGAACCTGCTCAACTGGGCATACGAACCATAATGCTGAGGAAAACGATGTCAATCGCAGAAATAAACTGCACGGCCTTCGCGGCAAAACTTTCCGAGAGATAACGACTCTGATGGGGAAATACAACATCAGCTATTCAACACTCTACTGGGGGAAAACCAATCATGGCCCAAACGGCTTCCAAGGACTCGTCTCTCTTGGGGATCTGCAAACTCGGTTGGGGAAGAAGGAATCATCCTGCTCACTAGGGAGGAAACAACTCTATGGGGAATCTCAATTCCGATGGAGACTTCAGTCTGGCACTATCAACTTCCGCACACTTCAGTGTATGACTCAGCTGGGGAGATGTCGTTCCTTCAGGATACATTTGGTTGGGGGAGAGAATTTTCTCTGCTTGGGGATACATATCAATGCTCCTGATCCCACATTCAGACTCTGCGGGGAGATGCTGATACACTCTATCGGGGATATCAATCTTGATCTGCTAAGGATAATCTTGCATACGCCTTACGGAGACTGCCCCTTCTAGGTAACACCTGCTGGACTATCAAGTCTGATGAGGAATACCCGTGTATCAACACTGCTGGGGATATCAATCTTTAGCTACTCATTGTACAACTCTGTTGGAGATGTACCGACCCTATCAAGGAAAACACTTCTGGCGACTGCGGAAGATAACAATCGATCCCTGAAATTGAACCTCACTTCACTAAGGAAAACAACCCTGAACGGTCCTGTATGAACACCCTAAGTCCTTATAGGGTATGCAGCAATCTGCTGAGCAATAACTCTTCTCTCTCTGACATCACAGTCTACTCGTCTGGAGATTACTTAGTGAGGGAATCAACAGCGACCTCTGCTTGAAGAATGAGTCAATGACCTAGACTCAGAGGGGAAAAGAGTCAAACTCGGACTCTGCAGGGATACAACATTGCATCAGTCCCGCTGCTGGGGAAATAAGCCCAAATTTGTCGGTCAGGGAAAGCTTCAGGCTCAACCCACTTAGGAAAGTAGCACATCAGGCTAATCAACGTTCAATGCTTGGGATGGCCAGACTCTGCCGGGGATATCAATCAAACCTGCCGAGGATAATCTTGATCCTACTCTGATAAGGGATAAATGCCATCTCAGCTTGCTGCAATCTCAAACTGCTCAGGGGAAATAACCTCAAACTGTACATCTCGGGTGAGAAAACAATCCTGATTCAATAACATCAACACAGGGAATACAGAATACCAATCATGGAGCTGGGATCACTCGAGCCTTGTGTCGGGGAATGTGACAACATACGAGTCACTAGGAATCATCGGGCCAGGTACAATTAGGCTTTTTCTGGTTTAGGGATAGGTTTATGGTGATAGGGATTTATTTCTGGTTACCAACAAAATGGATTTGAAAGGGAGATACTAGACGAGAACTAGCATCCAAGGTGGACTATCAGACGAGGACTGATAGAAAAATATGTTAGGCTGTCAGACGAGAGCTGATTTACGGTTTGCCAGACGAGAACTGGATTTTAAAACTGCATTGGCCAGACGAGAACTGGTTGAACAATAGGTTAAAGAAAAGGTGACCAGACGGGGCTGGTTTCTGTTTTGGATTTCAGACGAGAACTGATCTCCGGTTTGCCAGACGAGAACTGGACTTTGAAACGATTTGGTTACAAGGTTCAGCCGAGTAACAGGTTAGGCTGTAGGATGACAGCAAGGCTTCTTCAGAAGGTTCATGTTTTTTGGCAGGGTAATGACACGATTCCCCGACACTCAACTCTTGCTAGGGTGAACAAACTCATTTGAACAACTTGCCCCAGTACAATTCAACTTGCCCCAATCCGACTTTTGGGAAAATTCATTCTGAACAGAAAGCAGCTGGCAACAAGACAATCTTCAGATGGCTTACCCCAACATCTGTACAATGGAAGGATTCATCCTCAATTAACCAACTCTCATCATGGTTGGGTTCAATATACTGCAGTAGCTTTCCCCTGAACAAGCGGTGAGCGACTTAACATGCCCTGATTGAACACTGGAGGGATCTGCCCTCAAATCACAAGAGTTCTGGATAGCTGCCCCTAATTGGGTCTCGAGAAGATCAACTTCTGATCAACTGCTTCTTGAACAAACTGTCCCATAATCCACCGATGCTTCGGGACTTGTCCTCAGACTAACTGATTCCAAACTCACAGGAAGTCAATGCCCCAGATTCACAGGGTTTCACGGTATACCATTCTGATCCAGACTGCTAACGATTCAGTCCTGATTGATTATTCCCTGGTGAAATTTCCTTCGCATCAACTACTGACCTGCAATTAAAATTGTTTATTCACGAATGGTAATTTTAATTCAGTGTTCATGCAGATTTTGAAAAAATGTATTGTCACTCATTTACGTGTCATGATAGTGAGTGACGAATGAACCAAAGAGTTCAAACGTAGTGCTGATTCAATCAGTGAAAAATACAACAAGGATGTGATTAGCAAATCATGTAGGAGTCAGGTGACTCAACCTTATCGTAATGCGCTTTCAGAATAAACCCTGCCTCAATTAGGTCTTTTAAGGGTTGTATCGTGGTCGGGTTCACGGTTCGTGAAACAAAGGATACTTGGCTCAAGTTATGATTTGTACCCACCCTTTCTACGTGATGATCTCCGATCCTAAAGTTCAGTTAACTTGGCTCGAGCGCTCGCCTCTTCGAGAGGTATGTTGAATATTGGGAACAACTGGTTAAAGAATTCACAAGGTGTTTCGGAGTGACAGTTACTCCTTTTTCGTTTCGGTGTCCGTATCTACACGACTTTGTCCTTGTTCGAGGATTTTTTATTTTTATATCCTTTCTTTTTCATTCTTTTGATTCCCTAATCTTTGCCTGGACTGACTCTTCAGAGTTCTTTTCGATTTTTCTTTTGAAGTCCAGCGGGATGCCCTGATTTTTGCCTAAGTATTTGCTTTCCAGCTTTTCTTTTCTTTTTACTTAGCGGGCTTTCTTATTCTTTCTTCTTTTTCTTCGAAACAAGTCATGCGACACTGGCTGTCTGGATTCATCCGAGAGGTTTATAACTGTCTCACTCCTGATTGGTGAGGTTTAACCATTGTGGTTGACGAGGTACGACCTTTGGGGAAAAGTGCAATGTGATTGGTCCTCGAAAGACAACACTCCTCTATAAGACTTGAACGCTCGATCAAGCTAACTGACAACTACCCTGCCCCGGGTTAAGATGTGAGGGTTTAAAAGTCCGAAAAAAAAACTCCTACTTCTCGGCTCAAAGTGGTTAACAAGGGATTCTCTTCCTTATCTCTCTGGTGTTTGGGGGATTTGAAACAATGCCTGTACATCATAGGCAAGGCTTTATCTGAAAGCATACGATCATTGGTTATGAGTATTCAGTTTCGTCATCCTCCCTCCAATCTTTACTAATCATAGTGATAAAGTGGAGTAAATAAAATGCAAGTGTCAGTGCAGTGTAGTAAATGAGTGACAACGACATGATTAATTCAGAAAAATGCATGGTCACTTTATTAATATTACCATTCGAAACAAACAATGTTTAACAGCAAGTAGTAACTAACAGAAAGAAAACTACAAATGCAAATGATAAAAAGTCGGAGGACTGCCAATGCTGAGGATGTCTGCCTGTCTGGACCACCGGCTTCTTGCAAATAACCCTCTGAATCTACGAGCTCAGACAGCTGAGAGGTTGTCATGCACGACCAAAACTCCTTCTGGAAAGGAAACGCACCCTTTGTCGATCAACTGTTGCACTTTTGCCTGAAAAGCTTTGCAATCTTCAGTTGAATGCCCTGGAGATCCACCATGATATCCACACTGAGCATGGGGATTGTACCCAGGAGGGTAAGGCTCTGGCACGGGCTTAAGAGCTTTGGGTTCCACCAAAGAATTTTGAATCAATAGTGGCAGAATCTGGCTATACGACACAGGCACTGGATGAGAAGGAGCACTCCTTCGTTCCAAGTTGTTACGAGGTCGGTTCTGATTCTGATGCTGATTCTGATAACCTCGTCCACGGGCTCGTGGATTTGCAAGAGGAGCTACATAAGGTTCGCGATGTGGTGCCCTAGGCACAATTGTCTGTCCAAAATAACGAGACACAGAAGATACTGACCGCTGAGAAGACGGAGAACCAACAGATTTCACCAATTCATCTCGAGGATACCCGACATCATTCATGATTGCATTGATCACAATTCCATCTTCAGCTTGAAAGCTACAGAGAGATTCAGTTTCACCAGCCTGACTTCTCGAAACATTCTGAATTCTTCCATTCTTTACACCATACTCGATGCGCTCTCCCGCCCTTACCAATTCAGAGAAATTTGGTGCCTTTCCAAGAATTCTTTCGAAGTACGGGCTCTGCAAGGAGTTTACGAACATGCCTTTTAGCTCTCGGTCTAGAAGCGGTGGTTGCACTCTAGCAGCAAATTCTCTCCATCTCTGAACATACTTTCTGAAAGGTTCATTGTTCCCTTGAGACAGTTCTTGCAGCTGCATGCGACTAGGAGCTTCATCAAGATTGTAGTCATACTGCTTCAGGAAAGCATTGGCTAAATCCACCCATGATCGGATCTGATCACTCTCTAACTGCATATACCAACTCAGAGATGCCCCAGTCAGACTATCCTGAAAGCAGTGAATCATCAGCTTGTCGTTGTGCACAAATGAAGTCATTCTTCGACAGAACATCACCAAATGTTGCTTCGGGCAACTATCTCCTTTGTATTTTTAAAACCTCGGCATTCTGAACTTCGGAGGTAACACTAGGCCAGGAACCAGACACATGTCTGCAGCACTAGGGTTAACAGCGTCTTTACCTTTCAAGGCTTTGAATCTTTCATCCAATGCACGAAACCTTCTAGCATATACGGGAGCTAATGGGTCTTCAGTCTTTGCTATCGGGACCTCTCTTCGGGACTTTGGCACAGGGAAGGCAACACCCTGGTAGTCTGAGATATCAACAGAAGGAGAACGTTCACCTTGGACAACAAACTGCTCACGTAGGTCTCGGTCTTCAACAGAAGGCTGTACAAGCTGAGCTGCAGTAAGGTTGTTCACTTGCGGGAAATCTTCGTCATGCGTAGATCCATACAGAGGATTGGATGTCACAGTGAAACCTGACAAGGTGTCAACAAACTGGAAGCTGCTCTCTGACATAGCTACCAACAACTTTCAACTGACTTCCCTGCTTGACTCTGATCAAATCTGCTTCAGCCCCTTGGTCGTCTTCAACACTCACCTTCAAAATCAAAACAACGGCTGGATAAGAGTTCTGGCTAGCTGGAGCATGGCATGCAATATAATGCGGGAATGCTCATGCAAATGCAATGCAAGATGCAGCAAACACGGGATCACAGCCCCCACAAAGCTCCGATTGCTGCTGCGCTGCTGACGGGATAAGTCTGCTCTGACGAGAGAAAACCAAGATATCGGGTAGGCTGGAAGTCAGGTTTCCTGCAAAAACCCTCCCATTCACGGGTATGAACCTAAACTGACACAAGTTCGGCATCCTATGCGTTCATCAGCGTCACAGACATTCAAGAGGGGTGATACGATACCCAGAAGGTGTGGAATCACCAGCTCATGAAGCGGCCTCACTCGGCTGAATCACAAATGATCGGCCCCCAGAGTCGACAATCCTCCAAACCAACAACCGTCTCAACCCAAAGGGTTGAAAGAGAAGCCAACCGGGAGAACCTCGTCTGAGCGTGGATTTCATAAGACACTAGCGCCTGCCAAGCAAGTGCGCGCCCACTAATTTCCACTCTAAGTCTATGGTGCACTCAAGCCTGGGTATGGCTTCTCACTCATCAGAATGCCCCTCCCACAACAGCACAGATAATCATATCATACTGAAAATAAAGTGCGGGAAATAAAAATGCGGTAAATAAACACAACCCAACAAGTAATCATACAAGCGCTAGGATTGACTCGCATGGGGAACCGAATAATCAGAGATTCTGGGTTCGATCCCTAGCAGAGTCGCCAACTGTCGCTTTCGCGAAAATAAGGTGCCGGCAGAACAGAAGAGTCGCCACCTTTCGTTATTTATCCCTCGGAGCGGGAAAGGAAACGATCAGAAAAACCTAACAAAAAGGTATAAGACAAGGTCGTCGCAACCGTTGTCTGGGTTCAGTAGTCGGTTACGCAAGGGGAAGGTATTAGCACCCCTCACGTCCATCGTACTCGATGGGATCCACGCTTGTTGTGTTTACTGGACGAGTTGGTTTATCTATCTACCTATCAAGGCTGGCTGAAACAGAAAAGAAAAATGACTCGGCAAAGCGTCGCACTTTATGCCTATGTATTCTCATCAGAGAATGAGAAATCAGAGTCAACGTAGTTCGGCCTACGACGGGTAACGGGGAAGGTGGCTCGCCAATACATCAGTATTGTGCCTACGTACTCTCAACAGGTATGAGAGATCAGAGCTTACGTAGTTCGGGAACTACAGGGGGAGGTTTTGCTCGGCAAGACGTCGCGTCTTGGGCCTACGTATTCTCGTCAGAGAAATCAGAGCATGACGTAGTTCAGGCTAACTACGGCTAGACAAGGGTGTTCTCGGTCACACAGGGGTGAGGGATTAAGTTGACGATACTAGCGTACGCATTCTAGCAGTTAGGTGGACGTTGCTCGACCATTGGAGACTTAGGCGTACCTGTTTGCGGTAGAACGGACGTAGTATGTCGGGTTTAAAAGGTATGGGAACCTACGGGAACTAGAACTACGGTCTGGTCTCAAATGCACTCAGGCAAGAGAAAGGGATAACATCAGTCGTCAGCAGGAAAGTCTCGTTCGCGCAGCAGCGAGAGAACAAAAAGGTTAGTTGTTAGTGTGCTCGCTAGGATATCGCATCCTATGCCTACATATTCTCATCAGAGAAAATCAGAGCAGCTGTAGTTCAACTTACAGCTAAAACGGGGACCACAACACAAATCTCATTTTATTAATATTTGGAAGGTTACAATGATAAACTCCTAAAAAAATCATACCCATCTATCATGGAAAATCTAATGAAAAATAGTCCCCTAACAAGTGGACCTTTAATTCTACTTCTAAAAAGGCGTAAAAGAAACTCCTAAAAGAAAATATATCCTAAAAAGAAAATATTAAAATACTATCATTTTTTTTATATTTTTCATTCCACTATTCTTTCATTTTTTCTATTTTTATATTACATATTCTTTTTCTTTAAAAAAATCTAAGCAAATGAATATAAAAGAAAATAATGAAAAAAGAAAAAAAAACAAAGGGGGTGCATCAGTTCAGCCAGGGGTATACAGCCAGAAAAGCAAAGAATGGGCCCAGCCCAATCAGACCAAACAAAAAACGGAGGGTGAATGTGGGAACGGAGGGTAAGAAAAGCAAACCGGGGATACCAATCAGAAAAACGTACAGGGCCCAGCCCATTAGCCAAGCACACACAGACAGGGGGGGTTCATTGTCCAAAACGGAGGGTGTACGGACAAAATCCAACAACAAGCCTAAGGCCCAATCCAGTGCCACGTGACCCCTGATTCAGCAAAACCCTAATCTTGACTTCTCAAACCTTCTGTGCACTGTTCATCTCGCCGCTTCCCTTTTCAGCCTCTCTCTCTCGTTTCCTCCTCCGTCTCAACCTCTCTTTCTTCCGCCGTCACCTCCCTTTCGGTTTCATCTTCCGATTTCACCTTGAATCAACAAACACAAATGAATAAACAACAACAATCAGAACTATCACCTTCTCGGAAAAACAACACGGTCCATCCTTTGAGGTTCTTGAAGATTCGTGGAGGAATGTTGATGAAGAACTGGAGGAAGATCTGATGGATCTTGAAGTTCGTTGAATGTACAGACGAATGTTGAAGGTTTTATGAAGATCGATGGAGATCTTCGAAGAAGATGAAGCTGCGAAGAAGCTTTCTCAGATGAAGGTATGAACAATATGATGAATCTGGAAAACCTGGTGAATCTTGATGAACATCACGTTGAAGACGATGAAGAACTTGGAGGCACTTCTGAAGAAAACGCGTAGGGATCTTGAAGATCTTGATGAAGGTTCACGAATATTGATGAAGATCTTGCAGATTCTGGAAAACTCTATGAAGATCAAGATGAAGGTGGACGAATGTTCTTCGTTGATGAGTTCTGGATGAAGAACGAGGGTTTTCTGGAGATCCATTGCAGGTTGTTGATGAAGATCATCTGCGTTCTGGAAAACTCATGAAGAACAAGGATGAATGTTGAAGAACTTCATCAGTTTCTGGGCGAATCTGGGATGAAGAGGATGATGAAGATTGGTGAGGATTTTGGACGAACACATCAAGATCTGGAAAATCTCACAGTTATGATGAAGGTTCTTGGCAGTGAACGATGGATTTTCCGGTGAGTTCTTGCGGTTTCCGGCGAAGATTGGCCGTGAGAACCACCGTTTGATCTTGCTGGTGATGTACTCCGGCGTTTGCATGGCCGGAGGGGGAGAGAGGTAGGGGACGATACGTGGCGCGATGCATGCAGGGATCAGCGTGAGTGGGACGCGTGGGAGCCTGAGGGAGAGAAACGTGGCAAGTGGAGTGTGAAGTGGTAGCTTCAGAGGCTACAACGTGGAAAGGAAGTGGGAGAAAAGAGTGGGAAACGTGGCGGAAAAATGGGGGAAGAGAGTGGAATGAGGTGGGGCTCCCTCATAATGAAACGTGGCAATGGAGAGAGAGAGGTGGAAGGTTTCTGCGTGTGAAACGTGGCGTGAAGAAGAGAGTGAAACATGGCGAAAAATGGGGGAGGGAGACTGAGAAAGGCACACGCGTGGGGACTTTATAGGTAGACATGTGGCCGGAACTGGACTGGGCTTTTCTGAAGCTTGACACACGGCCCATTAATGAAGGATTAATATCTAATTAAAATCTGACTAATTAATGACTAATGACTAGTTAACATTTGATTAAGCCTAATTAATCACAATTAATACTAACGAAAATTTAAAACAGTAATTAAATCCTAAATGAAAATTAAAGACTATTCTAACCTAATTAAAACTAAGAAGACCCTAATTAACATCTAAACAACTGATTAAGATCTAATTAATCTACTTAACCTAAAAGAATTAAATCTTAAAATAAAACTCTAATATCTATTAAATCTAAAAAAGAATTAACTATTAAATTCTAATAATCCTATTTATCTCTAAACAAATAAAAATAGAAAAACCCTATTAATTTCTATTTAAAAAAACCTAGTAAAAAGAATATCCTATTAAAAATCATTTTTTTAAAAACTCTACTTAATATCTAAAAAAATATGATTTATTCTAAAATCTATTTAAAAACAATTTAATATCTATTAAGGCTATAAAAAAAACTATCTAATATCTAGAAAAATGAATTAAATCCATTAAAAAATTCTAGAAAATAAGGGAAAAAAACTAAAAAAGCAGGGAAGCCGATTAAATCGATTAGCGACTATATCGAAATAAACGGTAAAAATCCCGGGCACCGAGATATCCTCAAAAACAACAGTGAGAGCTGGAAACACAGGGAACGAGCACCGATTCTCAAAATACGTCCTCGTATTGGCCTGAAATGCCTGAAGCGCGATCAGAGGGCTGTAATCCCGATAAAGTCAATCTGACTTGAAAAAAATGCGATGTACGCGGTATGCAAATGCAAAATGAAATGAGTCGAAACATGAGCCAAATTGCGATGAGTAGTTGGTCAAATTTTGGGGTGCAACACCCGTTGAAATCTATTTCCATTATGTGCCGACCCTATGATCGACCCATGCCTTTACACGCTGACCCGTTGGAAAGTTATTCCTTCATGCGCCGACCCTATGGTCGATGCATTGCCTTGTGCGCTGACTAGTGCAGAATTTTTCTGATGCATACGCTGACCCTATGGTCGACCCATGTCCTGTAAACCTGCAAAAATTCATCAGTTTGAAGTCTTTCATGCCTTTGGTCATGATTGCATTTTATCTACACATAGTATATTCATTTCAGAAGTTTTAAGACAAGCGTAAAAGGATATGGTGGGTGATACGTTGCATCTGGTTTAGTAGATCTGGAGTTCATAATTTCCAATCTATCCAGGGAATTTGTCATCATCGAAACCTGCATTAACCAATGTCTTGCAGACTTGTGTGATATGTGGCGATTTGCCTCCACAATCTCCCCCTTTTTGATGATGACAACCTGTATACAACTAAAACACCAAATATGCAATGTATACACACAAGTATACACAAGCTCCCCCTTTCTTTTGTATTATAAGGCTATAGAACAAACAACCATCAACTGTTGTTAATATCCTGACTTGGCTTTGGTGTTGGCTAGCTTGCTACATTGTCTTCTCCCCCTTTGACACCATCAAAAAGAGAAGGAGAACACATCAATTAATAGAGAACATACAATAGGTGATAGTTAATTACCAAACTTCACACATAAGCATGATAATGAACAAAAGTAACTTGAATCAATAGATAATGAAGAAAACATGTAAAGAAGGTGAAAGTTCAGGCACACATAATACAGAAAAATGAAAAGTACACAGACAAAACATATAAGCAATTATGAAATATGCAACTATGACTCTAATATCCCCGGCCCCGTCCTCGGCCTCTCCCTCGGTATGCAGCATCTGGATTGTGGTAAGGATCCGAGAAGTCCAGAAAGGCTTCTATGGACATGTTGAGGTGACTAAGAGAGTTGGTTATTTCCCAATCTTGCCGCTCATGTAATTCAACCAGAGATTCAATACGGGCGTCCATCCGAGTAGAAAATGAATTAAACCTTTCATTTTGGGCATGAAACTCAGCTCTAATCTGCTCCATTTGAGTGTCTTGACTCCTCATGAAGTTTTGTTGATCTAACTGCATTGACTGCAGCATATTAATGACTTCAGAGTTGTCCGAAGGCGGAGGAGGTGATGAGTGCTGGGAAGGTTGATAGTCTTGAGGGTAGCCGTGATATGGGTCATAGAATCTACCCAGGGTAGTCCAGCTTGTATATTGCCAATCGCCCCATCCTTGATTTGTAGAATTGCCTTCTTGTTCTTCTGATGGATATGAATACTGGACCCAATCGGTATTTGCAGCCGTATCTTGGACTGGAGATTGATGATAATCTTGAGTCTCACAGATAGGTTCTTGTATCTCTGCATCTGTATCATCTTCTTCATCGTCTTCTTCACCTTGCTCTTCACTTTCTTCTTCACCTTGCTCTTCACTTTCTTCTTCACCTTGCTCTTCACTTTCTTCTTCATCGGAACCGTTACGAGGCACCAGAGGAATATTGGCCCGTCGGACAAATCTGTATGATCGTCGTTCAGCACACCAAAAATACCCCATCATTGCAAGGGTTTTGGTGCTAAATTCTTTGTCCGAGGGGACTGAGACACAAGGAAATGTTGGGTATACAACATTTGCAGCAGCAAGAATTTTTGAAATGAATGACCCATAGGCTAAAGCAGTGCCTCTACTTGAGTCTCTCGGAGCAAACATCCTGCTAGCAATATAGTATGGCCAGTTTATTTTGATCCTGTTTTTCAGTATATAGATGAGATGTACCTCAGCTTGTTCGACACGAGACAGTCCACCCTTTTTCGGTCGTAGTATACGAGCGACGATCCACTGAAGGATGCGCTCCCCTGTATTGAGTTTCTCGGCTGTGACCGATTGAGGAAAAGCATCGCTGTTGACAATTGCATCTGGATAGGGTCTTTTGAGCATGTCATTCAGAGCGCTCTTAAATTCATAACCTGGCACCGTACGAGTGTCTGTTACCTTATGAAGAGGTGGTGCATCAGCATCAACAGTCATATCAAAATATTTGTTCCATACTTCAGAATTTATATTTACCAGTCTATTTCCTACAGAAGTGTGGAAGTGCTGATCTTGAAAGTTACCTCGCAGATTTGTGTAGAACACCCTGACCAAATCCTCACTGTACTTTGTATTGCACTCCAGGAAATTGAAGAACCCTTGGAAGTCCAACAGGGACAGAATTCAGGTGAGATGCAAGCGTTCACCTGTTGCATGGTAGAATGCATGTTGTGGAACTATGGCCCTTTTGCTGAGACTCTTGTTGAAGTTTTCAACAGCAGGAGGATGAACTAGTGAGACAGCGGTGACGGGTACTGAAGCAGATGATGATGAGGCTCTTGATCTCTTACCTGTAGTTTTGCGGATAGAGGAAGCCATTGATGATGATTTTTGGAGAAGTTTGTAAAGATGAACTTTGAAGAGAGTGATTGGGGATAATGTTGGAGAAGATGAAGACTAAGGTCTTTAATAGAGAAAGGTTTTAGGGTTTTTGGGAAGAGGGAGGAGACAAGAGGACACACTAGATGTCTAGATGCAATTTACAAGACAAATGCCATATCAAATCATCACAAAAGTTGATTGCACATTAAATGTAGAGGAATGGGAACTTGGAACGGTTTTCAAAAGAGAAAAATTATGGGTTTTTACGCGAGCCGTCGACCATAGCCCCTGCGTGCGTCGATGCATACTGTACATTTTTTGATAATTTTGAAAGTTTACAGCATGCGTCGACCATTGTCCTGTTTAGGTCGACTCAAACCTTCAAAAAAAACCAAAATTTTCAGTTTCATGTTATGCAGAATGTCACACTTGCCTATTTATCATGCCTATTCACCTTTTCACAATATGACTTGCATTCAACACACATAGTATCAGCCAACAACAATCATATACATATACAAGTACCATGATTGTCGAACGATATAGTTATTTTCAAGTCATGAATGTTGAGAGATAAAAAAGAAGGAGAAAGGAGAAATATCACCTCTATACCGACCACTCTTGTTAATCACATATTTGTGCTTGCAACAAGCTCAAAAAAAATTGTTAGTGGTACAAAATCATAGTTGTAAATATATTAAATTTGAACGTAGTAATTGTTAAACCCGATCAGAAATATCGAGAATACCAAGTTCTCGATGGATATGAAAGAAGGGCTCATTGGCTAGCGGCTTTGTGAAAATTTCCGCTAGTTGGTTTTTAGTATCAACGTGTTCAAAGACAACGTCACCCTTCTCTACATGGTCCCTAAGAAAATGGTGCCGAATTTCTATGTGTTTGGTACGCGAGTGTAACACCGGATTCTTGGTAAGATTTATAGCACTCGTGTTGTCACAAAATATTGGAACACGTTCTAGCTTCAAATTGAAGTCCAATAGTTGTTGTTTAAGCCATAGTACTTGCGCACAACAACTACCGGCGGCTATGAATTCCACTTCTGCGGTTGACAGAGCAACAGACACTTGTTTCTTGCTGTGCCAACTAACCAAGGAATTTGAAAATAAGTGACACGTACCACTGGTGCTTTTCCTATCCGATTTACAACCGGTAAAATCGGAATCGGAGAAGCCTACCAATGAACAATCATTACCCTTAGAATACCACAATCCATACTTCAGAGTACCAGATAGGTATCGAAGTATGCCTTTGACAGATTTTAGGTGGGATTCCTTAGGACATGATTGGTATCTGGAACACATACACACGCTAAACATAATGTCGGGACGCGAAGCAGTAAGATAGAGAAGCGAGCCAATCATACCTCTGTACCTTTTTACCTCAACATCTTTGCCACTTTCATCTTTACTCATATTTGCACACATTGGCATAGGGGTGTCTATGGCTTTTGCATTTGCCATGTCAAATCTCTTGAGAAGATCCAAACAATACTTTGTTTGGCTTACGAATGTTCCTTCCTTCAGTTGCTTGATTTGTAAACCGAGAAAATATGTGAGTTCACCCATCATACTCATCTCGAATTCACCCTGCATGAGCTTAGCAAACTCTCTTACGAGATTCATGTTAGTGGATCCAAATATGATATCGTCAACATAAATTTGTACAAGAATTAAGTGTTTTCCTTGACGTTTAATGAAGAGAGTAGTATCAGCCTTTCCTCTTGAGTAGCCTTGATCAAGTAAGAATTTGCTTAGTCTCTCATACCAAGCTCTAGGAGCTTGTTTGAGACCGTACAAAGCTCTTTTCAGTTTATAGACATGACCAGGATACTCATGAGACTCAAAACCAGGTGGTTGAGCAACATAGACTTCTTCATTTATGAACCCGTTAAGGAACGCACTTTTGACGTCCATTTGAAATAACTTAAAATCTTTCGCACAAGCGAAAGCAAGTAGAAGGCGTATAGCCTCGAGTCGGGCAACCGGCGCATAAGTTTCCTCATAGTCGATGCCTTCCTCTTGGTTATACCCTTGCGCGACTAAACGCGCCTTGTTGCAAGTTATTACTCCGTTCTCGTCCAGTTTATTTCTAAACACCCATCGGGTGCCGATTACTCGATGACCTCGTGGAGGAGGGACAAGGTCCCAAACCTCATTTCTAGTGAACTGATTCAGTTCCTCCTGCATTGACAAATACCAATGTTCATCGAGTAGGGCTTCCTTAGGGTTTTTAGGTTCCATCTGTGACACGAAAGCGAAGTGATAACAGAAATTACTTAGCTTAGATCGAGTTGTTACACCCTTTGTGATGTCTCTAAGAATGTTTTCAATTGGATGGTCTTTAGATGACTTCCACTCTTGAGGAAGATCGTCGTTTGAAGGCGGATGAACTTCCTCTGTTGCATCACGGTGTGCATCCTTATCCTCCTCAATTTTGGCTTTGTCATGTTGATCAATCCCCGTCTCGCCACTTTTGAGTATGTCTTCAGTGGATGTACCTGCACCATGAACAACACTATCCTTTCTGACATTTCTCGGGTAGGACTCATCAAAGGTAACATGCACAGACTCTTCTACAGCAAGTAATCGTTTATTATATATTCTATATGCTTTACTCGATTGAGAGTATCCAAGAAAGATACCTTCATCGGCTTTGGAACCAAATTTGCCCAAGTTTTCCTTTCCATTGTTTAATACAAAACATTTGCATCCAAACACGTGCAAGTGAGAAACATTCGGCTTTCGCCCTTTTTAAAAGTTCGTACAGTGTTTTGTTTAGAATGGGGCGAATAAGCACCCTATTCAAAACATAGCACGCCGTACTAATGGCGTCGGCCCAAAAATATTTAGGTAAACCACTTTCGTTAATCATTGTTCTTCCCAATTCTTCTAAAATACGGTTTTTGCGCTCCACAACCCCGTTTTGTTGAGGAGTGCATGGAGCGGAGAAGTTATGATCTATACCATGGTTACCGCAATATTCTTCAAATAAGTGATTTTCAAACTCACCTCCGTGGTTGCTCCTAATGGACACTATGTTTGTATTTAACTTATTTTGGGAAAGCTTAGCAAACTTTTCAAAAGCGGCGAATGTATCACTTTTACTTACTAAGAAGATGGTCCAACAAAACCTAGAAAAGTCGTCCACTATTACGAACCCGTAATAGTTTCCTCCTAGACTTTTGATCCTAGACGGTCCAAACAAGTCCATGTGTAGAAGTTCAAGAGGTCTCGTTGTTGAAAATATCTTTTTGGACTTAAATGAGATCCTCGTTTGCTTCCCTTTTTGACAAGCATCAAAAAGGTGATCCTTGGTGAACTTTATTTTGGGAAGTCCTAACACTAGGTCTTTTGAGACTACCTTATTGAGTAAGTCAAAATTAACATGCGCTAAACGCCTATGCCATAGCCATGAGTCTTCACTCATAGTTATGAGGCATTTGTCGCTTTTTAATGATACTTCATTTAAGTCAAGCATATATACATTGTTTACTCTAAAACCATTAAACATATTCTTCTTATCATTTTCATGCACAATTTTGCAACAATCTTTTGAAAAGGATACATTGTATCCTTTGTCGCACAATTGGCTAATGCTAAGCAGGTTATGTTTAAGGTTTTCGACAAGCAACACGTCGGAAATCATAGTAGAGGCGGGATTACCTACACTACCTTTACCTAGTATTGCTCCGCGGTTGTTATCACTGTAAGTTACGTACCCTTTCTTCTTAGCCACAAAGTCTATGAATAAGGAAATGTCTCCAGACATGTGTCTTGAGCACCCACTATCGAGAACCCATCTTCTCTCGGTGGTCTCGACACATTTCACCTGTTTTTTCTTATTTTTCTGATTGGCGGAGAGGCATAGATTCACGGACTCTTCTTCATCACTAGAGCTTTCATCAGAGGAGGAAGAGTCGCTGTCACTTTCCCACGCTATGTACGCTCTCCTAGGCTTTGATGATTTCTTGTGTGACTTTGATGATTCCTTGTCCTTTCCCTTTTTATTCATCGGACAGTCCGGTTTGTAGTGACCGGGCTTTCCACACTTGTAGCATGTCCCTCTAGTCTTTTTACCTTTCGAGTCATCATCCTTGGAGTACCTCGATTGTTTTTGGAAGTGTACCAAGTTCTTCTCGGAATGTTGGATGACGTTCTTTCTAACGTAATGGTTATACCGTTTAACAAACAACCCCATATCTTCGCTTTTATCTTCTTCTTCGTCGCTTGAGGAATAATCACTTTGCTCTTTTGCTTGAGACTTCGAGGAGGAAGTCTTGAGAGCTATTGGTTTCTTTTCACTCACCTTCGTTTTGTCTTTCTTTTCCATCTTTTCGCGTTGGTCTAGGCTCAAGAGTACCTATTCATGCTCTTGTAGTTTGCCAAACAATGTTGTTAAATCTAATAAGGTAAGATCATGTGCTTCTTTGATGGCGGTCACTTTAGGCTGCCATTCCCTGTTAAGACATCTTAAGATCTTATTAGTAGCAATATCATTGGAAACAGGCCTACCTAATGAATGTAAACGATTGATGAGATGAGTAAATCTCTTTTGCATGTCAGCAATGGTTTCCCCTTGCTCCATGAAAAAGAGATCAAACTCTTGTGTTAATGTATTGATTCTAGCCAACTTAACATCGTTTGTCCCCTCATGGGCTATTTGTAGTGAATCCCACATGGCCTTAGCAGTAGGACAATGGGATACACGATAGTATTCATCTACACCTAATGAGGAGATTAATATGTTTTTAGCTTTCCAATCATAATTGTATTTTTTTCTCATCGTCATCGGTCCATTGTGCTTCAGGCTTTGGCACAACTACGTTATCCGCATTGGTCATAGTTATTTCTATTGGACCATTAAGGATAACGTTCCATATTTTTCTGTCTATGGAGTTTATATGCACATGCATACAGTCTTTCCAATAACTATAATTTTCACCGTTGAAAACGGGAGCCCTATTGTACGCCCCTTTTGGTTCGTTAGCCATTTTCTATCTACGTTGTATTTGAAGCACCGAATAACCGGAGCTCTAGATACCACTTGTTAGACTATGGCACGGATCTAGAAGGGGGGGTTGAATAGATCCCCAATTAAAATTTGAGTCGGCACTACCAATTTAAAATTGGTTTTAAAAATGTTTTAAGTGCGGAAGCGGCCGAGGAAAATATAGTCTAAAATGAACGGTTATTGGAAAACCGGATATACGTAAGCCTTTGGATTAATGACAATTCGGAAAAATAGAATCACAACACTAATTCCACTTATCAATTATTTACTTCAGTTGTAAGGATTCCTAGTTCCAATGATTCAAAATCAACCCAAAACTAGATACACAAGTAAGATAATTTTGGTTCAAGCAATATGTCAAACACTTGGTGTGCAACAACACTCCAAGTGATATTTATGTTGAGTAAGTGATTCCAACCAGCCTAGTACAATGTCTTGTTGTACTTTGGAGTCAAAAACAGAGTTTTAACCTCTTACTCAATTGCTATCACAATTTTGACAATAGAACTTACACAAAAATTACTTATTTTGAGCTATAACGTAAATGCTGAAAATAGAGAAGACAAGTATTTGGTGAGGCAGTTCCCCCGTCGTCCTCGCTTCGGGGTACGTCTGCCCTCAATTCTAAAACTAGAATTGAGATATATTTTATAGATATCACGGTTGCACCCTAAAATTTGACCAACCGGGTCTCGTATCTGGCTCGATGTTTCGACGCATAACCGCATTCGCATCTGCATATCGCATACAGTGCATTTTTCATTTGTTTTGATTTTATCGGGATCACAGCTCTCGTCTCGCGTCTCAGGTGTTTTTGATCAGTTTAGATAGATAGAATCGTTTTTTTGGGATATTTCGGTGCCCGTTTATTTTTACCGGCTATTTTGGTGCGCTCTCGCGGTGTTATGTGTCGTTCGGTGCTTATTTTGTTCCTCTGGGAATTATTGTGATTTTTCTGGATTTTATTGGCCATTTTTAGGGTTTAAATAGATTTTTAATCATTTTAGGATAATATAGAATTTTATAGAATATTAATAGATTTTTCTTTTAGAATATTAATTGAATTTTTGAATATATTTTTAGATATAGAATATTAATAGGTTTTAATATTTTTAATAGTTTTTAGAATATATTAGATATTAATTGGTTTTGATAGAATCATATAGTTTTTTAGATGTAGAACTATTATAGATTTTTGTTTTGGATTTATAGAATACAATAAAGTTTCTTTTAAATAGTATAGAATTTAATAGCCTTTTTTTAATATAGAAATGAATAGATTTTTCTCTAATAGGTTTTTGAATATTAGATTTGATTAGAGGTTATGTTAGGTTAATTGAGTAGTTTAGAATTTAATTAGCTTTAGGTTAATCAGAATTTTAATTCCTTTAGTTAATTAGTAATTAGTCTTAATCATTTTCCATTTTATCAGATTTTAATTAGTTTTTTCTTTTCAGTTTAATTCATTTCAGTTTTTGGATTTTTTGATGTCATTTTCGTGTGGGCCCATATCAGGTAAAGCCCATTCATGCAGAGCCCAGTTTCGTCCAGAAATCTCCAGCATTCTCCAGAAAGTTCCAGAATTTTCTCAGTCCATGTATAAAGCTTCGTCGCCACGTGTAAGACTCAAGAGGACCCCACGTTACACATCCTTCACACGCCACGTCTCACACGCTTCCTCTCCCCATGCCACGCGTGGGACACGCGTCTCACATGCGGTGATCTCCTCCACTAACGCGTGCCACGCGTACGCACCACAGCGCCCCACCGTCTTCCTCACCGGCCGGCATGCATGGCCGGCGACCGCCGTGAAGTTCACCGGAAACACCCAAAACCCCCAGATTCCGGTCGATCTTCATCTCCTCCCATCCATCTTCTTCATCCTTGGTCATCACCTTCAAGAAACCACCGCCAAATCTCCAGATTCCAATTAACCTCCTCCTTCAATCTCCATCCTCTCCGGTCCTTTTCCATCATCACTGTTCAACCATCATCTTCTCCGGTTGTCCTTCTCTAGATCCCGCATCATGTTCATCATCAAGAATCATCATCTCCAGAAGAATGTATACAATCGTTTCCAGATTCGACGATGAGTTCAGGAACATGCAAGAACTACCACCAGAAATTCATCAAGAATGATGAATGTTCATCGTTTCCCAGAAATTCAACATCATCAGTTCTTCAAGAACATCCAGGAACGATCATCTCCATCAACGCCCCTTCAAACAATCAAGAGCATCCAAACAACTCCAAGATCTTCAAGGTTCTCCAAAAACTACCAAGAACTCCAGTCATCATCATCATCACCGGAGTTCATCTCACCATCACGAGTTCATCGTCTTCCCAAAAAATCCCAGAATCTTCAAGCGTTCATCAGCGAAGAACACTCGTCCGTTTCCAGAAAGATCCCCAGATCTTCATGCAAGATGTTCGCAACCTTCAAACGCGTCCAGATCTGGTTCATCCACTTCATTGAGTTCCCAGATCCATCAACAAGCTTGTTGAGATTCTTGCAATCAGATGATAACAAGATTTGATTCGCGTAGGGATAATTGAGTTGAAGAGATTTTCAGTAAGGAGGATGATTGAGAAAGACGAGAGAGTTGAGGAGATCGAGGGGGACGACCGTGAACAGTTTACGACGGCGGCGCCGTGAGAGAAGGAGGAAGAAGAAGTTCCCCTAGGGTTTTCAGAATGAAGAAGGGGAACGAGTGAGGAAGGAGGCAGGCTGGAGAGATTGGGCCTCAGGCCCAACTACGTTTTTTGATCCACGTACCCCCTCCGTTTTTGGCACGCACCCCCTCCGTGTGTCCTTGGTGAATGGGCTGGGCCCAATGTTTTGCTTGCATACCCCCTCTGTTTCCGGATTCCCCTTCCCCTTTTTTTTTGTTTGTTAAAGTCTGGGCTGGGCCTTTGTTTTTATTTTATTTTTCTGCAGACTAATACCCCATAACTGTAACTAACCCCCCCCCCCCCCCCCCCCTTTTTTGTATTTTTGTTTTGTTTTCTTGTTTTCTTTGTTTAAGAAAAAGAAAAAGAAAAGAGAATATTAAAGAATGAAAACAATATTGAAAAAAGGAAATGGAGAAGAAATATTAAAAAGAAAAAGTGAAGAAAACATATAGAAAAAGTATTTGGAAAAAATAAAGAAAGAAAAAGTGAAAAAGAAGAAAAAGTATATTGAAAAAGAGGAGAGAAATACATAGGAAAATAAGAAAACATGTTGAGAAATAGTTAAAGAAGAAAAAGAAGGAGAAAAATATATAGAAAAATACAGAAAAAATATGAAAAGATATTTTGAAAGAAAAAGAAGAAAACAGTTGAAAAGAGATGTATGAAAAAGAGAAAAAATATTAGATGTAATATTTTTAGAGTGTATTTTCTTCATAGGAGTTTACTTTCCTTTTAGGGATAGAATTAGACGTCCACTTGTTAGGGGACTTTTTTTTCATTTGATTTTTTTAGGATAGGATAGTATTTCCTAGGAGATTTATTTTCAGTATTCAATCATTGTAATCATTTTTCAGAATGTTAATAAAACGAGATTTGAGCTGTGGTCCCGAAGTAGCCGAACTACAGCTGCTCTGATTTCTCGTACCAGACGAGAATATGTAGGCATAGGATGCGATATCCTAGCGAGCACACTAACAACTGACTTTCTGTTCTCTCGCTGCTGTGTGATCGAGACCTTCCGGCTGACGACTAATTGTTACCCTTTTTTTTTCTCTCTTGCCCGAGTGCATTTGAGACCAAGCCATAGTTTTGCCCATAGGTTCCCGTACCTTTGAAGCCAGTTGTTTTTCTCACTGCTGTGTGAGAATACCCCGGTAAACCGTAGTTAGCCTGAACTACGTAAAGCTCTGATCTTCCATGCAGTGTGGAAGTACGTAGGCACAAGACGCGAGGTCTTGGCGAGCCAATTTCCCTGTAGTCTCGAACTACGTTGACTCTGACTTTCTCTCTTGAGAATACGTAGGCATAGAGTGCGACGCTCTATCGAGTCCATTCCCTTCTGTTTAGATTTAGCAGCCGTAGATAGATTGTTTTGCATCCTTTAGAAAACCCAAGCAAGCGTGGATCCCGTCGAGTACGACGGACGTGAGGGGTGCTAATACCTTCCCCTTGCGTAACCGACTCCCGAACCCAAGTTTTGGTTGCGATGACCATACCTTTCCCCGTTTTTTGCGAGGTTTACTTCGAGCGCTTCCTTTACCTCCGTTGGGATAAATAACGCACGGTGGCGACTCTTCTGTCAGCCGGCGCCGATTTTCGCAGTAGCGACAGCTGGCGACTCTGCTGGGGATCCAACGTCCCCTGGCTGCTAAGGACTGCGATAGTTCTTATGCATGTGGGATCCAACGTCCCCTAAGAGAGAGTCAATCCTAGCGCTTGTTTGCTTGTCTATTGGGGCTTATTTATTGATATTATCTGTTGCTGTTGGGGTGTTACGGGTGTTCTATGATTGAGAGAAGCCGGACCTGGGCTTGAGTGCACCTTAGACTTAGAGTAGAAATTAGTGGGCGCCCGCATGCTTTGCTTGCCTTGGTGTCCCGCGAAATCTACACTCAGACGAGGTTCTTCTGGTTGGCCTCTTGACCCACCCTTTGGGTGGCTTGGGTTGCTGGTTAGTTGGATTGTCGACTCTGGGAACCGATCATTTGGAAGTTAGCTAAGTGAGGCCTCTTCAAGACTTGATGATGCCACTCCTTCTGGGAATCGTATCGTCGGTTTTGAAAGTCTTTGACGCTGACGACCGCATAGGATGCCGTACCTTGTCAGATATAGGTCCATACCTGTGAGTGGGGGGGGGGGGGGGGGTTGCAGGAAACTTGACTTCCAACCTACCCGTTATTTTGGTCTTCTCTTCAGAGAGAACGTCTCCGTCAGCAGCGCAGCAGTATTCAAGATTTGTGTGGGGGGCTGTGATCCCATTGTTTGCTGCACTTTGCATATCATATGCATAGCAGTGTTGCATCATATTGCATATCATCCTCCAGTTAGCCAGAGTTCTGATCCAGCCTTTGTTTCCTGAAGGTGATTACCCGGAGTTTGGATTGAGCAACTGTTGATTGTCAGAAGACCGACCTAGGGGTTGAGTAGATTTGAGCAGAATCAAGCATTGAAGTCAGCTGAAGATTATTGGTAGCTATGTCTGAAGGCAATTTCCAGTCTCCCAATACCTTGACAGGGTTCACTATGGCGTCCAACCCTCTGTATGATTCTATGGAAGACTTCCCGCAAGTGAACAACATTGCTGCAAACCAAGTGGTACAACCTTCTGTTGAGAACCGAGGTCGACATGAGCAGTTTGTTGCCCGAAATGAGCGTCCTCCTCCTGTCAACAATCAAGGTGTTGATTTCCCTGTGATGAGTCACCGAAGAGATATTCCAATGGCCGGGATGGTAGATCCAAGAGCTCTTGAAAAGGATAGAAGACTCCGAGCGTTGGAAGAAGGAATAAAAGCTTTGAAAGTGAAAGATGATGTTAACCTGGATGCTGTGGACATGTGTTTGGTTCCTGACCTGGTGTTGCCTTATAAGTTCAAAGCACCGAAATTTGAAAAGTACACGGGAGATAGCTGTCCGAAGCTGCATTTGATGATGTTCTGTCGAAGGATGACTGCGTTTGCGCGAGATGACAAATTGATGATCCATTGCTTTCAAGATAGTCTGACTGGGGCATCTTTGAGGTGGTATATGCAGTTAGAGAGAAATCAGATTCAATCATGGATGGATTTAGCCAGAGCTTTTCTGAAGCAGTACGATTATAACCTAGACATTGCTCCTTATCGCATGCATTTGCAAGAATTGTCTCAAGAGAGCAATGAACCTATCAGGAAGTATGCTCAGAGATGGAGAGAATTTGCTGCTAGAGTGCATCCACCGCTGTTGGACCAAGAGTTAACTAGCATGTTTGTAGATTCCCTACAAGATCCGTACTTCGAAAGATTGCTGAGAATTCCATCAAGTTTCTCTGATGTGGTAGCATTAGGAGAGCGCCTTGAGTATTCCATAAGAATCGGGAAGATTCAGATTCCTTCAAACGATCAAGTTGGTGAAACTGAATATCCTTGTGACTATCAAAGTGAAGAAGGATTTGTGATCAATGCAGCCATGCCAAAGGTTGAATATCCTCGAAGCGAATCAGTGAATTTTGTTGGTTCTTCACCTTATCAGAGATCAGTACCTCCTGTGGCTTGTTATACTGAACAGACAGCCGTGCCTGGGGCACCCTATCAGGAACCTTATGTCGCTTCCATTGCAAATCAGCGAACTCGTGACCGAGGTTATCAGAATCAGCGTCAGAATCAGAACCGACCTCGTAATAACTTGGAACGAAGGAAAGCGCCTTCTCACCCAGTGCCTATGCCGTATAGCCAGATGCTACCGTCTTTGATCCAGAAGTCTTTGGTGGAACCTAAAGCTCTTAAGCCAGTTCCAGAACCTTACCCTCCTGGGTACAATCCCCACGTTCAGTGTGGTTATCATGGTGGATCTCCGGGGCATTCAACGGAAGATTGTAAAGCATTTCAGGCGAAAGTACAGCAGTTGATCGACCAAGATCGCATTTCCTTTCGGGAAGGATTTCTGTTTGTTCATCCCAACCGCTCAGCTGTCTAAGCTCATAGACTCGGAAAGTATTACCCAGCAAAAGCCAGTGGTCCAGACAGGCGGGCGCCTCAACATTGGCAGTCCTCAGACTTTTATATCATTTGCATTTGTAGTTTCTTTTCTGTTAGTTGCTACCTACTTTTAAACATTGTATGTTTCGAATGGTGATAATAATAAAGTGACTATGCATTTTTCTGAATTAATCATGTCGTTGTCGCTCATTTACTGCATTGCACTGACACTTGCATTTTATTCACTCCACTTTATCACTGTGGCTAGCAAAGATTGGAGGGAGGATGATGAAACTGAAACTCATAACCAATGATCGTATGCTTTCAGATAAGACCGTACCGATGACGTACAAGGCATTGTTTCAATTCCCCTAAACACTGGAGATATAAGGAGTTAGTCCCTTGTTAACCACTTCGAGCCAGGAAGTAGAAGTTTTTTCGGACTTTTTAAACCCTCACATCTTAACCCGGGGCAGGGTAGTTGTCAGTTAGCTTGACCGAGCATTCAAGTCTTACAGAGGAGTGTTGTCTTTCGAGGACCAATATCAGTTTATACCTTTCAAAAGGTCAAACCTCACCAATCAGGAGTGAGCCAGTTACAATCCTTTCGGAGCAATCAAGACAATAAGTGTCACACGACTTTGTTCCAAAAGAAAGAAACAAAGCCCGCTAAGTAAAAAGAAAGAAAAAGCTAGAAAGCTAATACTTAGGCAAAAATCAGGGCATCCCGCTGGACTTCAAAAGAAAAGAAGAATCGAAAAGAACTCAAAAGGAGTCAGTCCAGGCAAAAATTAGGGAATCAAAAGAATAAAAAAGAAGAGGGATAGAAAATTTTCCCCCAGCAAATCACAAAGTCGTGTACACAGACATCACGAAAACGAGAAGGAGTAACTGTCACTCCAGAAAAGCATTGTGAATTCCTTAGCTATGGTCCTTACCATTCAGCATACCTCTCGAAGAGGCGAGCGCTTGTGCCAGGTTAACTGAACCTTAGGATCGGAGATCATCACGTAGACGGGGTGGGTACAAATCAAAATTTGAGACAAATATCCTTTGTTTCACGAACCGTGAACCCGACCACGATACAACCCTTAAAAGACCTAATTGAGGTAGGGTTATTCTGGAAGCGCATTACGATAAGGTCGAGTAACCTGACTCCTTCTTGACTTGCTAGTCACATCCTTGTTGTATTTTCACTGACCACGTAAGCACTACGTTTGAACTTTGGTTCACTCGTCACTCACAATCATAGCATGTAAATGAGTGACAGCTCAAATTTTTTCAAAATCTGCATAAACATTGCATTAAGATTACCATTCGTGAATAGACAATTTTAATTGCAGGTTAGTAGTCGGCATGAAAGAAATTCCAGCAGAGAATCGTCAAACAGGACTGAGTAATTCAGTAGTCTGAACCAGAATGGTGTATGTTGTGAAGATCTGTGAATCAGGGGCATTATTTTCCAGTAAGTTCGGAATCGGTTAGTCTGAGGACAAGTCCCGAAGCTTCAGTTGATCAGAGGCAGTTTGTTTGAGAAGCAGTTGATCAGGAATGGGTTTTCTCGAGAACCAATCAGGGGCAATTATACAGAACGTTGAGATTTGAGAGCAGATATTTCAGGTGGATAATCAGATCGGGTTAAGTCGCTAGAACGCTCATTCAGGGGCACGTCATCACAGAGAATGTTGAAACCAGCCAGGGTTGATAGGGGTTTAATGGAGATCGAATTCTGTTGTCATACAGATACCGGGGCAAATATTCTCGAAGTCGTCTCGTAGCAAGCTGTTCAGAGCAAGTACTCTCAAGAGTTAGATTGGGGCAAGTTGAGTTAGGCTGGGGCAAGTTTGTCAAGCCAGTCTTTCTATCCCCAGCTGAGTGTACTGGGGCAAGTTGTTCAAGCCCGTCTGTTTATCCCCAGCCGGAGTTGAGTATCGGGAAATCATGTCATTACCTTTGTCAAAAACCTTAGCATTCCGAAAAGGCCTTGCTGTCGTTGGATCATTATCCTACAGTTTAAACCTGTTACGTGTCAGTAACCAGTTGTTTCCAAAGTCCAGTTCTCGCCTGGCAAACCGGTAACCAGTTCTCGTCTGGCCTACCCTATCGTAAGCATCAGTTCCCGTCTGGTGCAGTTTATCGTAAGCATCAGTTCCCGTCTGGTGCAGTTTATTGTAAGCATCAGTTCCCGTCTGGTGTAGTTTATTGTAACCAGTTCTCGTCTGGTCACCGTTTCTTCAAGTGTTGTATCAGTTCTCGTCTAGTACATGTCGTCGCGTAACCAGTTCTCGTCTGATCATCGTGTGTTTTAACCAAGTGTTATACCAGTTCTCGTCTGGTGTACGTCAGCTTTCAGCCAGTTCTCGCCTGTTTGTCTATGCCTTAGCCTGTTATCCAGTCAGCCCCGTCTAATGTCTAAACACAAATCAATTCTTGTCCGATAACCTATTTTGCTATCAGTTCTCGTCTGGTAGTCTACCTTTGAGTGCTAGTTCTCATCTAGTATTTCCCATATCTTCCACAGTGTACATAGTCCATGTTCATCCTAAACCAGAAAAACAAAAAAACCTAAAGGTATCTGACACCGTAATTCCCAATGACTCGCATGTTGTCATGTTTCCCGATACGAAACTCGACGAATACCAGCGCTCTGAGTAATGTTTGAATTCCTTGTGGATGTTGTTAAATCAGAATTGCTACTCTTCAGCAGATGAAAGTTGCTTATTATCCCCAGAGGAGTCGAGATTGTATTTTACCCCGTATCAGAGTAGGATCAGGAGTATCCTCAGCGGATTAAGATTGATATCAGTGATAGTAGGGGCATTTCCAGCAGTGTGCTGCGCGCAATCAACCCCAGTTTTGATCAATCCCCGCAGAGCACATTCAGTTGCCGTTGGTTTGAAGGGAGCATCCCCAAGCAGAGTTGTTTCTTCTCTTTCCCCAATGAAGTTGCCAGGCAGGGTTGCCTTTCCATTCCTCCGGCAGGACAGTTATCCCCAGCGGATTTGATTTCCCTTCCAGCATTTATTTTGCTGAGATGACTCTGTGACTTCGGTTCATCCCCAGTAGAGTTGACGTTTCCTTCAGCATTTATTTTACCAAGTGGTTTCCAGACCTGGTGTTCTCTGGCAGCTCGAGCCTGCATTAGCATTTGCATGTATAGTCATTTACACAAGCATATAGTATATCCATGCCGTCTGGGCATCGCATTTTCAAACAGAATGTATAGCATTTACATATCATATAGGACATCGCATCATTTCAAGCATACGCATGTCGAAACATGGACCAGGATGGTTACCTATTGGATTTCGAATTTGTTCACCTGCAGAGTTGTGTGGTTAAGCTTCTCGTCTCCCCCAGCGGAGTAATTCTTCATTTGGTTGTTACGTCAGCATCGGAAAAAAACAACAACAAGGAGAGATTGACATATATCAAGCTTTTCTGAAGCTGCGGCCTGTCGACAGAATGGGTGCCAAGCAGTCGATTCAGAATTTCCCCAGGAGAATTGTCCTCAAGTTCGCAGTGAACTGTGAGTTGACCGGATTTGATCCCATGAGAGAGATGGGAATCAAGGTGTTTGCTTTTCCGAAGCATTATTCCAATACTTGTGGCGTCACACAGGTGATTGGCAAGGAGAAGAAAATTTATCAGAAAATTGACCAGTTGTTGTCGTGACAACCGAACTTCAGTTCATTAGAGGCTATTCCTCAAGCAACTTTGCAGTATATTCCCGCGGTTGGCAAATTTCAGGGTTCCATTTGTATTCAACCGTCATCTACCTTGAATGTTTGAAGGCTGAGCGCTCTTCACCCATTCAGGTCCAAGCCGCTTGAATAGGGGCAGCTGTTGCACCCTAAAATTTGACCAACCGGGTCTCGTATCTGGCTCGATGTTTCGACGCATAACCGCATTCGCATCTGCATATCGCATACAGTGCATTTTTCATTTGTTTTGATTTTATCGGGATCACAGCTCTCGTCTCGCGTCTCAGGTGTTTTTGATCAGTTTATATAGATAGAATCGTTTTTTTGGGATATTTCGGTGCCCGTTTATTTTTACCGGCTATTTTGGTGCGCTCTCGCGGTGTTATGTGTCGTTCGGTGCTTATTTTGTTCCTCTGGGAATTATTGTGATTTTTCTGGATATTATTGGCTATTTTTAGGGTTTAAATAGATTTTTAATCATTTTAGGATAATATAGAATTTTATAGAATATTAATAGATTTTTCTTTTAGAATATTAATTGAATTTTTGAATATATTTTTAGATATAGAATATTAATAGGTTTTAATATTTTTAATAGTTTTTAGAATATATTAGATATTAATTGGTTTTGATAGAATCATATAGTTTTTTAGATGTAGAACTATTATAGATTTTTGTTTTGGATTTATAGAATACAATAAAGTTTCTTTTAAATAGTATGGAATTTAATAGCCTTTTTTTAATATAGAAATGAATAGATTTTTCTCTAATAGGTTTTTGAATATTAGATTTGATTAGAGGTTATGTTAGGTTAATTGAGTAGTTTAGAATTTAATTAGCTTTAGGTTAATCAGAATTTTAATTCCTTTAGTTAATTAGTAATTAGTCTTAATCATTTTCCATTTTATCAAATTTTAATTAGTTTTTTCTTTTCAGTTTAATTCATTTCAGTTTTTGGATTTTTTGATGTCATTTTCGTGTGGGCCCATATCAGGTAAAGCCCATTCATGCAGAGCCCAGTTTCGTCCAGAAATCTCCAGCATTCTCCAGAAAGTTCCAGAATTTTCTCAGTCCATGTATAAAGCTTCGTCGCCATGTGTAAGACTCAAGAGGACCCCACGTTACACATCCTTCACACGCCACGTCTCACACGCTTCCTCTCCCCATGCCACGCGTGGGACACGCGTCTCACATGCGGTGATCTCCTCCACTAATGCGTGCCACGCGTGCGCACCACAGCGCCCCACCGTCTTCCTCACCGGCCGGCATGCATGGCCGGCGACCGCCGTGAAGTTCACCGGAAACACCCAAAACCCCCAGATTCCGGTCGATCTTCATCTCCTCCCATCCATCTTCTTCATCCTTGGTCATCACCTTCAAGAAACCACCGCCAAATCTCCAGATTCCAATCAACCTCCTCCTTTAATCTCCATCCTCTCCGGTCCTTTTCCATCATCACCGTTCAACCATCATCTTCTCCGGTTGTCCTTCTCTAGATCCCGCATCATGTTCATCATCAAGAATCATCATCTCCAGAAGAATGTATACAATCGTTTCCAGATTCGACGATGAGTTCAGGAACATGCAAGAACTACCACCAGAAATTCATCAAGAATGATGAATGTTCATCGTTTCCCAGAAATTCAACATCATCAGTTCTTCAAGAACATCCAGGAACGATCATCTCCATCAACGCCCCTTCAAACAATCAAGAGCATCCAAACAACTCCAAGATCTTCAAGGTTCTCCAGAAACTACCAAGAACTCCAGTCATCATCATCATCACCGGAGTTCATCTCACCATCACGAGTTCATCGTCTTCCCAAAAAATCCCAGAATCTTCAAGCGTTCATCAGCGAAGAACACTCGTCCGTTTCCAGAAAGATCCCCAGATCTTCATGCAAGATGTTCGCAACCTTCAAACGCGTCCAGATCTGGTTCATCCACTTCATTGAGTTCCCAGATCCATCAACAAGCTTGTTGAGATTCTTGCAATCAGATGATAACAAGATTTGATTCGCATAGGGATAATTGAGTTGAAGAGATTTTCAGTAAGGAGGATGATTGAGAGAGACGAGAGAGTTGAGGAGATCGGGGGGGACGGCCGTGAACAGTTTACGACGGCGGCGCCATGAGAGAAGGAGGAAGAAGAAGTTCCCCTAGGGTTTTCAGAATGAAGAAGGGGAACGAGTGAGGAAGGAGGCAGGCTGGAGAGATTGGGCCTCAGGCCCAACTACGTTTTTTGATCCACGTACCCCCTCCGTTTTTGGCACGCACCCCCTCCGTGTGTCCTTGGTGAATGGGCTGGGCCCAATGTTTTGCTTGCATACCCCCTCTGTTTCCGGATTCCCCTTCCCCCTTTTTTTTTTGTTTGTTAAAGTCTGGGCTGGGCCTTTGTTTTTATTTTATTTTTCTGCAGACTAATACCCCATAACTGTAACTAACCCCCCCCCCCCCTTTTTGTATTTTAGTTTTGTTTTCTTGTTTTCTTTGTTTAAGAAAAAGAAAAAGAAAAGAGAATATTAAAGAATGAAAACAATATTGAAAAAAGGAAATGGAGAAGAAATATTAAAAAGAAAAAGTGAAGAAAACATATAGAAAAAGTATTTGGAAAAAATAAAGAAAGAAAAAGTGAAAAAGAAGAAAAAGTATATTGAAAAAGAGGAGAGAAATACATAGGAAAATAAGAAAACATGTTGAGAAATAGTTAAAAAAGAAAAAGAAGGAGAAAAATATATAGAAAAATACAGAAAAAATATGAAAAGATATTTTGAAAGAAAAAGAAGAAAACAGTTGAAAAGAGATGTATGAAAAAGAGAAAAAATATTAGATGTAATATTTTTAGAGTGTATTTTCTTCATAGGAGTTTACTTTCCTTTTAGGGATAGAATTAGACGTCCACTTGTTAGGGGACTTTTTTTTCATTTGATTTTTTTAGGATAGGATAGTATTTCCTAGGAGATTTATTTTCAGTATTCAATCATTGTAATCATTTTTCAGAATGTTAATAAAACGAGATTTGAGTTGTGGTCCCGAAGTAGCCGAACTACAGCTGCTCTGATTTCTCGTACCAGACGAGAATATGTAGGCATATGATGCGATATCCTAGCGAGCATACTAACAACTGACTTTCTGTTCTCTCGCTGCTGTGTGATCGAGACCTTCCGGCTGACGACTAATTGTTACCCTTTTTTTTTCTCTCTTGCCCGAGTGCATTTGAGACCAAGCCATAGTTTTGCCCATAGGTTCTCGTACCTTTGAAGCCAGTTGTTTTTCTCACTGCTGTGTGAGAATACCCCGGTAAATCGTAGTTAGCCTGAACTACGTAAAGCTCTGATCTTCCATGCAGTGTGGAAGTACGTAGGCACAAGACGCGAGGTCTTGGCGAGCCAATTTCCCTGTAGTCTCGAACTACGTTGACTCTGACTTTCTCTCTGGAGAATACGTAGGCATAGAGTGCGACGCTCTATCAAGTCCATTCCCTTCTGTTTAGATTTAGCAGCCGTAGATAGATTGTTTTGCATCCTTTAGACAACCCAAGCAAGCGTGGATCCCGTCGAGTACGACGGACGTGAGGGGTGCTAATACCTTCCCCTTGCGTAACCGACTCCCGAACCCAGGTTTTGGTTGCGATGACCATACCTTTCCCCATTTTTTGCGAGGTTTACTTCGAGCGTTTCCTTTCCCTCCGTTGGGATAAATAACGCACGGTGGCGACTCTTCTGTCAGCCGGCGCCGATTTTCGCAGTAGCGACAATCACCTGTTTAAATGAACAGTTTATACAAGGATTGAGCAGCAAATATACAACAGAAATCTCAATGTGTTGAAAGTTGCCTTCACTCCTTGCCCGTTGATTCAAGATGAATCAAGTTCTCCGATTTGTGTTAATGGACCTTCGACTCCAGCCAACTTATTGAATAACACGTTGTTGTTCAAACCTTTGGCTCCGGCTGATCTCAACAGCACCAAATCAGCCCCCGAGATCTTCCCTTCAAAATCACTGAATCCGCTACTAGACTTGTGAAGAACACCTCTTCACAATCACCTTCGCTCGATTGATCGTTGATGAAGAATCTCGTCCAAAAACCCCCAAAATTCAAACCAATATTAGAGGGTAAAACCCCAATGGTTTTATTCAAGAAAGAACCTGTCACAATCTTCAACCCGAGCTTGATTCTCCAATCTAAGCCTCGAACCTTATCACCTTGAATCTCTCACAAATGCATTTCAAAAATGATTGTGTGTAATTGAAATGTTGTGAGATGTTGAAGATGAAGATGATGAATCTTGGACACCTATTTCACTCTTTCTTGTTTTTGAACACATGAATCAAAAAAAATATCAAATGTTAGAAGACACAAGTGTTTAAACAAGTATATATAGTGCCAACATAATTCTGGACATAACAGTATTTCAAATATAATAGAGAAGTATTTTAAAACAGATTTTCCGCGCGAACGGTCGACCATAACAGGTCTGTGCATCAACGCATGGCCTGTGTTGTTTTTGGAAATCTGGAAATTTCATCAGTGTGCGTCGACCATACAGTCGGCGTGCGCTGACCCGTTGAAATCTATTTCCATTATGCGCCGACCCTATGGTCGACCCATGCCTTTACGCGCTGACCTGTTGGAAAGTTATTCCTTTATGCGCCGACCCTATGGTCGACGCATTGCCTTGTGCGCTGACTAGTGCAGAATTTTTTTGATGCATACGCCGACCCTATGGTCGACCCATGTCCTGCAAACCTGCAAAAATTCATCAGTTTGAAGTCTTTCATGCCTTTGGTCATGATTTCCTTTTATCTACATATATTATATTCATTTCAGAAGTTTTAAGACAAGCGTAAAAGAATATGGTGGGTGATACGTTGCATCTGGTTTAGTAGATCTTGAGTTCATAATTTCCAATCTATCCAGGGAATTTGTCATCATCGAAACCTGCATTAACCAATGTCTTGCAGACTTGTGTGATATGTGGCGATTTGCCTCCACATGAGTGGCATTAGTACGGCTGCTAGGTATAAGAAAGCATTAACACTTCTAGTTTTAACTCAACTGGGTCAAAAAACATAAAAAACCCGGTCCAAAACTAAATATTTCAAACGGCAGATTACGGGTCCTGACTACAATGAATTATTTGGAACTTCTACACTCCGAATCATCCTCTATCTCAAAATTAACAGTTATAGCTCTCTTTCTTAGCTTTCCAACGCCTATTAGAACATGCAAATCCGATTCTCGCAGCTCCGGTTATGATTCAAACAGTGGACATATATCAAATAACCGCTAAAGCTGAAAATAAGCTGCGAAAATAAAATAAAGGTAAAAACAAACTTAAATATAAAAACACATTGAAATAGTAAAAATACTCAAATAAACTGTAGGAATGCCTAAGTGTAACAATGGAAGAATGTGTATGAAGATGTACTGATCAAATTCCCCCACACTTCAACTTTTGTCTCCGAGCAAAATATTATCGCGACTCATGAAAAACAAAAGCATTTAGATACTCATTCTAGGATGTAAACTCTTCTTCGGTCAAGATTGCATCGATAGGTACTAATTTTGCACACTAAGGATATCGTAAGAACACAAATTCGCAAGTGTGCGGTCATAAAGCTCCCTCATATACAAACCAATCCAAATCATGTTATTATGCTTAAGCCTAACTTACTCATCCTTCTTTTTGCTCTCTTTCATTCTAATGCAATCACATTAAGCCCTTTATATATTCACACACATGGTAAATAAACTTGTTAGTGACTATGATCCATATATTTTCAACAATTCAAAACTAACCACTTAAATAGCAACAACAATAGTTTTTTTTTTCTTTTTTTGTGTGTGAAGGTTTAACAACCGTTAGCCTAAGTGACCGGGTGAGGGTCACCTTGTAGGATCAAGCGCTTACCACTAGGCCAAAAGCAATTGTTGTTAGTCAGGGCGCAACAATCTTTCTTAAAGTGAACCCCAAGGGGCCTACCTAGCCCACCTAACACACCTGCGTAGGCGCCCATGGGTGGGATGTTAAGCCCATTGAATCCCTCAGGGAGACGCTGAATTAAATAATCCAACACACCTAACTTAAAATGCGGATTCCTATTTAGATTTCCTATTAAGCACATGATCATTCACTTATTTGCATTAGCTTAATTACTTAGTGTATGATTTATAGATGGTGTTGACTGCTAGATAAACTACTTAAGAGCTATTAAAGGATGAGAACTCAAGGATATGTCATGACAAATATTTAAATTAATTTCAATATTCAGGAGACTTAAGGTGTTAAAACGGTATCGATCTTATAAAATTTTCCCAATTCTCCACAATCTAACCTCAATATAATCTATGGCCTAAAAATTTCAAAAGATGCATTGTGTTTCTAAGTAAAAAAATTTAAGAACAAAACCAAAACAAAAGAAAATTTAAAACAAAGCAAAGAAAATAAAATAAAGAAATGGTTCCCTCCCCCACACTTAAAATATGCATTGTCCTTAATGACAGAACATAAATATAAATAAGAGTGAGAGAAAGGAAAGAACTCACTCGAGTATTCAAGGTGGATAGGTGATCACATAAGCAGCCTTTCTCAAAGAGAGATTTCCTGCAGTCTCCTCTCCCAAAGTGGGGAGTAACTTTGGGTAGCATCCATCTCCCTTGAAATTTGTATTATTGCCTTCTCTTTTTATTCCAGGATCAAATAAGAATCTTCGATAAGTAAAAGTGTCGCATTGGCACGTGAATGTGATCTATTTTTTCATAACATCAAGAATTAGAGGATTAAAAGGCTACCTCACTAATTTTCTTCTATCTTCCAACGAGGTCCATCCAATTCCCTTCTTATGTTTCTTTAAAACCTGCAAAAGCTTATTTTCTTGATCAAAATCAAGGTTAGAAGAAATTATAATTGGAAGCTTTTCATCCCTCTCTAAATAAGCATATTTCAGATTATCAGAAAGTGGTTTAATCTCTAAGGAAGGTGGTTGTTTAATGGATGGCATGATCGGGGAAGGAGGGATATCAAGAGCTTCAGATGCATAAACGACATCATGAAAAACATCACCCTGCAAGGCAGCATTAATCTCAACACAAACAGAGCAAATGTTATTGTCAATACATAAATCACAAAAGTAAGTATCATCATAATCTTATAAAGATAGAAAATCAGATAACAACTCAGGATAAGTATCATCAACTAAATCAGACAATAACTCTTTTGGATTCACTACTGTTTGGACGGGTAGTTGGTTCGATTCTTGAGCTTGCTGTATGGCATTCACTACAGTGGCAAGCTGTCCAATCTGTGTCTCCAAAGCCTGAAGACTGGAATCTGTTCGTTGCTGAAACTAAAGATCATTTATAGCCATTTGCTTGACAATGTCCTCTAGTGAAGGTTCATAAGGTGTAGAGTACACAATTTAGAATTCCTTCATATGCTTATTTGGATCCTCACTTGCAAGTCCATTAAACCTTAACAACATGTATATTAAACCAGAATTCCATTCGAAAGGTACAGTAACAACATGATATTTCGTACATAAAGCATTATAATTCATATCATGTGCAACAAGTCCTCTAAGAGTTATTTGGTTAGACATATTAAATTTAATAGGAGAAAAAAATTAACAAAGAAAAAGAAAACACATAACTAATTCAGTAATGCAGCAACAGTTAGAAAAATACCAACAATATCCTTAATTAGAAAAAGAATGGAAAAATAAAATCTAAAAATTATGAAATTATAACTAAAAATCAAATTAAATCAGAATAAATCTCAACAAAAAATTTCGGATTTTTTTGAAAATATGAAAATAGAAAATAAATAAAATAAAATAGAAAAATAAGGAATTTGCGATTTTCAGGGTCAGATTATTTTAGAATTTTTTCTAAAAGAGTAATGTTCTTTGATTTTTTTTCTTCTGATTTTCTGGAAAACATTTGGAGCAAATTGAAACAGTAGCTTCCAAACTCACCTATTAGGCTGGAATGCTTACCACTGTACTGCAACCCTGAAAAATCAACAAGCAAACAAAAACAAAAACAAAAAAAATTTAACAAAACTCTAAACTATAATTCTAAAATTGGCTAAAATCAACAAGAATCCTCGGCAACGACGCCAATTTAATCCGCTGTCGCGCACGAATCAAAAACAAGTAGTTTTAAGAAAATAGTTAACGGTAACGAAAACTCGAGTATCGTTCTCACAAGGATTCTTGTATTATTTCAAAAATACTAAAGAAAAGTTTTATGGGGAATTTAAGTTTTGATTTATAAAATAAGAGAAAAAAAGTGATTATCAGATAATCTAAAATGGCTAATCCTACCAATTCGAGTTCCGACTTATCATCGACTATTATAACACTAATCCCTAAGCAGATTCAATCCTATTATGATATTAATCAGACAAGCGCTTATCAAAATCATACAAATTATGTTCCTGTTACCGAATTAAGCAAACAGTTAAGAATATGACGAGTTAACGAATTAAGCTAACGATAACACGCAATTAAATTTAGGAACATGCATACAATCGAATTTAATCAATTCTATCCTATGAACACAATCTAATTAAGAAAATAATTGCAATAAAATTAAGCAAATGAATTCATAAAAATGAGTTGAACAGAAATCGAATTAAATTGATATTATAATAACCTCAAAGTGATGGAACCCGTAAGCAGTAGGATTTGCCTTGGGAATTAGTTTTCCATGAAAATCGTACAAAACACAATGAAATTCGTGAAAAAAAGGTTAAGTGGCAGTAGTACGGCTGCTAGGTATAAGAAAGCATTAACACTTCTGGTTTTAAACCAACTGGGTCGAAAAACATAAAAAACCCGACCCAAACCTAAATATTTCAAACGGAAGATTTCGGATCCTGACTTCAACGAACTATTTGGACCTTCTACACTCCGAATCATCCTCTACCTCAAACATAAAAGTTGTAGCTCTCTGGCTTAGCTTTCCAATGCATATTAGAATGCACAAATCCAATTCTTGCAGCTCAAGTTATGATTCAAACAGTGGACAGATATCAAATAACCGCTAAAGCTGAAAATAAGCTGCGAAAAAAATAAAGGTAAAAACAAACTTAAATATGAAAACACATTAAAATAGTAAAAATACTCAAATAGACTGTAGGAATTCCTAAGTATAACAATGGAAGAATGTGTATGAAGATGTATTGATCACCCCAGTGGAGTTATCGTTTCCCTCAGGGTGTAGGTCCGTTGATTATACTTCCTGCATGTTCTTGATTTGTCTTTTGTCCCCAGAAGGTATTCTTTTGGTGGTTGATCCCAAATTTTTGTTGGCATCCTGTTGCACCCCAAATTTTGACCCCTTAGATCCTCATCTTCATTTTAGGATCATATTCATTTGATTAACTAACCTTAACCCATATAAAGTTTATCTTTGTCAAAATGCAGATGAATCAGGGTTCCGTACCGTCAAAATCGAGGCTTCGATGGTTTTATCAATCAATGTTTTGGATTGATTCAACTATAAACAAGATCTAGAATACTACATTGGGTCAAGTATGAAAGTTATGGGTCATGGAAGTTGGGGCTGCCACACTTGAAGTCACCACTTCAACACTCTCCAAAATTCAAAATTCATCAACTTGGGCTACCCTCAGCCATTGGATCACATTCTATTATGATATTATGAAGCTTAGATGATGCAAAAACAAGAAGAAATGAGGAATTAATGGGTTGTTGTAACTTGGAGCAAGTGGCCATTATAATAATCATTTAAAGTCTAGGAAAGAGAAACTTTTCTCCAAAGAAAACTGTAGAAGCTGCAAGACTCATCACTCTAAGATCTATGCAGTCACTTCATGCATAATTCCACTTGATTTTTTTGGCCTTCCTTGAGCCAAAGAACTGATGTGTAGAGCTGCCACAAGATCTTGGCAAGATTCACTCAAAACTTCACAATCTCCCTCCAAAAATGGCAAAATCCAAATCTGCCCTCACCTTAATTTTCACTATAAATAGAGGAATTCTCTATGATGTTAGGTACACCAGAGCACTCTTAAAAACCAAGAGAAATCATAGCTCTCAACTCTCATTCATTTTCTCAAAAAACTCATTCTTCAAAAACTCCCAAGTTTCCACCAAAATCTGTCTCAAGCAAAATTCTGCCCAAACTCATTTCCACCACTTCCAAGCCACTCAAAACCATTTGCACAATCTATAAACATTATGTAGAAGGTGTTCATACACTCAAATCACCCAAAAACATCATTTTCCTAAAAGTCAACCTTCATACCTTCATATGTTGACTTTCATGCACTTTGGAAGCCAAGTCTCTACTTAAGGAATTTCATACCACATCAACACTCCTAACACCTCATATATATCATATCTCAACTGTCCAAAGTCTCAAAAAACCAGCTGGGAAGTTCATAACTCAAACTGTCTTGAAAGATAGTTTATTGCTTTAAGCGGACGAAAGCTCCAAATCTTTGCCAAAGAAGAAGATCTTTGGGTTTCTTAGCTTTTTAGCTTGTTCAAGAAAGTCTATAAGAAGTATGTAATGCTCAAACTCTTTATTATTCATACATTGTCATCTTTTACAATTTTGAAGTGCTTGTTGTGAAAATATAGTCATGTTGTCCCAAATTAGTTCTTTATCAAGAGCTTATGTTTTATGGCTGTGATTTTGCTTTTGTTAAAGTATGTGGCTCATGTGTGATGTATTGATGATTTTCTGTTGATGATAAACTTCATATGTGGTTTACAACTGTTTTGAGGGATTTGTCCACAAGAGTAGCTTTAGAGGCTTTGGTATGAAATGGTGTCTAGGCATACTGTTAAAGTTGTAGCCCTCTTGAGAAAATGTGCTTTGAGTTTGATGTTTGATTTGTGCAATGCCAAGTTTACGTCTAATGTTTTGGACTGCTGTCTTTGTGATTAGTACATATTTGCTGTCAATTCTGTTGTGAGCATACAAGATTTGGAGTTTGTAGCCTAGTTTGATATGCATATAAGCCTTGTTGTTTTAGAACCCTTAATGTAGGCTGTCAGAACATGTGTATTTAGCCTGCTGTCATGAGCTTGTTTAGTCATGTGAGACCTATAATGATTTTATGTTTAACATTGTCATGTTAAGATTTCAGTGCCAATCTTATGTTGAAAACTGATTTGTGTTGCTTGGAGGTATTGTAGTGAATTAGTTTTCTGAGGTATTTGACAAAACTTGTTGCTGCTTCTGTTTGGATTAGGTTTTATGATGAAGTTGTTTATAGGTTTGATTCATGAATAAACTACTGCTACTACCAGCTAAGAAGTGTCTTTGCTAGCATAGGCTAATTTATATTTAGTTTTTAGTGAACTTGTCTGCTGTTATGATGGAGCTTGTTTCTTCCATATCCATTTGTTGATCAAGGTAGGATGGTTTCAATAGGTAGACCTGTTGCACTTTTGCTTTGTCCACTGTCACAGGTTTGTAGCTTGCATTTGAGTTGATTTGGATTGATGATGGATATAGGCATTTTCATTCTAGAATCCACATTTGTGTCAAGAGCTTATCATATCAGCTATTGGCTTGTTAGCCTTAGTCTAATTGGCAAGTTTTGGTTTGTTATATTTTGGTGAGTAGCTGCCATTTAGGGGTTGAGAACAACCTCTTTTTTTAGTTGGTTTTGCTGCTAAGTGTCCACCTGTGGAGAGGTTATAGGCCAGGTTTTGGTGTTGGGATCAGTTGTGGAGATTGCTTGTGCTGAGATGGTGTTGTTGGCTGATGTGGACCTATTGGTATAAGATGGAAATGAGGAGAGGATTGTCACCACAATTTTGCTTAAATTTGCAAACAGATTGTTAGGGTTTAAAATTGTTTGTTTGATTTTGACCCCTTGCTACGAAATACAAATATGATGAACTGGTGATACTTTGTGAAAAGCATTATTATGCTTGAAATCATTTTGAGTTTGTAAACTCATCACTGCCTTAGGTTGGTGAACTTGTTTTTGTGAAATAATTTGGACTGAGATGTAGGCATTATCATTTGTGCCAAAGACCTACTAGTATGCATTAGTTTCTGGTCAGATTATGAATGTTGTTTAAAACATTCTGGTGTGTATAGCTGCCATTTAGAGGTAAGGACAGTCTCTTTTTGGTTGGTTTCTGCTGCTGGTGCCTACCTGTAGGAGGTTGTAGCCAGGTTGTTGGTTTTATGACTTAAGGCTGTTAATTGGAGTTTTAGTATGACTAAGTGTTGAGCTCATTGGTATTGTTAACCAGCAGCTGGCTTGTTGCTGTTTTAGGTTTAAGTAGAACCTCTGCTAAGATTGCTCAGGTGTGAGGGAGGGAGAACTGCTGTTAGAAGTAGTGTTAAGCCTGTCAGCTCATGTTTAAGATATGGATGCCTCATTGAATTGTATCATTGTGATGATAGTTTGTATTGCTGAGCCTTGGTTTGAACCTTGTTTTTTTTTTGACATTGTCATGTCATGAAATACTACTTTGCTGTGAAAAAGAACTGTTGGCATGAAAGGCCTAGATGCTGTTGCTATCAAGACCATTGGTAAATGCTTTTTTGATGCCTATGTTTCTTCCAGTTTCTTTTCAAGGCTTGGTAACCTCTGATTTCATCAGGCTCAACCTTATGTGTTGAGTTCTCAGTCTGTTGTGGTAGAGGTTATTAAGCATTGCTTTGTCATTTAAGTCATTTGTTTTTAACTTTGTTTAGATGCCAAGTCTACCTTAAACCAATTTCATCAAAATTGCAACTTCATGGCCATCTTTGGATTTAGTGAGAAGCTGAGGTTATCTTTTGAGTTTGATCCATGAGTATTATATCTCAAGCTTGTGCAGACTTTGGTTGGATCCTAAACCCATCTGTTTTGACCACTTGAACTCAAAATGCATTTTTAAACTTCATTATGCATTTGTCTTCGAATTTTTCTATGTGCACATTATTTTGAAAAACCAACTGCACCATCATCATCCTTGTGGAAAAATAATCAAGTTAGATTTTAATTTTGCTGAATTTGGTTTTGATTTGTTGAAGTTATGATCCAATCCGTATATGCCTTGTTTGCTTTGGTTTTGGGCCCAGAAATACTTGTCAAGGAAGCCTTATGTTTTTTCGGGGTGGATAAATACACGGATGTATTTCCACCCCAGTGGTTATAGCATGCGCCTTAAGTCACTTGCCTTGCCCATGGTCCTTCGTTCGATCCTCAAAGAGGACACATTTTGGCATTTTATTTCTTTTATCATTGTTTTATCATTTTCTTCTCTTTTCCCATCCAATTCACAAGCGCGCGTGGTGGCCAAGTGGATAAGTCTTGAGTTTGTGAACATAAGGGTCCTGGGTTCAATCCCCTCCCATGACATTTCCTTTTTTATTACATTGTTTTCTTATATTTTCTTCATGAAAAATTCAATAAATCATAACTTTTGCATGCCTCATCATTTTTAATCCGTTCTTTTTGCAAAATGTTCGTATTAATGTCTAGTTTCATTTAGTGAAATAAATTTTCAAATTTCTTGTATTTACAATGCCTTTTTCCTACTTGTAAGTTAGTCCGTCTTTAGGTCGTTACCTTGCGCCTTAATGAATTTCTTTTATACCATGCTTGACTTGTCTTGTAAGTTTTGTTTGTGTTTAATCCCTTTGTGTTTGTGAACATATTAAGGCTTTATTCCTCATTGGTGGTTATCATAAATTTGTTGCTTCCTCCTAAAACCTTGATCTTGAACCGTTGTAACATTTGTTACATGTATACTTGTATTTGATTGTTATCAATACACAATTTGTTTGGTATGATGTTGTCACATTTAATGTACTTTGACCTATAACATGATCATATTAAGTTGTGACTTATTTGCATGATTGTTGTTTCCATATTTGTTAATATGTATCCTTTAAGTTGTTGCCTTTATCTTTGTGAAGATGTATCATACTTGGTTGAAACCAATTGCATTATTCTAATCCTTGCTTATTGTAATCTGCATGCTTGCTTGGTTGTAACCATATCCTTTATTCACCATGCTTAATTATTGATTGCTTTGTTAACTATTTCTTCCCCAAGTGATGGAACTCTTTAGTTCTCATCCAAGTTGCTCTCTCTCTCCTTCCAAAGGAAAAGTCTCTCCATTGACCCTTGTGTCATGGATAGTTCATTGTCCGCTTCCCTTGACTTTGTGAAGTCATCTTGAACTATAGTATAATCCATTAGACTTTGCTTTAAGTCTAAAAAAACCCACCTTTTCTAGGAGTGTTCTTCAACTAGAACCCTAGGATAGAGTTTGTAAACTCTATGTAAGAATCATAGTAATGATTACTTACCCCCCTCTTGAGTGTTACAACATAGATCTAGAGAGTTTTGTTAAACTCTATACAAGCATTGTTATGTTTGTTCTCCTTGGAACCTTGATCATAATTAAGTGTTCTTCAAACCTAGTGAGGTGAACTACGATTGCTCTGATTCTATCCTAGTTAGGATACGTAGGCAAAGGACGCGACGTCTTTGCGAGCAAACTTAGAAACTATCTTTAGGTTTTAACCTACACCCTTTACCCAATCCCAATCCTTAGCAAAAATTTACCAAACTTAGCATGCAAACAAACAAAAGGTTCTTGTAGAGTACTACAGATGTTTAGGATGTGAAATACCTACCCTATGCATAACCAACCCCCGATCCCCGAATCTCTTAGCGTTGTTGTTACATCGCGCAAAAGGTTCTTTCTTTCTTTAGACCTTTCCTTTGGATAAATTAAAGTCCGATTGTGAATTTAAGAATTAAAGATTCAAGTTAATCAAATAGCTTGGTATCACGATTCTCACCGCAACAGAAATGGCGACTTCACTGGGGACAACTTAGAGCTTGAGGGTTTAGCCTATTTTGTTTGATTGTATGCTATATTTGTAAATATTTGCTTAACATGTATATTTGTCAATATATTTGTATGTTGGATATTGGGTGCTTTGAGTGGTGAGACGGTCCTATACCCGGACTTGAGTGCAATTATGATAGGATGGTGGTATATTCAAGAAGGCTTATAGGGAGTTGATTCCCGACCAAGCTAACTTGAGAAACCACCGCTCAGTGTAGGCCCTCTTGAAAGTTTAGTATTGTTGATCGAGTATTCGTGAAAACAATGCTACTTTCGACGAAGGAGCCCGTGACACTATGGACTTTTAGAATACATTCTACCCCACTTTGGCCTTATTAGGACGTAGTGCGATGGCTATCAGGAAGTATTTCCGAAATAGTTGATACACGATACTACACTCAGACGAGATTCTCTTGAGAATATTATCGATTACCAAGTGATTTAGGAAGTTGATAATATCCGAAAGATGGGTTGATGACTCTGGGAACTCTGTATAACCCGTTCGGCAGGTACAAATCAATCCATAGTACAAATCCTTGGGGATGGGTAGACTTTTGACTCCTTGCTTTGATCTTGAGCCTAGGAGGTCTTTGTATATGCTTTGTATTTGTGAATACTTGCCTTTGCATTATGTGTGCATCATCTCATCATATCACCATAAGCATATCATGTCGCAACTAGTTTTGTAAAACTCAGTCAATCTCTGGTATTTTTAAAAGTTGTAACTTTTCCAACGATTGATGAAATGAGGGTTTTGACCTAGTCAATCTTCTGAGTTTTGTAAAACCAGTTTGCTTTTGCATTGCATTTGCATTTCTCAGCCTTGCGTCGCTTTTGATCAGAGATAGAGAAGAGATACCTAGCACATATCCAGGACAAATGGCAACAATGGAGGAACTTTTGAAAGCCCAGGAAATGCTGAAAGAGGACACCAGAATTCTCAAGTGTCAGATGAATTGGGTTCTAGAGACATTACAGAACATGATGAAAAAAGAGGGTCACTCAGACCACGTGGCGTCCAGAGAAACTAGGGATGAATTATCTTTGTTGGTTCCTCCAACTCAAGGGCATCCTCAGTATCACTACCAAATAATCATCAATCACGTCAACACGCCCAACAAAGACCGAAGAAACCAGAGAGTTCATTTCCAATGTCATACGATCAGATATTGCCAGACTTGATCCAAGAAGGATCGATAACACCAAAGGAGATGAGACCAGTAATTCCTCTTTACCCTCTGAGCTTTGATACCAATGCTAAATGGGATTATCATACTGGGGCACTGGGGCGTTCAACTGAAGTCTCTCACCAATCGGTGTTTGTTCCTCCTCAAGGTTCTCAAAACCGGAGATTGAACAAGAAGAATCATGTTAGGAAAAATAAGACTCGCGGTAAACCAACTCCAGTACCGTTCAGCAAACTTTACCCGCTACTGATTCAGAACTCACTAGTGACTCCGCGATTATCCAATCCTGTGCCAGGACCATGGCATAATGCGAACCTGAACTGTGAATTTCACAAAGGAGTTGAAGGACACAACTTAGATGCATGTATAGCATTAGGTTATCTTGTACAAGAGCTGATCATTGACAAACACTTGATCTTCGAAGAAGGCTACCCAGAAGTAGAATGCGGATACCATACTGGGACAAAAGGGCACCTAGTTGAAGAGTGTAAGGGTTTTAAACTGAGATTGAAGGAGTTGCTGAAACCTCAGGAGGATAAATCAAATGACAATGCCGTAATTCTTAAATCCAAAGGAAAAGGACCCGCGAAACCCCTCATAATTTTATATCACAAGGAGCATGTGGTTGTTGAAGGTGTTTCCCCGCATAAGGCCTGAAATTTGAAATTTGTCTTATCAATTTTAATTCCCTAAGGCTGGCAACTGTAGACTATTTCAACATTTTGTTGTGTTTTCTTTGCATTTGAATTGGTTGTAAGCTGTTGTTCATTTTGAATTGGCAAGATTAATGAAATGTTTGTGCATCTTTTCATTAAGTCCATTTGTTTCACTCTTTCTCTTTCCTTTTATTGTTATGAGATGACGAAAAATGCAAAAATTTCTTTTCTTTACTAAACTGTTGTTTAAGGCAAAGATTGGGGAGGATGATGAAAACTATATCCATAACTGCTGTTGATATGCTTTCAATTTAACTTTGCCAATGATGTAAGGCATTGTTTCAATCCCTAAACACTGGAGTAATAAGGAAGATAATCCCTCGTTAACCCCCTCGAGCCTAGAAGTAGGAGTTTTCTTTCTTTACAAAAACAGAAACCTTAAATTTCAAACCTGGGGCAGGTAGTTCTCAGTTAACTTGAAGATATGTGCATACAAGACACTTTTCATATAAAGGTGGTGCACTCAGGTTTTTCTTCGCACACAACAAGCAAGTGTCTAAGTTTAAAAGACGATGATGGTTCACCATATCCATTAAACTAGGTAGTCACCTCATTTCTAAAAAAAAAAAGGGAGAAGAAGAAAAAAAAGGGAAAATTGAAAAGCCCGCTAAGTCAAAACTGTCGCTACTGCGAAAAACGAGGCCGGAAAAACAGAAGAGTCGCCACCTTTAGTTATTTATCCCTCAGAACGGGAAAGGAAATGATCGGAAAAACCTGACGAAAAGGTATAAGACAAGGTCATTGCAACCATTGTCTGGATTCGAGAGTCGGTTACGTAAGGGGAAGGTATTAGCACCCCTCACGTCCATCGTACTCGATGGGATCCATGCTTTTTGTGATTATCTGACGGGTTTGTTACATCTATTACACTAAAGGTCTGGTCTGAAAAGAAAAGAAAATGACTCGGCAGAACACATCAGTTCTATGCCTATGTATTCCCGTCTGGAACGAGAAATCAGAGTCAACGTAGTTCGCCTAACTACGGGTTACGGGGGAAGGTTGCTCGCCGAGATATCGCATCTCGTGCCTACGTACTTTCACACGGCGTGAAAGATCAGAGCAAACGTAGTTCGGGAAAACGGCGGAACACAAGTTTGTTCAACTATTTTTTTATCCGAGTAGGGTTAACAGACGGTTCCAGCAGTTGGTGTATGCAGCTCGACCATTGGAGGCTTAGGCGTTACCGTTTGCGGTAGAACCGAGAGTTAACAAAACTCTCCTTCTAAAAAGGGTTTCCTGGGATTAAAGGTCCAAGAGGACAAAAAAGATGTTTGATCTTTGTTTTCTGTTTTTTACGGAAAAAGTGTTTTTTGGTTGTCTGTAGTTTGTACAGCACTAGAGACTATGACTTAGGAGCGAATGCGTCGCATATCGTCCAAAGGTATTATACTAAGCACCCTAGATGATTGAGAGGAGACCACTCAATCATCACTTCCCAAGTAGCTTAAGGGTCGTAACACGCTTGTACTAACTTGCCTTTATTACGTTTTTTACTATTGTTCAGAGATAAGAGAACGAACTCTATGGGAAATTGTACAGTCCTAATGTTGTCATGCAAAATTAATCCTATGGTTGAGGTTAGGAGGGAACTACCTAATGTTATCATGCATGGTTAGAACCCTAATGTTTGTCATAACTTCTCTTGAACAAGAGAAGTCAGAGTTCCTAAGGGAACATGGCAATGACATACAGAAATAGACAAAGCAAATACTGTAAAGAAAATACTGTAAGTAAAATTCATGCAATGCAACAAACAAGTAGAAGGAGACAAACTCAACTTCTTAGCAATCAAGCAAAAGAAAACAGTCAAAACAGACAAGCAGAGGGAGACAGACTCAACCTCTTTATGCAAACACGTCAGTTAGAAAAGGAAAACAACATACAAGCAAGGGGAGAACCACCTCAACCCTTAAGGAAAACAAGCAGAGGGAGACCCACTCAACCTCTTAATGCATTCATGCTTCTATACTTAGGCTATACTAAACATGCACTATCCTAATGCAACACACCAATTAATCAATGAATGAGGAAAGGGATTTATGACAGATAATGGATTCAATCCACAAGTAATCAAACAAGGATTCTATCCTAAGGAAAGAAATTGGGTGTTGGGAGGCCAGGGTAAGGTCCACAGGAACTTATCCCAGGAACTCAACCAACTAAAAGAGATTTGGGGGAATCCTAAAGGTTTGGCTCCTTCAAGAGGTGTGCAACATTCCCCCCACAGGAGGGACTATGCTACCCCAAGAAGGTTCCTAAAAGAAAGGAATGAGAGTATTAGGAAAATGGAGCTGAGAAGCAAGGTAAGTTCCACAGTAACTTACCACAGGAACTCAACCAACTCCACTTCCTTGGAGAGAGCTTTCATGGACTCAACCCCTTTATGATATTGCAATGAATTCCTCCACAGGAGGAATCATGCTCACAAGGAGGATTCCTATCAAGCAAGGAAAATTGGAAGAGAAACTAACCCTAGGGAAAGATTATCCACCTACTTGAATCTCTAAAGAACCTCAAATGCTACCTTGTAATGATCATCTATACTAAGGGTTCAAGGGATCTACAAGAGGTGTTTACACTAAAGATCATCCAATGGTCATTTGCAAAACTAATCTATGCACTTAAACTAGTTTGGACCACCTAAATTAAGGCCAATTTGTAAAATAGGGAACTAAGGGAAAATCATTCCTAAAAATTCTAAGGAAAATACTACATCATCCCATATGTGTCAACATTCTATGGTGCAAAACTCAGGGGCTACACCTAAACCAAGAGGCTCAAATTAAATCCAAAACCTCAAGGGTACACTAAAGGGATCCAACAAAGAACCCTCCTAAACCACTACCCTAAAATCCTATTTAGAATGATCTAAAAAACTCAACAAAAATCACATAACATCATTAACATGTCTACAACCAGCACACAAAATTTCAATACCAAAATCAAAAGCATGAATGAGAAATAAAATCAACAAACTCAGCATACAATTATCTCATTATTAAAACACACTAAAAATAGAAAATAGGAAATAAATGGAAAATGCATGAAAATAGAAATTAAAAAAATGTGAGAAAAATATAAACATTCCAAAGTGTTCACATGATTTATTTCAGGATTTTATGAAATGATTTACTATTTTTATGGAATCAAAATGAAACAGCATTAAAACATAAAATTAAAGGAAAAAAAGAAATTAAAAGCAATGAATGGAGGTGCAGATAGCAATGAGTTTATTTGTCATTTCTTAATGGGCCACGCGCTGGGGGTGCTAATAGCGCGCTGGGATGGGCCCAGCAGAATCCCAACTCAGCTTTTCATTGTGAATGGGAATAAGCCCTAGGGGGTGCATTACATAACGGAATCACTTGCTAACTAAAATTGGGCCTAGAACGGGGGATGGGGATAGCGTTCACGTGTTAAGCCCAGAGTATCCATGAAGGGAAATGGACAGGGGTGAAACTAGTAGCATTTCCACATGTGGTTTTGGTTTTGGGCTGCGTGCGGGGTGTGGAAAGTACAAACTTGAGCCCAGCTGAGTTTCTAGATGAAACTCAGCGTTTCATTAAAGCTGGGATTTAGCCACGTGAAAGGGACACGCGGACGCCTGCTGGCCACGCGATTGACATACCAGGTCTAAGATTCCAAGCGATCTAACGGTCCTACATGAAGCTGGCAATTTAAATATCAAAACAGACTATTCACGCGCGGTGGTGCTTGGGGCGGCCGGAGAAGATCTGACCGTCTTCTCCGGCGAACATGAACAGTAGCGCGCGACTCAAACTTCACGAAACTTCCATTTTTTTATGTCGTTTTAATCGCCTTGCTTCCTAGGTTTCAATTATCTCGTCCATTTTCATTTTTAACCATTAGATAGTGAGATATTCGAACAACAACTTGGAACACCATGTTAAACATTCTCACGATTCATCACGAAATGCATATAGAATCCATCTATGTCTTGAGTAGATCCTAACCACATGTATCTAAGGTGCTAAATGCGTATAAATTAAGAGGAAATTTGAGAGGTAAGAACTTGAGTTTGAGCTTAGAGCAAAGTGACTTTCAGGGCTCAATTCCCTTCCAAAGTGTGCAGATCACTACAATGGATTATGATGAACAATTCTTGAAGTCCAATTCCTTCTGAAACTCTCCCAATCTCCAAACTCGGATTTCAAACTTCAAGCTTCTTCCTCCAATGACTCTAACTAATTCTTAATTGAAACTGGCACCAGAAGCTTCTGAAGATGATCTAAAATCAATTTATATTCTGTTTGAAACCTTTGGAGGCCCAATCAAAGCCCAATTTATGATTTCCAAGTTTCAATTTTTTCTCAAATTTTCACTTATGGTGTGCATGAATTTGCCTTGCTCTCACTCCAATATTGCTTCAATTCAATTGCATTGAGTGTGTAGAGTGTAAATGAATTGATTTGCAGCCTTGATTTTAATCTGAGGTGTGTGTTTAATTTGTAGCTTCCTCATGAAGTAATCCCCCAAAATGACCATGTTATGAATCTCAATTCAAAAATGTAATAATGCCAACTGGTTTAGAATCTCTTTTCCACTCAAAATGAGCACCAATTTAGTTTGAAACCATTAAATTTCCAATTATTTCGAATTTTCTTCATTTTAATTCATTAAATAGGCCTTTTGAGAAATTCCTTCAACCAATGCTTGCTCTAATCCAAATCAGTGGTTGCTTGGGTCTTGGTTGGACTAAAAATATCATTTTGAGAAACTTTGGTGTTGAACATAACTCCATTTGAAGCTTGCAAGATAGTGAAATGGACCCATGATTCAAAATGACCTGTAATTCCAAAAACCCAAAATACCCCTGACTTGTAAACCTCATAACTTGAGTTCTACAAATCAGATGGAAGACTTATAGTAAAATTTGGAAAGCTAAGATCAAGAAATACAACTTGCATGTTGACCAAAAGTTTAGGAGAAACATCCTTCTAGGTCAAACGTTCCTTGGAAGTTGGTTGACTTTTGCAGACAAATTTCACATTCATCTGATGACCAGTAACTTGTCTGGACCATAGCTTGAGTTCTATAAATCCAATGGAGGACTTATAGTACTCAAATTAAATCTAAAAGCATGATCTACAAGTTTCATGTTGGCCAAAAGTGGAGATGAAACTTGTATCTTGAGATAAGTGGTCTTGAAGTCAGGCACTAAATAGGGGATTTTACCCTGAGAACCCTAGTTTAGTAGCTCCTCACACTTTGATTTCTTCTTGGATTGATCTTGGAATATCATATCATGTATCTCAACACAACTATCCATGATTACAAATACTTAGAATTGATCTTTGATCCTCTTCAATTGCACATTTGACTTAGGATTACTCAGATGAAAACCCTACTTGCAACACCCTCAACTATGGCTCTTCACACTTGGCATAATGACTTGATTAAGCTCCACCATGACCTTCAAGGCACTCTATAAGATCTATACACACACTCTCCTTGATCAAGGCTCTTCAACCCACTGATGGTCTTCAATTGGTCCTCAGACTAGGAGATTAAACACATACAAACAACTGAACCTCTCAAGAACCCAACCCCCTTCCTGATGACTTGGGTGACCTCTCCAGCTTGAAGAAGACCTCTAGATAGGCTCCTCTTGATATAAACCACACTTGATCCCCTGCACAAATGAACAATGCTATGCTATGCAAATGTTAGATCAATGATATGCCAATGCAATGAAACATAAACCAAGTAAGAAAAGGTTAGGCAAATTTTGGGGTGCAACAAAAACCTATGAAGGAGACTTAGGCAAAAATGGAGCATCCCGTTAACTGTATATTCGAACAAAACAGTTCAGACAAAAGTTAGGGATAACAAAAGAGAGGAATGTTGTAAGAGTTATCACTCTTAAAAATCCTCAAATAACAAAAAACTATCAAATACTGTAAGGGAGTTGTGACTACCTTAGGTTTGTAAGCTATCACCAACTATCATCAGTCCAATTCTTAAGCCTGTAAGAACCCGAATGTATAGTTTGAGTTAACTGAGCATAGGATTAAAGTTCATCATGGAGAATGGGTGGGACAAATAACTTTGAGCCTTTATCCTTTGTTTCATGAACTGTGAACCAGGCCACGTTACAACCCTTAAAAGACCTAATTGAGGTAAGGTTATTTTGAAAGCATATTACATCAAGGTTGGATAACCTGACTCCTAATGATCTTTATTGTTTGTGTGTGTTAATCACTTTATCCATCATTCATAAATTATTGGATCGCTTTCACTTTGATCATTTGATCACTCCGCCGTGTGTGTTTCATCAAAGAATTGTTTTCAACAGTTTGCATGAATTTTGCATTAAACTTGCCAACTTTTAATGAACAACATTGTTTGCTAGACAATCCAATATCAAAGGAATCCTAACAAAAGCTGCTAGCTAGGGAGTTTGATTTGATAAAGGAAGCTCAGCCTGGGGCAACCAAGTTGAAGGGTTTGTTAATCATTTGTCACAACGTTCAGTCAATCATCAGGTCAATATCAGATGAATCTCTTAAAAGAGCAGTTCAGTCTGGGGCAACACTGTTGTAGTTACCAGTAAGCAGGGGCAAGTTTGTTACCTAGTCATTACTTCCACAGTCTGAGACTTTGTTGGGCAAGCACCGTTAAACTGGGGCAATCACATCGAGATTTGTAAATCTCTCTCTATAAGAGTTTGAAGACATCGAAGCATCTTTATGCTAGTTCTCTTGATGGTTCCTTCTCACAAACCATGTAACCTGGGGCAGAAAAGTTTGAAGACTATTTGTCGCAAGAGTCGTTGCTCACTTGAAGAGAATTGTCATTCCATCATGAGGCAGAAGTGTTTTGTTCTCATGATACCCTTTTGTCAACTTCGATTAAGTTGTTACTTCGGTTGATCTTGGAACTTCCCTTGGTGATTTTTTCCTTCAACAAAGAATTCAAGCTCATGATGGCAATCCGAGTGAAGTCATGATGTTGTGTCCTAAGTGGATTACTCTCTCCCGAAGAAGGTTGTAACTTTGAAGTGGAACTATTGATCTTTATGATCATCCCCATTGATGTCCAATTTTGGTGAAGTTGGTTGGGTATCCGTGTCGAGATGTTTATTTCATCTTCTGTTTTGTTTCGTATGTTTTGTCAGCATAAACATAAGCATGGCATAAAGCATATGCATAACATTCGTGCATTTTTTCTATCTCTGGTTATTACCTGTTCCTGTTTCACTTTGGTGTTTTTCACCAAGTGACTGGGTGTGTTGTCCCTCTCCAATAGAGTTGTCAGCCCTTAAGCATAAAATGTCCATCCTTTCTCAATTCCCCATATAGTTTAATCCTCGTGGATGATGGTTGCTTCAGTTATCTTTTTCCATGATTGGATAAGATGTGTCCCCATTCGAGTTCATTTCTCAATGGTTTGAGTCTTGTTTGACAGTTTCTTTCTAGCTTGGTTCTAGATTGAACTTCGGTCCTTATCGGTCGCCGAACCTACCTGGACGTGCATTTATTTTGCACTATCTATAAAGAAGAACATTTTTCTTTGCCTAACAACAATAAGTGGCAGCATCTGTAGAGAAGCTTATCCATAAGTGGCAATCTCTAGCGAGAAGCTTATTCATAATCAACGATAAGTGGAAGTATCTATAGATAAGCTTATCCATAAGTGGCAGTCTCTGTAGAGAAGCTTATTCTTCATCAACGATAAATGGCAGTCTCTTCGGAGAAGTTTAATCGTCTTCAGCGGTGAGTGGCAGTCTCTTGGGAGAAGCTTAACTTTCTTCAAACAATAAGTGGCAGTCTCTGTAGGGAAGCTTATTCTTCATCAACGATAAATGGCAGTCTCTTCGGAGAAGTTTAATCGTCTTCAGCGGTGAGTGGAAGTCTATTGAGAGAAGCTTAACCTTCATCAACGATAAATGGCAGTCTCTTCAGAGAAGTTTAATCGTCTTCAACAAATAAGTGGCAATCTCTGGCGAGAAGCTTACCTTCATCAACAATAAATGGCAGTCTCATTTGAGAAGTTTATCTTAAGGATTTCGACGCACGGTTGTGACCAACATTGTTTGAAAATCCAGTGGATACTGGTATAAGTAACTCGGTGGTGACCAGACATGTTTCAAGTAAGGCCTGTTGGTAACCGGCATTATGAAAATCAACGGATGACAGATACTAAAAATTTGGTTATGTATCATTCCAAACTAAGTCACGATGGTTTCCATCCCAAGCTCAGGTTTCGTACCTTTGGAGATGTATTGTTTGATTCCAAGCACAGGTTGTATACCTTTGGAGATGTATCATTTCTATCCAAGCACAGGTTTCGTACCTTTGGAGATAGATGTTTGTTGCCATCCCAAGCTCAGGTTTCGTACCTTTGGAGATGTATTGTTTGATTCCAAGCATAGGTTTTGTACCTTTGGAAGATTGTTTGCTGTCATCCCGAGCACAGGTTGTGTACCTTTGGAGATGTATACTTTGAATCCCAAGTTCAGAAATTCCCAGAGACTAAAGTGGTTGCATTTGCATGAAGTGTTCTATATCCTAATGTTTTGAGGATATTAGTTTTTGATCCTAAGGTTTTGAGGGTCTTCATCCAATCCTAATGTTTTGAGGATATTAGTTTCCAATCCTAATGTGTTGAGGGTTGTGTCTCTTCTATATCCTAATGTATTGAGGATGTTCAGCTTTCGTTTCTAATGTTTTGAGAGCCTGGGAACAATCCTAACGTACTGAGGGTTGTGTCTCTGCTGTATCCTAACGCTTTGAGGATATTAGCTTTTGTTCCTAAAGTATTGAGGAATATACTTATGCATCCTGTTTGCAGACCTGGTTGTTACCAAACCCTTTGAAAATCCAGTATTTATTGGTATTACCCGAATCCAATGGTTATTGGTCTCCTTGGACTCGGTCATTACCAATTTCTCCAGTTAAGTCTAGCGGTTACTAGCATTATCCATTATCAACTATTATTGGTATACTCTGATTTGGTCATCACCAATCCCCTCTAGGTCCAGTAGTTACTGGCATTGCTTGAAAATAATCGTTATTAGTCGGTTGTTACCAATTCTCCCAGCAGAAGTCCTGTGTTTTCTCAATATTGCTTGGAATTCCCAATTGTAATTGGAACTTTGATTTGGTCGTCACCATATCCCCATGAAGTCTAGTGGTATTTAGCACTTCTTGGAAACCGTTGTTGATTTGGTCGTAACCTCCTCCCCAGTAAGTCTAGTGAAAACTAGCACTATTTGAAAACGTTTGTTGTTCTGGTCGTCATCAGTAGCCCCATTGAAGCTTTTGTTTTCCCAGTCGAGTCTCGGAGAACTAATGGATACTAGCTTCCCCAGCGCGTCCAGTCCTGTTTCTAACCTTTTCCTGAAGATCCTGTTTGAGCTCTTCGTTATAGGAAATTTCTCATCTGGTTATCCCCAGTGAGGTTCGTATCTCCGTTCTGTCTTTTCCCCCGGTGAAGTTTGTGCTTCCCTAGTGGATTTGTTCCCCAACAAAGTTCTCCCCAGTGGGTCCCTTCCCCAGTGAGGTTTGCGTTTCTTTTCTTTCGTTTCCCCAGTGAAGAATTGCCTTCTTCCCTGGTGGGCTTCCTCATCTGGTTATCCCCAGTGAGGTTTGTGTCTTCTTTCCCCAGCGAAGATGTGTCTTCCCCATTGGAATTTGTGTCCCCTGTGTGAAAGATCCCTTTGAACAACATCTTTAGTCATGTTTGAACTATCTTGCTTAATTTACCTTGGATCTTTCCCCAGTGTGTTGGGTCACCGTGAGTGGTCACTCATTGTATTGCCGTTCTTTTATATTTACTCGTGTGTCTGCATCGGTTTTGCATTCAAGCATCATAAGACACCATTTAGATTCATGGCATATTTGCATTCGTCCTTTTGCATACCATCGGATCTAAGGGACAAAATTTCTAGTTTGCTATATTTAAATACCTTTCACTGCGATTCTATGAGGATTGTCATCTCTCATTACCATCTAGTGAAGATATTTAAATAGGGGCATCTGTTGTACCCCAAATTTTGACCCCTTAGATCCTCATCATCATTTTATGATCATATTTATTTGATTAACTAACCTCAACCCATTTCAAGTTTATCTTTATCAAAGTGCAGATGAATCAGGCCGTACCGTCAAAATCGAGGCTTCAATGGTTTGATCAATCAATGTTTTGGATTGATTCAACTATAAAAAAGATCAAGAATACTACATTGGGTCAAGTATGAATTCAATTTGAGGTGGTCACCCAAGAATTGAGAATAGTGCAGTTCAAGATACCCGATTAGGGTTTTCGATCAGGAAAAGTCAATTGTAGTTTGACTTTTGATTTAAAAAGTGTTTCAATGGTGGGATCATGGTCCATTAAGTTCCTATGGCTTATTAAAGTCTATCCAAAGAGTTTCAAGTCCTCAGAATACCCGGAACCCCAACAGTTGACTCGGTAGTCACCGATTGATCGAACGGTTGACGGAAAAGTCAACTCTTCAACAATAAGAAATTTGACTTCAAGATGTGAATAAAAAAATGTTCCTTATGTCATATTACATCTTCCTATAAAATTTCATGACCATTGGATCAAGGGTTAGGAAGTAATTGCAAAAGTCGGTAATTAGGGTTTTGAAAGGGGCAAGACCATAACTCCTCAACCACACATCCAAATGAAGTGGTTCAAAGCTCATTGGAAAGCTCTTTACAAGTTCTACAAAAGTCTCAAAGTGATCCATGATCAAACAATGCATAGATTTGGATTTATGACAAAATTCATTTCAAAAAGGGAAAATAACTTAGAAACATTTCACTTGTAAGCATAACTTTTCAGCAACTTGGAAGGGTTTTTCAACCTAGTTCCACCTAGAGTTTGGAAATATTAAAAACATGAAAGTTGTAGAGCTACTTGAGGGATTTCTAAATTGTGGTAGAACTCCTCAATAGCACTTGTGAGCAGAATGTTATGGGTCATGGAAGTTGGGGCTGCCACACTTGAAGTGACCACTTCAACACTCTCCAAAATTCAAAATTCATCAACTTGGGCTACCCTCAGCCATTGGATCACATTATATTTTGATATTATGAAGCTTAGATGATGCAAAAACCAGAAGAAATGAGGAATTGATGGGCTGTTGCAACTTGGAGCAAGTGGCCATTATAATAATCATTTAAAGTCTAGGAAAGAGAAACTTTTCTCCAAAGAAAACTGTAGAAGCTGCAAGACTCATCACCCTAAGCTCTATGCAGTCACTTCATGCATCATTCCACATGGTTTTTTGGCCTTCCTTGAGCCAAAGAACTGATGTGTAGAGCTGCCACAAGATCTTGGCAAGATTCACTCAAAACTTCACAATCTCCCTCCAAAAATGGCAAAATCCAAATTTGCCCTCACCTTCATTTTCACTATAAATAGAGGCATTATATATGATGTTAGGTACACCAGAGCACTCTTAAAAACCAAGAGAAATCATAGCTCTCAACTCTCATTCATTTTCTCAAAAAACTCATTCTTCAAAAACTCCCAACTTTCCACCAAAATCTGTCTCAAGCAAAATTCTGCCCAAACTCATTTCCACCACTTCCAAGCCACTCAAAACCATTTGCACAATCTATAAACATTGTGTAGAAGGTGTTCATACACTCAAACCACCCAAAAACATCATTTTCCTAAAAGTCAACCTCCATACCTTCATATGTTGACTTTCATGCACTTTGGAAGCCAAGTCTCTACTTAAGGCATTTCCTACCACCTCAACATTCCTAAAACCTCATATATATCATATCTCAACTGTCCAAAGTCTCAAAAAACCAGCTGGGAAGTTCATAACTCAAACTGTCTTGAAAGATAGTTTATTGCTTCAAGAGGAAGAAAGCTCCAAATCTTTGCCAAAGAAGAAGATCTCTAGGTTTCTTAGCTTTTTAGCTTGTTCAAGAAAGTCTACAAAAGGTATGTAATGCTCAAACTCTTTATTATTCATAAATTGTCATGTTTTACAATTTTGAAGTGCTTGTTGTGAAAATATAGTCATGCTGTCCCAAATTAGTTCTTTATCAAGAGCTTATGTTTTATGGCTATGATTTTGCTTTTGTTAAAGTATGTGGCTCATGTGTGATGTATTGATGATTTTCTATTGATGATAAACTTTATATGTGGTTTACAAATGTTTTGAGGGATTTGTCCACAAGAGTAGCTTTAGAGGCTTTGGTATGAAATGTTGTCTAGGCATACTGTTAAAGCTGTAGCCCTCTTGAAAAAATGTACTTTGAATTTGATGTTTGATTTATGCAATGCCAAGTTTACCTCTAATTTTTTGGACTGCTGTCTTTGTGATTAGTACATATTTGCTGTCAATTCTGTTGTGAGCATACAAGATTTGGAGTTTGTAGCCTAGTTTGATATGCATATAAGCCTTGTTGTTTTAAAACCCTTAATGTAGGCTGTCAGAACATGTGTATTTAGCCCGCTGTCATGAGCTTGTTTAGTCATGTGAGACCTATAATGATTTTATGTTTAACATTGTTATGTTGAGATGTCAGTGCCAATCTTATGTTGAAAATTGATTTGTGTTGCTTGGAGGTATTGTAGTGAATTGGTTTTCTGAGGTCTTTGACAAAACTTGTTGCTGCTTCTGTTTGGATTAGGTCTTATGATGAAGTTGTTTATAGGTTTGATTCATGAATAAACTACTGCTACTACCAGCTAAGAAGTGTCTTTGCTAGCATAGGCTAATTTATATTTAGTTTTTAGTGAACTTGTCTGCTGTTATGATGGAGCTTGTTTCTTCCATATCCATTTGTTGATTAAGGTAGGATGGTTTCAATAGGTAGACCTGTTGCACTTTTGCTTTGTCCACTGTCACAGGTTTGTAGCTTGCATTTGAGTTGATTTGGATTGATGATGGATATAGGCATTTTCATGCTAGAACCCATATTTGTGTCAAGAGCTTGTCATATCAGCTATTGGCTTGTTAGCCTTAGTCCAATTGGCAAGTTTTGGTTTGTTATGTTTTGGTGAGTAGCTGCCATTTAGGGGTTGAGAACAACCTCTTTTTTTAGTTGGTTTTGCTGCTAAGTGTCCACCTGTGGAGAGGTTATAGGCCAGGTTTTGGTGTTGGGATCAGTTGTGGAGATTGCTTGTGTTGAGATGGTGTTGTTGGCTAATGTGGACCTATTGGCATAAGATGGAAATGAGGAGAGGATTGTCACCACAATTTTGCTTAAATTTGCAAACAGATTATTAGGGTTTAAAAGTGTTTGTTTGATTTTGACCCCTTGCTAAGAAATACAAATATGATGAATTGGTGATACTTTGTGAAAAGCATTATTATGCTAGAAATCATTTTGAGTTTGTAAAATCATCACCGCCTTAGGTTGGTGAACTTGTTTTTGTGAAATAATTTTGACTGAGATGTAGGCATTATCATTTGTGCCAAAGATCTGCTAGTATGCATTAGTTTCTGGTCAGATTATGAATGTTGTTTAAAACATTCTAGTGTATGTAGCTGCCATTTAGGGGTAAGGACAGTCTCTTTTTGGTTGGTTTCTACTGCTGGTGCCTACCTGTGGGAGGTTGTAGCCAGGTTGTTGGTTTTATGACTTAAGGCTGTTAATTAGAGTTTTAGTATGACTAAGTGTTGAGCTCATTGGTACTGTTAACCAGCAGCTGGCTTGTTGCTGTTTTAGGTTTAAGTAGAACCTCTTCTAAGATTGCTCAGGTGTGAGGGAGGGAGAAATGCTGTTAGAAGTAGTGTTAAGCCTGTCAGCTCATGTTTAAGATATGAATGCCTCATTGAATTGTATCATTGTGATGGCAGTTTGTATTGCTGACCCTTGGTTTGAACCTTGTTTTTTTTTTACATTGACATGTCATGAAATACTACTTTGCTGTGAAAAAGAACTGTTGGCATGAAAGGCCTAGATGTTGTGGCTATCAAGACCATTGGTAAATGTTGTTTTGATGCCTATGTTTCTGCCAGTTTCTTTTCAAGGCTTGGTAACCTCTGATTTCATCAGGCTCGACCTTATGTGTTGAGTTCTCAGTCTGTTGTGGTAGAGGTTATTAAGCATTGCTTTGTCATTTAAGTCATTTGTTTTTAACTTTGTTTAGATGCCAAGTCTACCTTAAACCAATTTCATCAAAATTGCAACTCGATGGATGGCCATCTTTGGATTTAGTGAGAAGTTGAGGTTATCTTTTGAGTTTGATCCATGAGTATTATGTTTCAAGCTTGTGCAGAGTTTGGTTGGATCCTAAACCCATCTGTTTTGACCACTTGAACTCAAAATGCATTTTTAAAATTTATTATGCATTTTTCTTCGAATTTTTCTATGTGCACATTATTTTGAAAAACCAACTGCACCATCATCATCCTTGTGGAAAAATAATCAAGTTAGACTTTAATTTTGCTGAATTTGGTTTTGATTTGTTGAAGTTATGATTCAATCTGTATCTGCCTTGTTTGCTTTGGTTTTGGGCCCAGAAATACTTGTCAAGGAAGGCTTATGTTTTTTAGGGGTGGCTAAATACACGGATGTATTTCCACCCCAGTGGTTATAGCATGCGCCTTAAGTCACTTGCCTTGCCCATGGTCCTTGGTTTGATCCTCAATGAGGACATTTTTTGGCATTTTATTTCTTTTATCATTGTTTTATCATTTTCTTCTCTTTTCCCATCCAATTCACAAGCGCGCGTGGTGGCCAAGTGGATAAGTCTTGAGTTTGTGAACATAAGGGTCCTGGGTTCAATCCCCTCCCATGACATTTCCTTTTTTATTACATTGTTTTCTTATATTTTTTTCATGAAAAATTCAATAAATCATAACTTTTGCATGCCTCATCATTTTTAATCCGTTCTTTTTGCAAAATGTTCATATTAATGTCTAGTTTCATTTAATGAAAGAAATTTTCAAGTTGCTTGTATTTACAATTCCTTTTTCGTACTTGTAAGTTGGTCCGTCTTTAGGTCGTTACCTTGCGCCTTGATGAATTTCTTTTATACCATGCTTGACTTGTCTTGTAAGTTTTGTTTGTGTTTAATCCCTTTGTATTTGTTAACATATTAAGGCTTTGTTCCTCATTGGTGTTTATCATAAATTTGTTGCTTCCTCCTAAAACCTTGAGCTTGAACTGTTGTAACATTTCTTATGTGTATGCTTGTATTTGATTGTTATCAATACACGATTTGTTTGGTATGATGTTGTCACACTTGATGTACTTTTACCTATAACATGATCATCTTAAGTTGTGACTTATTTGTATGATTATTTTTTCCATATTTGTTAATATGTATCCTTTAAGTTGTTGTCTTTATCTTTGTGAAGATGTGTCATACTTGGTTGAAACCAATTATATTATTCTAATCCTTGCTTATTGTAATATGCATGCTTGCTTGGTTGTAACCATATCCTTTATTCATCATGCTTAATTGTTGATTGCTTTGTTAAGTATTTCTTCCCCGAGTGATGGAACTCTTTAGTTCTCATCCAAGTTGCTCTCTCTCTCCTTCCAAAGGAAAAGTCTCTCCATTGACCCTTGTGTCATGGATAGTTCATTGTCCGCTTCCCTTGACTTTGTGAAGTCATCTTGAACTATAGTATAAGCCATTAAACTTTGATTTAAGTTTTAAAAAAACCCACCTTTGCTAGGAGTGTTCTTCAACTAGAACCCTAGGATAGAGTTTGTAAACTCTATGTAAGAATCATAGTAATGATTACTTACCCCCCTCTTGAGTGTTATAACATAGATCTAGAGAGTTTTGTTAAACTCTATACAAGCATTGTTATGTTTGTTCTCCTTGGAACCTTGATCATAATCAAGTGTTCTTCAAACCTAGTGAGGTGAACTACGATTGCTCTGATTCTATCCTAGTTAGGATACGTAGGAAGAGGACGCGACGTCTTTGCGAGAAAACTTAGAAACTATCTTTAGGTTTTAACCTACACCCTTTACCCAATCCCAATTCTTAGCAAACATTTACCAAACTTAACATGCAAACAAACAAAAGGTTCCTGTAGAGTACTACAGATGTTTAGGATGTGAAATACCTACCCTATGCATAACCAACCCCCGATCCCCGAATCTCTTAGCGTTGTTGTTACATCGCGCAAAAGGTTCTTTCTTTCTTTAGACCTTTCCTTTGGATAAATTAAATTCCGGTTGTGAATTTAAGAAATAAAGATTCAAGTTAATCAAATAGCTTGGTATCACGATTCTCACCGTAACACATCCTTTAGTTGTTTATCTCAACTCTTGGTTGGTATCCTTTGGTTGTTGATCCCAACTCTTGGTTGATATCCTTTGGTTGTTATCCCAACTCTTGGTTGGTATCCTTTGGTTGTTTATCCCAACTCTTGGTTGGTATTATTTGGTTGTTTATCCCAACTCTTGGTTGGCATCCTTTAGTTATTGATCCCAACTCTTGGTTGGTATCCTTTGTTTGTTATCCCAACTCTTGGTTGGTATCTTTTGATTGTTTATTCCAACTCTTGGTTGGTATCCTTTGGTTGTTGATCCCAACTCTTGGTTGGTATCCTTTATTTGTTTATCCTAACTCTTGGTTGGTATCCTTTGGTTTTTTATCCCAAGTCTTGGTTGGTATCCTTTGATTGTTATCCCAAGTCTTGGTTGGTATCTTTTGGTTGCTATCCCAACTCTTGGATCTTGAAGATCTCTGGGTTTCTAGCCTGGATCTGTTAGTTTCAAGTAAATCAACACTTACCAAAGCAAATCTCAGCTTTGAAGGTTGGTGAATTCTAGATCCAATTCTGTTTTGAGCTTATTTGCATAATCACAATGTCGATCCATGGCTTTTGATCCATTTTGATGATTTTTGATCTTTGTGATTTGTGATCTCAATGTTTGATCGTGTTTACATGATGTTTGATCACTGATTCTTGATGATAAATTTGCGTTTAATTGATTACATGTTCATGTGAGTGATTGGATAACTTGTTTGGTGTTGAAAACTGATTTTGATGTTTAGTTGCATAATCATAAGTACAGGGTATCAAACCTTCATATATGTCAGATTCGACACGAACATCTTTAATCCTTATATGAATGTTTCCTTTGAAACTGTCTAAAGTATACTTAGTCAGAACCACTCGTCGAGCCTTTGGTTGAGACTGATGTCGAAGGAGTTTAAGATCCTCGCCACAGATAAACAAATCTGGAAATGGAGGGGCAAGTGCCACTCCAAAATCAGCAGTAGGCAGGCGAGGGAATTTTGGAGGAAAAAGTTTAAAAGCTACATCATAACGTTTCTCATGAGGAATGTTGGAAGGAATTTTCAATTGATCCAGTTTTTGCAGAAAGTTTCTTTTTAAAGTAACGGAATCCACATGAATTGTTCGACTAAGATCATCTAGTCGATAGACAGTTTCAAAGTATTTTTGAAAAGCTTGAATTTCTTGGATATGAGCGAGCTTACTCGTCTTCATCTAGTCCTTCACATCAAGGAAAGCTTGGTCAAGTAATGAGGAAAAGGTGGTCACATTAAGAAAATGTTCATTATAATGTTTCGACCACCAGTGGTGGAATGAAGAAGTGCATAGAAAATAAGGCTCAAAGAACACAAGCGAAAGAACTCCTTTCTTTTTACTCAAGTCAACAAAGATAGCGGCAACCGTTTCTTCGTCGAAACTAGCAGTATGAAGGATAACTTGGCCCTTCTTCTCATATAAACATCTAGGAAAATTCTGGGCCAACCCAAACTGGTGAGAAACGAGGTTGGATTGATATGCAATCAGAGCTGCTAAACCTCTTCCCAAATTGAGCCAGTTGACAATAAATATGGGAATTAAAAAGGCTTCCCATATGGAAACAGATTCATTGTCCCCATGAGAAGTGGGAAATGGCCTCTTAAACCATACGGGGCCATATTTCCTTTCAGCAAAGGGTGTCATACTAGGAGTAAACTCATTCGCTTAGCAAACATCATGATAAAGCTGGTGAATGCTCCTCTAATAGTTTTGCCATCATCAGAAGGAGTCAACTGGACCAAACGATGTCCTTTGATGCTCCTCCCTATGATCTCAGCAGAGGTTTCATCAACTAGACCTTTCCTGGGAAGGCTAGCTTTAAAAGTTACGTCAAGCCACAACTGAAGCAGCCAAAGAGGACCACTCAAGTATACAGAACTATGGGCCTCCATGTGCTTCAGTCGAGAAGCTCCTTCACTGAGAGATTCATAAAGGTTCACCAAGATGAGCTCATTAGAGCAAACCCCTTTGTTGTGATGAAGCTCGTTAGCAAGAGGCAAGTATTTTTTGGCTACTTGCAAAGATTTAGTGCAAAACACGTATCTCGACAGCCATGCGGCGAGAAACGCTATATGCTCTTTGTCAGAGACGCCTTTTTGATTTTGGTTGAAGTGGTGTTTGATGAAATGAGTGTAGGTGAGTTTGGAATTGGAGATATTGATATAGTGTTCAGCGTCTACGTCAGGTTGGTAAGAGACACCATCGGAACGAAGGCTTGTAATAGCGGCAATGTCGAAGAGGGTTGGCGTGACCATTCCACATGGAAGATGAAAGGTATAGTGAGTACTATCCCAGAAGTACAAGGACGCTGCCAACAAGTTCAGACAATATGGTATGTTAGTCTTCGACAATATTAAAAGGTCATAAATCCCTATGGATTTCCAGTGACCAGGTTTAACCCTCTCCAACTTCGCCATCCAAAGATCGAAGTCCCTAAGGGGACTGACAGATCTTACTAGCCTAGTACCATCAGTAAGGTACTTTAGGTCAAACTTAGGCAATGAAGGTTCTTCAGCAGCAGTTGTGGCTAATTTGGGAAAGCTTTTTTGCCCTAACGGCCTAGATTTCTGGTAAGAAGGCAGAAATTCACTCAGCCTATCGTCAGAAGTACCAACCTGGGCTAAGGGACCGGAAAGCGCGTAGGGTTTACCTGAAACAATTAAAGGAATCATTACCTGGGATTGGTAGATGCTCCAGGCCGCTTCAGTGGTAGCTTCCAGCACACAGTGGCGATTTTCCACTAGTTGAGGGCCAGGAATGTTTGCAAAAGGAGGCATGGTTTGTTTGAACTGAGTAACTCATCCCTTCTGGGTTTTCTTTTCCTGAACATTGGATTGGGAAGAGGTCATTGTTGAAAGAAGTGAAAGAAAATGGTTTTTTCTCTAAGTTAGGTAAAGAAAACTGAAGAAAGAAACAGGATGCTTGAGATTCTGGAAAGTGTAAAAAGTTCATGAAATGGTGAAGGAAGGTATTTATAGGCGTTTGAGAATCCTAAAAGGATCAAATCCACCGTTGAAGTTAATCAGATAGTGAGATGCGTGTTTTATTTTAAGAAATAATGAGTGTTGGCAGTTATGGTCAGATTGCAAAACATACGTTTTCAAGACAAAGTAATGATAAATACGGCAGAAAAGACGTTTAAGGATTTACCATGATGGCGTGATGTCAGAAGCATGGACACTGTTGAAAAAATGACCTTCCTACCAAGACTGGCGAAAGGACATTTCTTGGGGGCAATTTGTTAGCTCTCATTTTCGACGCTAGTGGAATTCAGAATTATCTTAAGTCAGAATGTCATTCTAAAAGCATATGAAGGCTTCGACACAACTATGAGGAAATATGCGTCGAAGAAAGGTGGACAAAGTTTCTGGAAAAAATGCTAAGTGTTGGAGAAGCTCTCGACCAGGATCATGTCAAGGGAAGCGCAAGGCAGTTACCATCAAAGCTGGAGGGAATTCTTTGTATCCAAGTTCAAATTGATAGTGGGGGAATGTGGGAGTCGTTGAAGTTGTAAAAAAGCGTCAAAAAGACACGTTGTGAAGCCAAAACCATAATCTAGTAGTTACTTGCTAGTATTACAAATAGTTGTCATTTTAATGTAATAAGGGTGTTCATTCATCTTGTACTAGTCACTCCAAAACACTCAAAGTACCCGCGTGTAGAGAAACGAGTTAGCGAGAATGTATGTGATACAACACCAACTCCTTTTCATTAACGCAATTTACTTGCCTTTACCATTTCTACATTTTTACTCCTTCAGCACTTTAACCTTCAGTTTTTACGTTTAAACTGCCCTTTTCTTTTCCAAGTTTTTCTGCAAACTTACTTTCATTTACTTTCTATGCAAATTTAAACATTCTGCACTTATTTCAAGCTTTTTACTTTAAAGTCATTTACCTTCAAAGATTGTATGGTCGAACGTGGAGTTCAGATTATAGCCTTTTGCACCTTTATTTTCCAAGTTATTTACAATTAATGCATTTACTTTTGAAGATTTATGGTCGAACACGGAGTTCGGATTATAATCTTTTGCATATTTACATTATTGCCTTTATTTCAAAGTCATTTACTTTTAAAGCCTTTACATTATTTCCTTTAATCTTCGACGCATTACTTGCTTTCTTCTAATCTTCAAGTCACTTTTACTTTACAAAGATTTCATAGTCAAACGTGGAGTTCAGATTAGGATCTTTTTTGCATACTTAGCACATGTCCTAGGATTTAGTATGGTTGATCCTACAAGTTACTCAATTTTACCCTAAATTGATAAACCAACAGTTGTTTACCAAAATTCACAGTAAACAAATTGGCACACCTGGTGGGACCCAATGCTAAGCATTTCAAAGTTTACATTAATCTTTTGGGCGAATACTTCGTTGTATGTTACTAAGGAGTGGAAAATTAGCCACAACACACAGAGATGTACCAAAGAGAAGATACATTAAAAGAATGGCAATAAATGTTAGTCAACAAATTGATCTTCAAGGAAGCATTTCAAATACTCAGTCAAGCATGGGGTCTCAGAACACTCCATATCCAGTTTCTTCGATGGAAGGACAGACGCCACCGCCAATAGTTATGTCTGAACAAATGCAGCCCATGGCCAGTCCAGGATCAACATGTGTACGAACGTACACTCAACCCGTGTTGGAATATATAGGACCACAAAGTCCTAATTCACCAACACCTCCAGGAATTTCAATATACAGGCATATTCCTCCTCCAGGTTTTTCACAACCATTATCAAGGAACCCATCTTATGGTATGCCTACGTCGATGATGCAGAATCTGCAGAATGCGCCACCCATATTTTCAAAGAATGTGGTATCTTCGCCAGTACAAGGATCTGGATCAGGTGGTCGAAACAACCAAAGCATAGGTGTGGGTTACTCTGTTCAAGTACCCAGTCTTACAAACACATCCATAAACTGTTTAAGGTAGCAAATGGATGAAAGTAACATGCAGATGGTGCACACATTGTCTTAGACAATGTGAGAAGTTTTTCAACCATTAATTCATAATACTACTCAAACTAATCAACAGTTGGCGACACAATTAGCCCGTATGGCTAATTTTATGGGAGTACCAGCGTTTGATCAAAGAGCAACTGTTGTCAAAAACAGGCCACGATATCAGCAACGAAATGTACCTGAAGCGAACATAGAGGACCATGAAATGGGAGAACCTTTCAGAGTCGAACCACAGAGGAACCAGGTACCAGTTCATATGGAGGAAGAGCCAGGAGTAGTCATGGTGAATAGGAATCAGAATGTTGACCAAGTACTTGGACAGGTTCGACATCAAGATGTAGCAGAAGAAAATAATCTTGTAGCCATGGTCGAGAGAATAATAACCAGAAATGGTGCAAACTTTGGTTTCATGAGGCCAAATTATACCTCCCCCATAGTGGATTATATTCTTCAAGCTGAATTACCCCCTAGGACGAAGGTTCCAAAGTTCAGTAAGTTCGCAGGAGATACTACTGAATCAACCGTCAAACATGTGGCTAGGTATATGATTGAAGCAGGAGAGATAGCATGTGACGAAAGCCTTATGATCAAGTACTTCCCAAGTTCTCTCACAAAAAATGTTTTCACGTGGTTTACCACGTTACCTCCTAATTCAGTTTACAGTTGGGCCCAATTAGAACATTTGTTTCACGAACAATTCTACATGGGACAAACTAATATCAGCTTGAAAGAATTGGCTAGTATTAAACAAAAAGTCACTGAGCCAATTGATGATTACCTGAATAGGTTTCGACTTCTTAAAGCCAGATGTTTTACACAAGTACTGTCGCAACTGCGAAAAATAACCGGCGGAAAACAGAAGAGTCGCCACCTTTCTTTATTTATCCCAGAGAGAGGGAAAGGAAACAATCGGAAAAACCTGACGAAAGGGAAAAGACGAGGTCATCGCAACCAAGTCCTGGGTTCGGGAGTCGGTTACGCAAGGGGAAGGTATTAGCACCCCTCACGTCTGTCGTACTCGACGGGATTCATGCATGTTTGCTATCTAAAAGGGTTGTTATCTATCTACGCTACAGGCTTGCAGGACAAAAGAAAAGAAAGAGACTCGGCAGAGCGTCGCTGCTCTGGGCCTACGTATTCCCTCGTGCAATGGGAAAGTCAGAGTCAACGTAGTTCGGCTAACTACGGGAGAGAATGGGGGAGGTTGCTCGCCAAGACATCGCGTCTTGTGCCTACATACTTTCATCTGGTATGAAAGATTAGAGCAGACATAGTTCGGGCGGACACGAAACCACAGGTTGATTAAGTGTTTTATCCGAGTAGGGTTAAACATTCGTTCCAGCAATTAGGGACAAATCATGTTTGCGGTAGAACCGAAGTTTAACAACACTCTTTTCTGAAAAAGAAGTTTGATTAATCCCGAAGGAAAAAGGTTTGAATTTTTTTTGTGTTTTTTAGAGAATAAGTGTTTTGAATTTGAGTGTTTATAATGAATGTTGTACTAAAGTCTAGAACCTAGGATCGAATGCGTCGCATATCGTCCTAAGGACGTATACTAAACACTCTTGGTAATTAAGGAGAAGCCCTTCAATCACTATTTCCCAAGTATAAGGCTCATGGAACAATATCCATTATCTTTATTAAGTGCATTAAGATCGTATGAAGATGAGAAGAGAAAACGCACGGAAGGTCTAAGGGAAACTCGGCCCTAACGTTGTCATGCAAAGTGATCCTAAAGTTTAGATTGAAAGGGGAAACATCTACCCTAATGTTAGCATACTTGGATTGAACACCTAATTTCTCTCCTACTCCCATCCTAAACAGAGGGACTAGGAATCCTATGGGGATCATGGCAAGAAAGCACAAGAAGAACAAAGGAAGAATCAATCACAAGTAGAAAAATGCAAACACGAAAATGGACAATTATAATGGTGGGAGGGAGGAAAAATGTGTGGGGAAGCAGCCGCCACAAGCGCGTCTCGACCTCAAAAGTGATGCAAGAATGATGCAAACATGTGGGTACAACAAGAGATGAAAGCAACGAACATGCAAGCGAGAACTCGATTCGAACCACATACACAAACATGTAACAATTGAAAAATGATCATACATATCAACAACATCATGATTAATCAAACACAAACAGTGACAAATATTCAAAACAAATCAATCCTAATGCATCACATTGGTCTATGATGATTCGAATCGATACGGTATGCGAACATGCAAACAAAACAGCAAACATGGCGTTCTGGTACAGTGTTAATCGATTAACACCTTAAAATGTTTGAAAAATGTGAAGTTTTGAATAGGTTAATCGGTTAACCCTATGCGTTAACCGGTTAACACTGTTAACGTTTAGAAATTTTTGAAAGTTTGAATTGGTTAACCTGTTAACCATATAGGTTAACCGATTAACACTGCACTAGAAGTGAAAAACAGTGGCAGGAAAAGCACTTAATACACAAAATCACTTAATCAAGTGATCCAACTGACCAGCTTATCAAATAAGCACGAAATTACACCTGCAAACAGAAAACCAATAGACATGCAAACATGTCTACACAGCACAATCGCAATTCACACGGATTGAAATCCACCAAAATTCAATCGAATATGAAAATCATCATGGAAATGCAAATAAGCTCAAAAATGTTATGGATCTAGAATCTCCAACCTTCGAAGTGGAGATTTGCTTCGGTTAGTGTTGATCTTGCTGTAATTGAGTAGATCCAATACTAGAAACCCGGAAAACTTCGAGATCTAAGCCAATTGTGGTTGTACGAACGAAGATCCACCAAATTCGAGTCGAAACACTTCGAATAATCACTTCCAACTCAAGCTCCAAAATCAGATCTTAATTTGTACAAAAATTGATCCAAAGATGAGGATGGATGAAGGTTTATGCTCAAGAATCCATTGATTTCAATGAGAAATCAATGAATCCTAATGAAGAAGAGATTTGAGTGTGGGATTTGGAAGATGAGAAGTTGAGAGAATTTGAGAGAATTCTGATCAATTCTGAAAAATGAATGTGAGAAATGAGAATTGGCTTCTTTTGGTTTGGAGTAGATCACTTAAATACCATCTAGGTTTAGATCCCAAAGATGGGGTTTGGACTTTGTATTGGAAAGTTGGTTTGGAGCTAGGCATGGGAATTTGGAGGGAAATTTGAAATAACCAACTTTCAAGAACATTCTAGATCCTTCTTTTGGTAAAAATGAGCTTCAATGTGATCAAAATTAGACCCCAAGTGCAAATGGCTTGCAATATCACGTACAGGGTAAAATCTGCTATGGTTAACCAGTTAACCATATATGTTAACCGGTTAACACTATTAAAATTTGAAATCTGAGCTGATTCACCAATGGTTAATCGGTTAACCATATGTGTTAACCGATTAACACCTTCAAAAATTTGAATTTGGCGGCTTTTGGAGGGAAACCTGCCCGTTTGCCTGTTTCTCGCCGTTTTGAGCTCTGCTAAGCTTTTGACACTTGCTCTTGAATACCGTGACTGTGATAATGCTGGATATAGACTGAATGTTGTCTCCTGACCTGAGCATAACCTGCAAAATAAAATCGGCCACTCGACCGCTGGGGAAAATAAATGTCGTTTCTCCTGATGCTCGCTGCTCAATTGCTTGCACGGGAATGAAACCTGAGCCACGGGAACCTTGATCCCCTGCCTCGAGAACCAATGCTATGCAAAATGCGGATGCCATATGAAATGCAATGAAACATAAGCTAGGTAAAGAAAAAGGTTTGGCAAATTTTGGGCTGCAACAGCTGCCCCTATTCAAACGGCTTGGACCCGACTGGGTGAGAAGCGAACGGCTTCCAACCAATCAAGGCGTAAGACGGTTGAATACCAACGAACCCAGAAATTTTCCAATCGCAGAAATAAATTGCAAACTCTACTCGGGGACAAGAAATCTCCAGAAAGAACCGATAACGATGGTTGCGCAGCAACCAGCTGAATGATTGGAACTCAATAGGAACGTCAGACATTACCGCCAGGCATTCATACTTAATTGATGCCATCTCTGACCTTGCCGTCAGGCTCCTGTTAAACAAAACAGGTAACAACTCCACGAATTGGATTACTAAAGAAACGCACAGTATCTGACATTGCCCCCATGCACTCGCGGGGGATAAAACTTTTTGACCTTGCCGTTAGATAACCATCGGGCAGATGACATCACTTGGTGTCGCTACTGTGAAAAAAGAGGTCGGCAATGACTAACAGAGTCGCCACCTATCGTTATTTATCCCAAAGAAGGGAAAGGAAACGATCGGAAAAAACCTGACGAAAATGGGAAAAGACGAGATCGTCGCAACCAAGTCCTAGGTTCAGGAGTCGGTTACGCAAGGGGAAGGTATGAGCATCTTTTACGTCTGTTGTACTCGATGGGATCCACGCATTGTTGTCTAGTCTAAGGGTGAAAAAAAATCTATCTACGGCTGCTAAAGCTAAACGGAAAAAACTGACTCGATAGAGCATTGCCGCTCTATGCCTACGTATTCCCTCGTGCAATGGGAAAGTCAGAATCAACGTAGTTCGGGAAACTACGAGGGGAATTACTCGCCAAGACGAAGCATCTTGTGCCTACGTATTCTCATCTGGCATGAGAAATCAGAGCAAAACGTAGTTCAGGCTAACTACGGGAAAGCAAAGGGTGTTCTCGATCACACAGGGTGAGAGAAAAGGTTGACGATACTAGCGTGCGCATTCTAGCAGTTAGGTGTATGTTGCTCGACCATTGGAGACTTAGGTGCTACCTCTTTGCGGTAGAACGGACGTAGTATGGCGGGTTTTAAAGGTAAGGGAACCTACGGGTTCTAGAACTACGGTCTGGTCTCAATTGCGCTAGGGCAAGAGAAAGGGAAAGATTAGTCGTCAGTGGGAAAGTCTCGATCGCACGGCAGCGAGAGAACAAAGAAGTTAGTTGTTAGCGTGCTTGCTAGGATATTGCATCCTATGCCTACATATTCTCATTTGGTACGAGAAATCAGAGCAGCTATAGTTCATCTAACTATAGCAAAACAGCCTCGATTGCATGGGGGCAAGAGAAAGGAGCTCAATCACCAGAACGCGAGAGAAAAGGGGAGGTCTCAATCTCCAGGACGCGAGAGAAAAGGTTCGAAACGGGACGCACACGCTAAGTCCTAAACGTAGGAGCGAATGCGTCGCATATTGTCTGAAGGACATACGCTAAACACGCTAGACGAGTGAGAGGCAGCCACCCACTCATCATTTCCCACGTATCTAACGAATACTCACAACACTCGACGGTTGAAAAGAAAGAGATGAAAGAAGTGAAATAAAAACAATGTTACCGAACGGAGTGGTTCCGTTGACCCTTGACTTGTGCATGCAAGCTCCATTTCCAAGCTCTACTCTTTTATCCTTGATGATGATATTTCGAACCAGAACCAATGTGACGCTGAACCGTCATAATTCGACTTATAAAAGAAGTCAAACCCCATGAGGTAGCGTATTGATATTCGTGTCAAAGACAAGATAGAGAAATGATATTGAGAATCATTCTCCAATTGAATCATATCACACGGACAGCACAACAGAAAAGCAAAATAAAATCAGAAGAAGAAGAAAAGATGAGGAGAGAAAAAGCGGTCTCGGATCCTACATTATCCATCAACAATCTGATTAATAACGGTTTACGGAGGTCTCGTCATCGACCTATAAAATGAAAATGAGATGGAACGTTCAATAATAAATGGAAATAAAACTCAACTCCTAAAAATGAAATAAAGTTCTAACAGAAAAATAAAATCTAAAAGAAACAACAAAAGAAATAAAGAATATAAAAATTGAATATAAAATTATATATTAAAACTATATACTAAATATATACCTATATTCTAAATAAAATAAAAATATAATTTTTTAAAAGAAAAATAGCATAAAATATATTTACATATAATGTACAAATTGAATTTAAAACAAAATCCACAAAAAACTAAACAACAATATCCAAAATAAAAGAAAACAGAAAGGGTTTAAATCCAGAGCGCGGGGGGGGGGGGGGGGGGGGGGGGGGGCATAAGGAATCCGATTGGGCTTAAGGGTTGGAAGCCCAAATCTGCAACACAATAGCAACCAGAGAGGGTGTGTGACTGGAAAAAAGGGTATGAAATTAAAAATACAAACAAACGGGCCGTGAGGCCCACTAGCCCTCCAAACACTCACGAGTCATCTCCTTCCCTTGCCAAAAAAAAACCCTAGCTCTGTTTGCGCGGCTCCAACCTCCTTCGTTGACTCAACCTTCCCATTTTCCTCTACTCAAAACGAAACTCAACTATAAAAAAAAGAAAAACATCCCCTCTTCACATTCTTTTCCGTCAACATCATCTTTTTCTGTCAAATAAACCAAAACACACATCTGAAGTAAATATTGGTGAGGAATGAAGTCCATAGGAGGTGGTTGTTGATGATTCATCAGATGATGTATGAAGGCGTATGAAGAGGATCCGAAAATATGTGAAGATGTTGACTCGTTGATGGTTGAAAATCTGGAAAACGCATGGTGATTGATGTTCGTTGAGACTTTGAATCGAAGAAGGTTGAAGGTGTTCTTGAAGGTTCTAAAGGATCTGAAGTTGCATGTTGTAGATCTAGTGATTGTTTGAAGTTGAATGAAGTTGACGGAGGGTTTTCGCTGGTAGTCGCTTGACGGAGCTGAGATGGTGACGAAGAGTTGGATTGTGGTTCAACTGGTTGGTGTTCTTAGGTCTCGATATGAAGTTTGTTAGTTGAAGATAGTTTGAAGTTTGATTCGGAGTTGGTCTATGAAAGTTTAACTGACGAGTGCACTGAGTATAGATAGGTGGTTGGAAGGTTTAATGATAGTTCTGGATTGTGAAGGATCGGTTGTAGATTAGAAGAAGACGAAGTTAGATCTAACGAAAGTTGTTTGGATCTGAAAATCTGGAATGTTGGTGGTTATGGAAGTTTTGTTCGGTGATAAGATTTGTGAAGGAAGAAGAGTTTGATTTGTTGATTATGGTAGATCTGGAAAAATGAGGTGAAGGTTTGAATTTCTGGGAAGAAGTTGATGAATGTTTGAAGCTCTGGGAAAAGTGTTTGAAGATCTATGGATGTTGATGAAGAATCCTAGAAAAAAGGTTATGAACATGATGAATGTTCATCCGGTTTCCGGAAAAAGTGATGAACATGGGAAATTGTTGAAGGCGTGATGAATGTGTACGGAGAATTCTGGAAAAACGTATGAATATGGATGAAGTTTGTTTGAGTTTCTGATGAACACGATGAAGGTTTGAATTTTCCGGTGAAGGATTCCAACGAGGTTTGATCTGTTTAATTTCGCCGATGAGATTTCCGGCGGTTTGCATGGCCAGTGGTGAGGTGGCGTGTCTTGGGACGCATGCCAAGCATTAATGAGGCTATTTATAGCCTGCTGACACATGGCACAGAGGTGATAATGGGCCTGCACACAAAAAAAAAAACAAGTGGCCCTGCAAACTTTAATTAGTGGACAGATTAATGAACAAAACTGATAATTAATTAATTAAACTAAAACGAAAATTAATTAAAGGTGTTAATTGTTAATAAAGCTGAACCAAAGTTAATGCTAAAGAGACTTAATAAAAGCTGATTAAAAACTAATATTAATAGGCAATGATTAAAGACTAATTAACCCCAAAAAATAAAGCTCTAATATTAAAATAAACCAGAAAATGACTATTTAAAATCTAAAAGAAAATAATAAAATCCAATATACTTTAAAAACAATTAAAATTCTAGTAAACTATTAACAATAGAAAACCAATTAATCTATTAAAAATTAGATATAAAAATCTAAAATAAGGAAATAAATCTAATAAACTAATTAAAACCTCTAGAAAAATAGAAATTAAATTCAAAACCTATCTAAAAGTTATGCCAGAAATAGAAAACAAATCTAGAAAATAAAATAAAATCAGTGAACGATAAAATGCGAGAATGCAACAAAATAAACGGTAATAAAACCAGATACCGAAATGCCACCGAAACCAACAGCGTAGACTGAATCACCGGGCAAAGCGCAAATTCCAAAATAAATCTCTGTATCCGAAACGGTTTGAATCGTCTGAAACACGAGGAAAAGGGCTGTAATCTCGATAAAATGAATTCGTCTGCAAAAATGCACAGTATGTGGTATGCAGATGCAAATGCAAAATGAATCGAAACATAAGCCAAACTGCTAGAAACAATTGGTCAAATTTTGGGGTGCAACAGCTGCCCCTATTCAAACGACTTGGACTTGAAGGGTTGAGAAGCGAACGGCTTTCAAACATTCAAAGGTAGAAGATGGTTGAATACCAAAGAACCCGGAAATTTGCCAAGTGCAAAAATAGAACTGCAAACTCTGATAACGGGACAAGAAATCTCCAGAAGACTGAATACAGACAGTAGCACGGCAACACTGACTGCTCATCTGATACAGAACACTTGACCTCACCGTCAGTCATCTGTGTAACGCCACAGACATCGAACCCACAGGCCGGATCAACATGCACTTGATCCTTCACGCTGCATAGGGCCGGATCAACATGCACTTGATCCTTTCACTTTGTCAGAAAGAGAAACAATACTCACGTCGTCTAAAAGTAGACGGAAAGTTACCACTGAAAGCTGTATCGACATGCACTTGATCCCTTCCATATTGTCTAAGGATAGACAGCAAGAAAACCATACTCACATCGTCTAAGGATAGACGGGAAGACACCATACGTTCACATCGTCTAAGGATAGACAGAAAGAAAGCCACCACGCTCACATCAGCTGAGGGTAGACATTCGATACTCACATCATCTAAAAGTAGACGGAAAGAAGAACTTGTCCGAAGAACCACATCGTCAATAGGAATCGACGGAAAGAAAACCATCTTCAAATAGCCATATCGTCAATAGGAATTGACAACAAGAAAATCAAACATTCTTCATAGAGCCACGACATCAATAGGAATTGACGACATGAAAACCTTCTTAGAACAACATCTCATCCAATAAACTAAAAGAAAACCACGTCCGAAAATCACATCGTCTAAGGATAGGCGGAGATTAAACCATATCTGAAGTTCGTTTTGAAATCTCACATCGTCCAAGGATAGACAGAGAGAAAATAATATCCAAAATCCAAATCATTGAATGCTGAAAAAACACAGAAGATCGTATTCACAACTCACGTCGTCTAAGGATAGACGGTAAGAAGACTTTCTGGGGAGACACATCGTTAATAGAGATTAACAGAAAGAGAATCTGCTTGGAGATACACATCGTTAATATGGATTAACGGAAAGAGAATCTGTCGACATCAGAGGATTGATGGACAAAGGAACTCTGCTTGAGGATGTCATCATCAGAGGACTGATGGACAAAATCATAATCGTCGGATGATCTGAAATCTGAGTAAACTGTTGAGTTGTCTGAACAAAGCTGCTGGATAAATGCCCCTGTATTGATTGCAAAGTGATTCAAGTTGCCACAGAAGGCTGATAGCAAACTGGCTTATGCTTCGTATACATATGCGTATGTTTGAATTTTTCTATGGCGTAATGCTCCATACGAAATGGAAATGCTACGCATTTGAGGATGAAATGCAAATATGATGCAAATATGATGACTATATGCAAAGATGCAGATGCAGGCTCGGGCTGCCGGGGAAAGCTGGATATAACAGAACATTCCAGCAAAATAAATACTGGAAAGGTGAAGCCCACTCCGTTGGGGATAACCAGATGTGCCAAGTATGATTGGACTCTCCTGGGAGTAGCTTACACGTGTTAATGATGATTGTACTTTTGCTGGAGAAAACAGACGAAGTCTTCTGGTGTACCAAAGGGAATTGGATTTGCAAAGGATCAGGTACGACTAATGCTGGAAAAATATTCTATCTGAACTCAAAGGTTTTGGTTGGAGGGTCGAGGGATAGTAACATGACTTCCCGACATTCGTCTTGCACTTGAAAGTTAGCTGAACCTGCTTGAACAGCTCTTGAAGACATGGAGAGGAACAATTCCTACGCTTCCAATTTGCCTCAGCCTGTGGGATTTCTGTGGGGATATTCCTCAAAAGGAAATCTGAAATCTCATGCCCTGATGGCTAAACATATTGAACCTTGAAGAGGTGCTTCACATTAATTGCTCCACGGATAAGGAATAGCTTCTGCGCTCTTTAGGGTGGTGTGCCCTAGTCTGCGACGACTTTGCCCCGGATTAGCTGATTTGTGGGGAAAGTGCTTCTTAGCTGCGAGAGATTCACCAAATCTCGACTCGACTGCCTCAGATTAACTGACTTCTGGATGGCTGACTCCCATGTTGTGGTCATTTGATATGACTTGCCCCTGCTCAACGGAGGACTCGGGCGCTCTGCATCAAACTTTCCACTGTGGAAACTTTCCCGCTGTCAAATGTTTACTCGCAAGTAAAACAAGTTGTCCCGCATAAAAGATATATTAAATGCAATGCATATGACAGTTTTGACATTCCAATCTGTTCACTGGAGAAATATTGTGACCTAAAGTGTGTGAAATCAAATATCAACATGTCAACATTAGTACAACGTTGTAAGAGGAATCCTTTTAGGAGTCATTTTCGATGCGATCTTTACCGAAGTATGCTTTCAAAACAAACCTGCTTCAATTAGGACTTTTTCAGGTTGTAACTTGGTCGGGTTCACGGTTTACAAGGAAAGGATAAAGGCTCAAAGTTTATTGTAACCCACTCATTCTTCATGATGTTCTCCAATCCTATATTCAGCTAATTCGACACCAGCGCTCACCTCTCAAAGGTTAAGGACAGGAGTGCTGGTTCAAGAAACCACAAGCTTTTTGGGCGACAGTCACTCACTTTTCGTCTTTGATGCCTGAATCACACGACTTGTTTTTTTTCATCATCAATTTTTTTTTAACTTTATTTCCCTAACTTTTGCCTGGACTGGCTCTTTCGAGCTTCTTTGATTTCAAAGTCCAGCGGGATGCCCTAATTTTTTCCTAAGTCGTTTTTTTTCAATATTCGACTTAGCGGGCTTTGTTCTTTTTTCCTTTTTCTCTTTTTCTTTTTTTTTTTCACAAGTCGTGTGACATTGGTTGTCTGACTCTTTGGGGATCGTGACTGTTTCACTCCTTATCAGCAAGGTTTAACCACTGTGGTTCTTTAGGCACGACCTATACAAGTATGATTTATCCTTGAACAGGAACTCTCCTATTGCAATTCGGATATTTGGCCCAAATTAGCTGACACCTACCCCGCCCCAGGTTGAGATTGAGGGTTTTTCATTTTCAGAAAGAAACTCCTATAACTAGGCTCAAAGGGGTTGACAAGGGATTATCATCCTTATATCTCTGGTGTTTGGGAATTTGAAACAATGCATGTACATCATCAACAGGTTTTATTTCAAAAGCATACAATCGGAAGCTTGCGCGTCTTTGAACTTCGTCATCCTCCCCAGATTCCACTTAAACAAGCGTATAACATCTGTAAAAAAAAGCAATTAGTGAACACGAATGGAGTAAATTAAAACATGCATATTCATTTCATTAATATCAATCAACAGAAACAACAAGTTTTACAAATGAGATTGCACTTTAACAGGACAGAAACTACAAATGTAAAGAAATGACATAATAAAAAGAAATTGCCAGCTTCGGGGAGCCGAGCTTTCAAGTCTTGATTTGCTGCTGAACCATCCATCCTCAATACTGCTCGTCGAAGTCATCCTGATACTCTTCTGAACACCTGCTCTCAGTAAACTCTCCCATAACATTGACTGCTGAACCCACCTGACTGGTTGAAGGAGAATCCTTGATCTGGACACCCTGAGAAGTGACAAAGAACATATTGGAGTCAATCAGCGTTTGCACCTTGCTCCTAAGCACCTTGCAGTCCTTAGTTGAATGCCCTTGTTCCCCAGCATGGTACTCACAACAGGCATTGACATCGAAACCTGGAGGATATGGAGGAATCTCTGGGCTAATCTTCTTCGGCACTATCAACCTACTTCTGATCAAGTCTGGCAACATCTGACTATACGATACCGGCAACGGAGCAAAATTCCTTTTTGGTCTCCTGGGTCTTCGTCTAGCATGCTGACGCAACTGATGACGGTATGATTGCTGACTTTGGTGGGAAACAGATACCTGATACACAGACCCAACAGACTACTGGCTTTGAACACTAGAAGTATCAGAAAAATGAATCTGAGGTACAGGAGATTCCTGGATAACAACATTTTCTTTCTCCCACTCTTCTTGAGAACTTACAACTAATTCACCTTCCTACACTGAAGTATATGAGATGTCTCGAATTTTTTCGCTCTTGATTCCACTCTCAATACGTTCACCCATTTTCACCAAGTCAGCAAAGTTTGATGTCCCACTACCAACCATCTTATCAAAGTAGTACCCTTGCAAAGTACCCATGAATATGTCAACCAGCTCTCTGTCCAGAAGTGGTGGTTGAACGCGAGATGCGAATTCTCTCCATCTCTGCACATATCCTCTGAAGGATTCATTGTCTGCCTGAGATAATTCTTGCAATTGCATGCGACTGGGAGCCATGTCGAGATTATAGTTGTACTGCTTCACGAAGGCATTGGCAAAATCTGACCATGACTTGATGCAATCACTCTTCAACTGCATATACCAATTCAACAATGCTCCACTCAGACTGTCTTGAAAATAGTGAATCATAAGCTTGTCATTATGGACATGTGAAGTCATTCTTCTGCAGAACATTACCAGATGCTGCTTCAGACAACTATCCCCTTTGAACTTCTCAAAATTCGGCATTTTGAACTTTGGAGGCATCACAAGACCTGGCACTAAGCACATGCTCGAAGCATTCAAATCAAGAGTATTCTGACTCATCAGGGTATCAAGCTTTTCTTCCAACAACTGACATTTTCTCATAAATTCAACAGTTTGTGGATTCTCAGCATTAACCTTTGGCACAATCTTCTGGGAACCTGGCTCAGGGAATGTGAAGCTCTGATAGTCTGTGTCATGAAGAGAAGATGAATCTCTATCTCTGGCAATAGTATGCTCTTCAACAGGAATCTGCGTAGGCTGAGCTTGAGCGACATTGTTCACCAGAGTCTTCTGAATACTGGTTTCCCCTCTAGTCATAGTTGTCATGGCTTCCATGTGTTGACTCAACTGATTCTTTATCAATTCAAACTCGGCCCTCGTAACAACCTGATTCTGCTCTGCTGAGTTCATAGTTCTTCCAGAAGCTAATTCAAGTCCACTGTAAATGTCGAGAAATCAACTGCCGGTTGGACAAAAGACGGGTAAGCTCTCGGTTCCAGTTGAGGATGGACATGCAAAAATGAGATGCACATGAAATGCAATGCAAAATGCAACAAACACGGGATCACATCCCCCACAAAGCTCTGAATACCGCTGCATTACAGACTGGATAAGTTCCCTCTGAAGAGATAACCAAAATACCGGGTTGGCTGGAAGTCAAGTTTCCTGCAACCCCCCCCCCCCACTCACAGGTATGGACCTAAACTGACAAGGTACGGCATCCTATGCGTTCATCAGCGTCACAGACTTTCAAGAAATGATGATACGTTCACCATTTCTGATTTGGCATCATCATCTCCTAAAGAGGCCTCACTTAGCTGACTCACAAATGATCGGTTCCTAGAGTCGAAAACCCTCAGATCTGAAATTCTCTCAATGGCCCACTGGGCTGGAAAGAAAGTCATCAAAGAGAATCTCGTCTGAGTGCAAATTTCGTGGGAACTAGTGCATGCCTAACATACAGGTTCACCACTACTTTCCGCTTCTAATGCTATATTTGTACTCAAGCCTGGGTTTTGGCTTATCTCTCAAAGGAACAACCACCCAACAGCACAACAGCAACAGATAAAAAATATATTGTGGAAAATGTAAATACAACAATATACGAAATAACAACATACAAATATACACACCCACAAACCAAACAGACAAGCGATAGGATGGACTCGCATAGGGGATATTCCATTCCCCAGCAAAGTCGCCAGCTGCTGGGGAGCCTAGACAGCCAGGAAACAAGGCGAGACTGCAAAAGAAATCCCTAGCAGAGTCGCTACCTATCATTATTTATCCCAAAGAAGGGAAAGGAAACGATCGGAAAAAACCTGACGAAAATGGGAAAAGACGAGGTCGTCGCAACCAAGTCCTAAGTTCGGGAGTCGGTTACGCAAGGGGAAGGTATGAGCACCCCTTACGTCCGTCGTACTCGACGGGATCCATGCATTGTTGTCTAGTCTATGGGTGGAAAACAATCTATCTACGGCTGCTAAAGATAAACGAAAAGAGCTGACTCGATAGAGCATCGCCTCTCTATGCCTACGTATTCCCTCGTGCAATGGGAAAGTCATAGTCAACGTAGTTCGGGAAACTACGGGGGGAATTGCTCGCCAAGACGTCGCGTCTTGTGCCTACGTATTCTCATCTAGCATGAGAAATCAGAGCAAAACGTAGTTCAGGCTAACTACGGGAAAGCAAAGGGTGTTCTCGATCACACGGGGGGTGAGAGAAAAGGTTGACGATACTAGCGTGCGCATTCTAGCAGTTAGGTGTATGCTACTCGACCATTGGAGACTTAGGCGCTACCTGTTTGCGGTAGAACGGACGTAGTGTGTCGGGTTTTAAAGGTAAGGGAACCTACGGGTTCTAGAACTACGTTCTGGTCTCAATTGCGCTAGGGCAAGAGAAAGGGAAAGATTATAGTTATTAGCATGCTCGCTAGGATATCGCATCCTATGCCTACATATTCTCGTTTGGTACGAGAAATCAGAGCAGCTGTAGTCAGCTAACTACAGCAAAACAGTCTCGATTGCACGGGGGCAAGAGAAAGGAGCTCAATCGCCAGAACGCGAGAGAAAAAGGGAGGTCTCAATCGCCAGGACGCGAGAGAAAAGGTTCGAAACGGGACGCACATGCTAAGTCCTAAACGTAGGAGCAAATGCGTCGCATATTGTCCAAAGGACATACGCTAAACACTCTAGACGAGTGATAGGCAGCGACCCACTCATTATTTCCCACGTATCTAACGAATACTCACAACACTCGACGGTTGAAAAGAAAGAGATGAAAGAAGTGAAATAAAAACAATGTTACCGAACAGAGTGGTTCCGTTGACCCTTGACTTGTGCGTGCAAGCTCCATTTCCAAGCTCTACTCTTTTATCCTTGATGATGATATTTCGAACCAGAACTAATGTGACGTTGAACCGTCATAATTCGACTTATAAAAGAAGTCAAACCCCATGAGGTAGCGTATTGATATCCGTGTCAAAGACAAGATACAGAAATGATATTGAGAATCATTCTCCAATTGAATCATGTCACACGGACAACACAATAGAAAAGCAAAATAAAATCAGAAGAAGAAGAAAAGATAAGGAGAGAAAAAGCGGTCTCGGATCCTACATTATCCATCAACAATCTGATTAATAACGGTTTACGGAGGTCTCGTGATCGACCTACAAAATGAAAATGAGATGGAACGTCCAATAATAAATGGAAATAAAACTCAACTCCTAAAATGAAATAAAGTTCTAATAGAAAAATAAAATCTAAAAGAAACAACAAAAGAAATAAAGAATATAAAAATTGAATATAAAACTATATATTAAAACTATATACTAAATATATACATATATTCTAAATAAAATAAAAATAGCATAAAATATATTTACATATAATGTACAAATTGAATTTAAAACAAAATCCATAAAAAACTAAACAACAATATCCAAAATAAAAGAAAACAGGAGGGGTTTTAATCCAGAACGGGGGGGGCATAAGGAATCCGATTGGGCTTAAGGGCCGGAAGCCCAAATCTGCAACACAATAGCAACCAGAAGGGGTGTGTGACTGGAAAAAAGGATATGAAATTAAAAAAAACAAACAAACGGGTCGTGAGGCCTACTAACCCTCCAAGCACTCACGAGTCATCTCCTTCCCTTGCCAAAAAAAACCTAGCTCTGTTTGCGCGGCTCCAACCTCCTTCGTTGACTCAACCTTCCCATTTTCCTCTACTCAAATATAGAAAAAAGAAAAACATCCCCTCTTCACATTCTTTTCCGTCAACATCATCTTTTTCTGTCAAATAAACCAAAACACACATCTGAAGTAAATATTGGTGAGGAATGAAGTCCATTGGAGGTGGTTGTTGATGATTCATCAGATGATGTATGAAGGTGAATGAAGAGGATCCGAAAATATGTGAAGATGTTGACTCGTTGATGGTTGAAAATCTGGAAAATTCATGGTGATTGATGTTCATTAAGACTTTGAATCGAAGAAGGTTGAAGGTGTTCTTGAAGGTTCTAAAGGATCTGAAGTTGCATGTTGTAGATCTAGCGATTGCTTGAAGTTGAATGAAGTTGGCGGAGGGTTTTCGCTGGTAGTCGCTTGACGGAGCTGAGGTGGTGGTGAAGAGTTGGATTGTGGTTCAACTGGTTGGTGTTTGTAGGTCTCGATATGAAGTTTGTGAGTTGAAGATAGTTTGAAGTTTGATTCAGAGTTGGTCTATGAAGGTTGAACTAATGAGTGCGATGAGTTTAGATAGGTGGTTGGAAGGTTTGATGATAGTTCTGGATTGTGAAAGATCGGTTGTAGATCGGAAGAAGACGAAGTTAGATCTAACAAAAGTTGTTTGGATTTGAAAATCTGGAATGTTGGTGGTTATGGAAGTTTTGTTCGGTGATAAGATATGTGAAGGAAGAAGAGTTTGATTTATTGATTATGGTAGATCTGGAAAAATGAGGTGAAGGTTTGAATTTCTGGGAAGAAGTTGATGAATGTTTGAAACTCTGGGAAAAGTGTTTGAAGATCTATGGATGTTGATGAAGAATCCTGGAAAAAAGGTTATGAACATGATGAATGTTCATCCGGTTTCCGGAAAAAGTGATGAACATGGGAAATTGTTGAAGGCGTGATGAATCTGTACGAAGAATTCTGGAAAAACGTATGAATATGGATGAAGTTTGTTTGAGTTTCTGATGAACACGATGAGGGTTTGAATTTTTCGGTGACAGTATGAATTTCCCAGTGAAGGATTCCGGCGAGGTTTGATCTGTTTAATTTTGCCGATGGAATTTCTGGCGGTTTGCATGGCCGGTGGTGAGGTGGTGTGTCTTGGGACGCGTGCCAAGCATTAATGAGGCTATTTATAGCCTGCTGACACATGGCACAGAGGTGATAATGGGCCTGCACAAAAAAAAACAAGTGGCCATGTAAACTTTAATTAGTGGACAAATTAATGAACAAAACTGATAATTAATTAATTAAACTAAAACGAAAATTAATTAAAGGTGTTAATTGTTAATAAAGCTGAACCAAAGTTAATGCTAAAGAGACTTAATAAAAGCTAATTAAAAACTAATATTAATAGGCAATGATTAAAGACTAATTAACCCCAAAAAATAAAGCTCTAATATTAAAATAAACCAGAAAATGACTATTTAAAATCTAAAAGAAAATAATAAAATCCAATATACTTTAAAAACAATTAAAATTCTAGTAAACTATTAAAAATAGAAAACCAATTAATCTATTAAAAACTAGATATAAAAATCTAAAATAAGGAAATAAATCTAATAAACTAATTAAAACCTCTAGAAAAATAGAAATTAAATTCAAAACCTATCTAAAAATTATGCCAGAAATAGGAAACAAATCTAGAAAATAAAATAAAATCAGTGAATGATAAAATACGAGAATGTGACAAAATAAACGGTAATAAAACCGGATACCAAAATACCACCGAAACCAACAGCGTAGACTGAATCATCGGGCAGAGCGCAAATTCCAAAATAAATTTTCGTATCCGAAACGGTTTGAATCGTCTGAAACACGAGGAAAAGGGATGTAATCTCGATAAAATCAATTCGACTGCAAAAATGCACAGTATGCGGTATGCAGATGCAAATGCAAAATGAATCGAAACATAAGCCAAACTGCTAGAAACGGTTGGTCAAATTTTGGGGTGCGACACTTGGCATTGCCGCCAAACTCCTGCAGGAGATAACCAATTCTGACACCACCGTTAGGCATACACAAACATGATGAATACCTGACATCACCGCCAGACCTCCACAAAGTTAATAGAATACCCAACATTACCGCTTGGACACCACGAAGCTGATAAAGATCCGACATTACCGCCGAACAAATCAAAAAGTAGGCAGAATGCCCGACTTTGCCATCATAACACCACCATACTAAAGCACATCTTACATTGCCGCCTGGACAAACGGAGCCTCTAACATTGTCGCTAGAACCGAAATACCCAACATTGTCGCTGGAACAACTAATACATCAAACATTGCCGCTAGAACCAAGGCATCCCACATTGCCGCTAGGAAACCAACCAACATCTGACGTAGCCGCCAAAAGAACCGAAACATCTAACATTGTCGCTAGAAACAAGAAATCCAACATTGCCGCTACGAAACCAACAAACATCGGACGTAGCTGCCAGAAGAATTGAAACATCTAACATTGCTGCTAGAACCAAGGCATCCCACATTGCCGCTAGGAAACCAACCAACATCTGACGTAGCCGCCAGAATAACCGAAATATCTAACGTTGCCGCTAGAAATAAGGCATCTAACAGTATCGCTGGAACAAATGATACATCTAACATTGCCGCTAGAACCAAGACATCCCACGTTGCCGCTAGGAAAACAACAAACATCTGACGTAGCCGCCAGAAGAACCAAAACATCTAACCTTGCCGCTAGAAAACAAGTCATCCAACATTACCACTAGGAAACCAACAAACATCTGACATAGCCGCCAGAAGAAACGAAACATCTAACATTGCCGCTAGAAAACCAGCAAACGTCTGACTTAGCCGCCAGATGAGCATAGAGATCCATTAACGTCTGACATTGGCGTCAGAAAAACACGAACGTCTAACATTATCGTTAGATGGTCCTGAATTAAAGGAATGTTTGACATGGCTGCCAAACAAGTACAACATCTGACGTTGCCACCAAAAATGTAATACCTGACATTGCCGTCAGAACAACCTAGAAATATCTGACATTGCCGTCAGCACACCCCAAAGATCCGACATTGCCACCAGAACAATGCAGAGACTGATACGTCTGACCTTGCCGCCAAATATCCGCTAAATAAAAGCAGATGATCGAACCCGAAAACCGGATCCATGTGACATTGAAACCACCCGAGGATAACGATCGCGAGGGAACCCCGATGGGGAACAAGTAACCCTACTTTAGGAGTGCAAGGAAACTTAACCCGACCACTCTGCTGAGGAACAAAGAGGAACTTAAACAAGCAAATTTGTTAAGGGACATATGATGAGATGCACAAATCTATCATGAATCTCCTGCCAAAGCTCGAACGCCTGCTCGGACTCGGGGAACGGACTTCACCAATCGAAATCCAGCAATGCCACTGGGAATAACATAAACCGAGGGCGAAATAAACGCATCAAGTCTGTCAAGACTGAAGACCAACACGGGTGAAGACAACGGTCACCTGCTGGAAATACACCTGAAATTACAGAGGTAACTACCTGGCTTATGCTTCACATGCATATGTTTGAAAATGGCGTAATGCTCCATACGAAATGGAAATGCTACGCATTTGAGGATGTTATGCACGATGCAAAATGAAAAGGGGTCGCTCCAGCAAAATAAATGCTGGAGAGACGAGGCCAACTCCGCTGGGGAAATAACCGACCCGGCAGGGGATAGCCTGCACATGCCAATAGCAATTGGACTTAGGCTAAGGATGCGAAACCTGAATGGCTAACTCAGCTGGGAAAAGAAGCAACCCTGTCGGGGAAAGCTCGTACGTGTTGAACCATTACAGGGATAGATCCCGCAACTTTCTGGTGGAAGGAACCTGATCTCGGCTCACTGGGGGGAGTAAGCATATACCTACAATCTGCAAGGATTAACTGTGTACCTACCCACTGTCGGGGACAACGGGTACATACTCGACCGTTCTTACTATCTTGCACATAACTCTACTGGGGTAGAGATGCCAACTCCAGCTGCTGAGGAATGCACTCTGGTTGAGGAGAATCGATCTCTGCTTGGGGAGACAACTCAATGCTCACAGTCCAATGTTCAGACTCTATGGGGGAACACAACTGAATCTGTTGAGGAGATTCCACTTCTGCTCAGAAAGAAATCCCATCCTGATTTGCCGGGAAGTGGGCCTCACACCTCTACTTGGCGGATTAGATGCGCAATGATCAACCGTCATGATCTGCCGACAATTCTTAACCGTACCCTCTCTGTTTGGGGAAAGAAATTCATCCTTGTCTAACCGGAGAGTAGGTCTCACACCTGCCACTGGTGACTTTGTTGGGAGAATAACGAGGATACATCTCGGACAACGTGCCCCGAGGATCACAATCCTGCAACAAAACGAACAAACAGACAAGCTACCCTTCACAAAGGGACCCACCGAGGTTATCATCTGTGACAATGTTCAGGTGATCCAAAGCTTTAACAATTATTGGCCTAGGCCAGCAAGTTTATGTATGCACAATTTGATAAAAACATCGGACGTTTTTTCGCAAACAAAATAGGTAAAAGCTAAAACAAACACAAGATAAACAGAGTACTGAATAACATGTTCATTGATAAAATGGGCCTGTAAATAGGAAAAATGTTTTACAACAGATGCAAGCTCCTGAAATGAGGAAGCTGCGCAAATATATTACAGAAATATACAAAAACATATACAAATGTCGGCGGTGGTGTAGACGAACACCATTAGCTGATCCCTCCATGACTCACTCGACTTCGATACCTTCCCGACGCTTCGTCTTCAGAAGAGATTGACTTGGATGAGCGGCCCTCAGGTCTTCCCAAACCACTAAGCAATGAAAGTTCACACGTGGACCACAGTCATTTGCTTTTTCAATCCCAAACTTTTGCTTGAACCGCCCTTTTGGGTTTTCGATTCACCGGGATACCCTTTTTTGCCAAAGCCGCCCTCTCAGGTTTTCGGCTTTGCCGGTGTACATTTTTTCATTTATATCCCTAATTTTTGCCTGAACCTTTTATTTTTCTGGTTCACCGGGATGCCCCATTTTTGCCTGGATATTCTTTTTCTTTCCAGCAAGTCATTTTTAAGCAAAGTATTTTTTGACTGTGTCCGTGTTCACAGGGGACGCGAAATCTTCACCATCCATCGTGGATAACAGTAAGGCTCCTCCTGAGAAAACCTTCCTGACGGCATATGAACCTTCGTAGTTAGGTGTCCATTTGCCCCTGTGATCTGAATGTGGCGGGAGAATCTTTTTCAGCACAAGATCGCCCGTCTAAAAGCTTTGAGGGCGCACCTTCTTATCATAAGCTTTCTTCATTCGGATTTGGTACAATCGACCATATGCAATGGATGCTAACCTCTTCTCGTCCATCAGGCTGAGTTGATTCAATCTATTCTTTATCCATTATGCCTCATCGAGCTTCACATTAACCAGAACTCTTAAAGAAGGAATCTCGACTTCTAGCGGTAGGACATCTTCCATACCGTACACTAGTGAGAAAGGAGTTTCCTCGGTTGATGTGCGTACCGTCGTACGATAACCGTGCAAGGCGAAGGGTAACATCTCATGCCAATCTTTGTAAGTGACAACCATCTTTTGCACTATCTTTTTGATGTTTTTGTTGGCCGCCTCGACAGCGCCATTCATCTTTGGCCGATAGGGCAATGAGTTGTGATGTTCAATCTTGAACTTCTGGCATAACTCCTTCATCATATTATTGTTCAAATTCGAACCATTGTCATTAATGATCCACTCAGGAATTCCATATTTGCAGATGATGTCCTTCTTTATGAACCTGGCTACCACTTGTTTGGTCACGTTAGCGTACGAGGCTGCTTCCACCCACTTGGTGAAGTAGTCGATGGCTACCAAAATGAAGCAGTGTCCATTAGATGTAGTGAGTTCGATCTTGCCGATCATATCAATGCTCCATATGGAGAACGACCATGGGGACGACATGACATTCAACGGGCACGGCGACACATGGATTTTGTCTACATAAACCTGACATTTGTGACATCTCTTCGCGAGTTTGAAACAATCTGACCCCATTGTCAGCCAGTAATACCCTGCTTGTAATATCTTTCGAGTCATGGCATGTCCGCCGGCGTGCGTACCAAATGTGCCTTCATGGACCTCTTCCATACGCAAGCTTGCTTCTTTTTCATCCACACATCTGAGTAGCACCAGATCATGATTCCTCCTGTAGAGAACCCCATCCTGGTTGAGGTAGAAATTGTCAGACAACCTCCTAAGAGTCTTCTTATCATGGGTCGACGCCCCCACCGGATACTCCTTGGTCTTGAGGAAGTTCTGGATATCATCAAACCACGGTTTTCCATCAGTGGCCTCCTCAATTGCAAATACAAATGTAGGTCTGTCGAGACGAGAGATGACAATTCTGGGAGCTTCATTCCAAAAGTTGACCTTGTACATGGAGGACAAGGTTTCCAGAGCGTCATCCATTTGATTTTCTTCCCTTGGTACGTGGTGGAACTCCACACGAATAAAAAATGGCAGCAGCCTTCTCGCGTAATTCATGTAAGGGACCAAGTTTGGTTGCCTGGTCTCCCACTCTCCTTTGATTTGATTAACAACGAGCGCTGAGTCACCGTATACATCCAGGTTTTTGATTCTCAAATCAATGGCTTCTTCTAAACCCATGATACAAGCCTCATATTCTGCTTCGTTGTTGGTGACCGGGAAAGTTAATCTGGAAGTGAATGGAATATGAGATCCCTGGGGAGTCGTAATGATTGCCCCAATCCCACTTCCATAGGAATTAACTGCACAATCGAATATTATCTTCCACTGAGAGCCAAGCTCTGGTCCTTCATCGGGCAGTGGTTCATCACAGTCCTTCATCTTGAGGAACATAATATCTTCATCGAGAAATTCGAATTTCATCGGCTGATAGTCTTTGATAGGCTATTCAGCAAGGTACTCTGACAGAACACTTCCTTTGATGTCCTTTTGGGATACGTATTGGATATCGTACTCTATCAGTACCATCTGCCACCTGGCAATCCTCCCTGAAAGGGCTTGCTTCTCGAAGACATACTTGATCGGATCCATCTTCAAAATTAGCTTGGTTGTGTGATTGAGCATATACTGTCTTAAACGCTTGGCTGCCCATGCAAGTGCGCAACACGTTTTCTCCAGCATTGAGTAACGGGACTCACAATCTGTGAACTTTTTACTCAGATAGTAAATGGCATGCTCCTTTCTGCCAGTCTCGTCGTGTTGACCAAGAACGCAACCCATGCTATTCTCAAGAACCGTCAAATACATGATTAAAGGCCTTCCAGCGACTAGGGGTATCAAAATTGGAGGTTCCTGCAAATATTGTTTTATTTTGTCGAATGCCCTCTGGCTATCCTCATTCCAGACAACCGCCTGATCTTTTTTCAATAGCTTGAACATTAGTTCGCATGTTGTCGTGAGCTGAGATATGAACCGAGCAATGTAGTTCAATCTCCCCAGGAAACCACGAACTTCTTTTTCAGTTTTAGGCGTTGGCATATCTTGAATGGCCTTGATCTTTGCAGGATCAACCTCGATGCCTCTTTCGCTTACGATAAACCCCAGAAGCTTTCCGGACCGCACCCTAAAAGTACATTTGTTAGGATTCAGCCTCAACCTGAATTTCCTAAGCCTCTCAAATAGCTTCAGCAAGTTGACCAGATGTCCCTCCTCCGTTTGGGACTTTGCTATCATGTCATCAACATATACTTCAATCTCATGATGAATCATGTCATGAAACAAAGTGACCATAGCCCGCTGGTAAGTTGACCCTGCGTTTTTCAACCCAAAAGGCATTACTTTATAGCAGAACGTCCCCCATGGTGTAATGAATGTAGTTTTCTCCATGTCTTTCGGCGCCATCTTAATTTGGTTATAGCCGGAGAAGCCATCCATGAATGAAAATACAGAAAATTGAGCAGTATTGTCAACCAATATGTCAATATGAGGGAGCGGGAAATCGTCTTTAGGGCTCGCCTTGTTTAAATCCCGATAATCAATGCACATCCGTACCTTACCGTCTTTCTTCGGTACAGATACTATGTTGGCGACCCACTGAGGGTAAGTAGTCACGGCCAAGAATCCGGCATCCAACTGCTTGTGGACCTCTTCTTTGATTTTAATGGCCATGTCTGGTCGTGTCCTTCTAAGCTTCTGCTTAACTGGAGGAAAATCTTCGCGCAATGGCAAGTGATGAACCACTATGTCAGTGTCAAGTCCGGGCATATCTTCATAGGACCAAGAAAAGATATCACTATAGTCTCGAAGCATCTCGATCATTCTTTGCTTGATGTCACTCTGTAACGCAACCCCTACTCTGACATTTCTGACTACTTCTTCAGACCCCAGATTAACAATCTCGATAACTTCTTCGTGAGGCAGAATGATCTTGTCTTCTTGTTTCAAAAGCCGAGCCAACTCTTCCGGAAGGTCTTCATCCTCGTTAACCTCTTCTTCAGCTTGATATATAGGGCAATCAAAGTCAAAAGGAGTCATAGAAGGTTCTGGATCGATGTCATCTGTAGTGTGATTCCTGCAAGGAAAATGGTTAATCATAAAACAATGTGCAAGGCAGCACAAACCATTTCGCCATTTTATTGTTTAAATAAAACAAGAATAACAGAGATCACAAAATTTGAATGCAAAGAAAACTCCCTTTGATTATTGATAAAATGCACATGCATAAGCAAGCAAGGCCCTGACAATAAAACCTTTATGCCCCGGGTAGGACATAAGGTTGTACAACAATTAGAAAAAGCAAATCATTACTCTTTACTGGTCACTTGGATGAAATCCTGGATGGACCAATTGTTGAGGCTCTGCCCTGGCTTGCACGGTTGGATCCATGAGTCCATATCACAATCACTGTCTCCTTCCCCGTCGGACACAGCATTGACCTGTTCGAAGATAACTCTGCCCTTAGTGAACTGAATCGGCCCTTTGTAACGCGGCGCATTCTGGGAGGATGAATCAGAGGAAGGATGATACCCCAAGCCAAAGTTATCTTGCTTGTTAGGGATGTTCAGCACCTGCCCCCAGCCTAGAGCTGAACCAGTTTGTACCACAGCTTGAGCCTCTTTAAAAGAAGAGAGAGCCACTTCAGGCAATTTGCTCACCACAGGAGATACATCCTTGACCTTGACTGTCTCGAATGCTTGGCACAATGTTTTTTGGATCTCTCCATCCACTTCCACATACTTAAAAGACGACATATAGATCACCATAATGTCTTCTTCTCAGCAGACTGTGACAATGCTGCCACCTATAGCGTATTTTAGCTTCTGATGTAACGTAGAGGTCACAGCTCCCGCTGAATGGATCCAGGGTCGGCCTAGCAAGCAGCTATAGGCGGGATGGATATCCATGATATAAACTACTGCATCGAACACTTCAGGCCCTACATGAATGGGCATGGTCACTTCACTGAACACAGACCGACGCGTCCCGTCGAAAGCCCTCACTACCAGATCACTAGGAGTACAGACCAGTCCCCTAGTATCAAGCTTCATCAAGGCTTTCTTAGGGAGAACTTTCAGAGATGATCCTGTGTCCACGAGCACATGGGACATGACCGCTCCTCGACATTCTATTGAGATATGCAGGGCGCTATTGTGGTTCCTGCCTTTCGGTGTCAACTCCAGGTCAGTAAACCCTAATCCATTGCTGGCGTTCACATGTGCAACCACCCCCTGAAGCTGGTTAACAAAAATTTCCTGGGGTACATACGCGGCATTCAGAATTTTCAACAAGGCGTTATGGTGTGCTTCGGAGCAAAGCAACAAATTCAGTATGGAAATCTTTGAAGGCGTCTGCTGTAAGTGGTCAACTATCTTGTAGTCGCTCTTCTTGATCAATCTCATGAATTCTTCAGCGTCTTTCACCAACAAGTCTTTTTCTACCTCCTGAGAGGTCTCTTCAACGATTGCTTTACCCTTTCTCTTGTCTGTTTTTTCAACATCACCTTCAGGTGGCGAGAATACTCTTCCACTATGAGTAATCCCTCCTGCTCCAACCATGTTGTCCACAGACTCTACAGGTGGGCCTTTCAAGTCCAGCTTCTTCCCATTGCAGTAGACTTCTGCCCCATAATTCCATGGGACAGCCTTGGTACTTTCGAACGGTATGGCGCCAGCCTTCGTTATAGTTATTGTGGGTGGCCTCGAAGTATAAATAGTGACGGTCTTATATGGAATGGTGATTGTAGCAATCTCATCCTCCTGCTTAGTCAGCACTTCTCCGGACTTGTTCTCAATCTTCTGGTCAAATTGCAGAGCCCCTTCGTCGATCAGACTTTGAATCCCAACCTTCAGCTGATCACAACCATCCATATGTCTCGCACATTCTATGCAGAATTCCCCGCAGCCCGGGAATACACCCTTCTTCAGTAACTTAGACTTGACGAAACTAAGTGGTGTTTTCAGATCGTCGACATTCATCACTAAATTCAAATCTTCGTCTTTGATAATTGCACTAACCCCTGCACCCCCGTGGTTAGGCATTGGATTCTGCGTAACATTGGGAATCTCATCGGAGAAATTGGTCGCCTTACTATCCAACAGGTCCTATACCTTAAGCTTGAACGCTTTACAGCCATCGATGTTGTGCCCCGGGGCACCCGAATGAAATTCACAGTGAGCGTTTGCATCGTATCCAGGAGGAGGTAGTCCGGTTAATGGATCCATCATCCTCTTGTGAACCAACTGTAACTGCAACAAGGCTTGAAGCAGCTGTGAATACGGCATGGGTGGCGTTTCGAACACTCGGTTTGCCGTCGGGCCCTTATATCGGCGCTGGGAATAGTTCTGGCCTTGGTTCTGATTTGGCTGCTGTGGTTGCTGTTGTTGTGGTGCGACAGGAATAGTAATACTTGCGACCCTCTGTTGTTGGCGGTTTTGTGCTAACTTTTTGTTTCCTCGGGAACCAGATACAGAGTTGGCTTCACCTTCTCTCTTCTTTCCCCCAAACACTTTCTTTCCTTCAGCTGAGGAACCTTCACCGGTCTGGATTTTACCCAACTTAATCCCGTTCTCAACTTGCTCACCAGTGATGATTAGGTCAGAGAAGCTCCCTGACATGCTGTTGATTAGCTTTTTATAATAAACACCTGGTAGCGTTGCCACAAATATATCTACCAGTTCACGTTCAACCATCGGCGGTTGTACCCTGGCTGCCAATTCACGTCAGCGCTGCGCGTATTCTTTGAAGCATTCCCCATTCTTTTGTGACAGATTTTGCAGCTAGACCCGGTTGGGTGCCAGGTCACTATTGTACTGGTAATGTTTAACGAACGTTTCTGCAAGATCCTTCTAGCTACGCACACTTGCAGGCTCCAAGCCCATGTACCATTCAAGTGAAGATCCTGACAGACTATCTTAAAAGAAGTGCATCAGCAACTTCTCGTCGTCGAAGTACGCCGACATCTTCCTGTAATAAGATCTCAAGTGGACACGAGGACAGGTGGTACCCTTGTACTTATCAAAGTCTGGCACTTTGAATTTCGGTGGTACCTTGAGGTCAGGGATCAACCCCAAGTTGGCCATATCAAGCCCCATAGAATTCAGATTCTCAAGGCTCTTCATCTTATCCTCAAGCATTTTGAATCTCCAGCTGGCCTCAGAAGGTAGCTCAGCCTCATCACCTCTTATTGAGAATACATCAGCTTGACGATCCTCGTTCCAAGGTTGATGAACATTTCCATGGACGATTCCCACAGCTTCGGGTCCATGGAAGTTTCCATTTCCAGCATTTCCAGCATTACCAGCATTAACTCCAGCGTTGTTACTACTTGTACCAATGTTACCATTAACAGCTCTGATGGTGCCATTACCAGCCTCAGCATGGCCAGTACCAATTCCAACGTTCCCATTGCCCACAGTGTTGGGAATGATCACAGTCGTTCCAGAATTGTCAACCCGGGGAGTCTCCACATGAGGAGGGTTGGTAGTTTCACCTCGTGCAAAACCCCATTGGTGTCGACGCGTGCAATCAAGGGCTGCACGAGGGTTCTGAGTTGCTCTTGCCCACTGGCAACCACCTGCATGATGTCCATGAACTGGGACAGCCTCCCCCTAAACTCTTGCATTTCATCCTGAACTTGCTCCATAGCTCTGAGTTGATTGGCTCGGGTGGAGTAGCGGTGAATTGGTCTGTAGTCAATCCTGAAACACACCTTCAAAAGAAAACACAGGGGTCAGATAATCACGTCCAAGGTACCTGTTATGCAAAATGATATGCAAATGCAAACATGTGTCTGTGCTTTAGGAGAAATTCCCCCGATTCTAGTTCCAGAATAACAACGAGACAAATAAGGAGCCAATTACGGAGACAAATCAACATCTGATATATAAAGAGCCCACATAGGCGGCATACAGGTGACTGAATACAACTGAATCAACGGTAAAAGATTGACCCCAGCCAACAAGCCTGGTGATGGTCAACAATACAACAGTGAATGAAAGCTACAAAGAATACAAAAGAAATCAAGTGCAGCAGCGGGCACGGAAATCCTCCAATAGTTCCTTTGTCTCGGGGTGATCAGGCCTGGTGAGCAATCCTCGAATAAGCAGCTCTCTCTGTCTGACGGTGCTCTGGATATCTTCAACAAAGTCTTCCCAGGCTCCCTCTCCGAAGCAATCTTCCAATTTGCGTCTCTTGGAATCAACCCTCGGTTTGCACTCTTTCAGGTTTGCCATAGCTTCTTTCAACTTGCACTCGGCGTTACGCCCGAGAGGTGCTTCAGCTTCAATCTTCTCGTTCTTGGCCTTAAGTTGAATCGTCAGCTTGGCGATCTGCTGCTTTAGCTTCTCTTCTCGTTCTTTGTGATTGGTCAGAGTAGTGTTCCACAATGCCTCGAATTTGGAGATCTTCAGATATGCCCTGTCCAATTCTTGCTTCTTGGTGGCGAGAACACTATTAACAGCCTTGAAGTCTGGCCTCAGCCGCTCTCGAGCATCGGTCTCTTTGGTTAAGCTGGTACCTAAATGGTTTATCAACTCGGTTTGCCTCTTGCAGGAGTACACAGCTTCACTCTTCTCGCTTCGGAGTTGAGCAATTTCTTTCTCTAGCTCTTCGTTGGCTTTCCTCAAATCTTCCTTTTCTTGCAGCACCTGGTTGTATTTCTAAATGTTAACCGTAGTGGGCTTCTCAATCACAGGAGGATATAATAGTCTAGCAGCAGGATAAGGCATTAGAAACTTCGTGGCTCGCTCACGGATCCAAACCAGGTATGGCTCAAAGGCTTTGTTGTTGCTCTTCCCCAACATTGCTTTACCTTTCCTGTGAAGATTTTTCCAAGCATGCTCAAGCTTAACCAATGCATCACCATCCAACAGCCTGGTGAGATACAGAGATTCCTGTATCTCGTCTTCTTTGGAAGCCTCCTTCAGTGCATAACCGAACTGTCTGATCAACAATGACGGGCTGTAATTGACACACCCTTTTCTCCCGATTAGAGGAACATTGGGAAAACCACTGCAACTGTAGACGAGTTCTGTACCCAACATGTCCCTATCGAACCAAATGATATTCTCTGCAGTCAAACCCATTAGACGCTCGGACCAATCTGAAGTGCCCACAGAAGAGACAAAGGGACCCGCTTTAGGCATATGGTTGGCAAACCATTTGTATATTAAGGGAACACAACAAGACACAATCTTCCCTCTACGGTTCTCGTTCTTATAATGGATATAGTGGTAAACATCTCCTAGAAGAGTGGGTACTGGATTCCCTAAGGCGAGAATTTGGAAAGCGTCTACATCCACGAAGTCTGGCAAGTTAGGAAATAGTATGGTACCATATACGCAAAGAGCTAAAATGGCGTTGAACACGATCCAACAGCCCTCCTTGGCAAACTTCTGAGCCTACTCCCCTAGGAAAGATAGAGGAAAACTATACATCCCATTCCATTGAGTCAATCCTCCTTTCAACTCTGACTCATCCAAGTGTAAAGCAGCGACAAGATTGGCCATATTAGGCTTAGTGTCAACATGATGGTAAGGCATTTGATCCTTGATGGGAATGCCTAGCAAGTCTAAGTATTCTTCTAGAGTGGGTGCTAGAACATAATTTGGAAACACAAAGCATCTCAACGGAGCATTATAGAACTGTAGCAGAGAATACAAGCCACTGATCTCGTGTGTGGTAGGCTTGCAAACAAATTTCAACAACCTCCCATATGATTTCCTAACGTCTTTTGTTACTGAACCATTAGCCAGGGCAACCAACTTCAGTATGGGACTAACGTCTGGTGTGGGAAATCTGTATGCTATTGTCCTCTTCAAAGTCTCCATATCAGAAATACCGAACAAAACCACTAGAATCGGGGAGGGATACGCACCTGCAACACAGACACACGTTAATGAAATGAAAAATGAAAATGCAAGGATGCAAATGCTAAGGATGTAGGCAAGAGATCAAGATTGTTGTGCTGTTGAGTGGGAAGGATCAAGATTCTGCTTCACTAAGAACATAGCACTGCTCTGATAGGAACCAACTGATACCAATACATCAGATTCAAACTTTAGAAAAAACCGGGTAGTCTGAAGGTAAAGGTTTCCTGCATAACCCCAGTCTCACTCATAGGTATGAACCTAATCCACTGATAAAGGTACGACATCCTATGCGCTCCTCAGTGTCACATACTTTCAAGAAATGATGATACGTTCACCATTTATGGTTTGACATCATCACCCCCTGAAGAGGCCTCACTTAGCTGAGTCACAGATGATCGGTCCCCAGAGTCGACAATCCTCAGCTCCAAAATCAATTCCAATCCTAAGGACCAGAAAAGAAATCGTCAAAGAGGATCTCGTCTGAGTGTGAATTTCATGGAAACTGGTGTTTGCTAAGCAAACAGGTCCTCCACTAGTCTCCATTGTAATGCTATGTTTGCTCTCAAGCCTGGGTCTGGCTTTTCACTCATCAGAACTTCCCTCCCCACAACAGCACAATAATGATAATATATGCTGAAAATAAAATGCGAGAAAATAAAGTGCGTAAGTAAATAAAGTACAACACGCATGTACAAAACCCAAAAGATAAACAACCAAGCACTAGGATTGACTCGCATAGGGAACCGTTGGAGTCCCTAGCAGAGTCGCCAGTTGTCGCAACTACGAAAAACAAACGGCAGAAAACAGAAGAGTCGCCACCTTTCGTTATTTATCCCAGAGAGAGGAAAAGGAAACGATCGGAAAAACCTGACGAAAGGGAAAAGACGAGGTCATCGCAACCAAGTTTTGGGTTCGGGAGTCAGTTACGCAAGGGGAAGGTATTAGCACCCCTCACGTCCGTCGTACTCGATAGGATCCACTCTTGTTTGCTATCTAAAAGGGTTGTTATCTATCTACACTACAGGCTTGTAGGACAAAAGAAAAGAAAGAGACTCGGCAGAGCGTCGCTGCTCTGGGCCTATGTATTCCCTCGTGCAATGGGAAAGTCAGAGTCAACGTAGTTCGGCTAACTATGGGAGAGAAAGGGGGAGGTTGCTCACCAAGACAACGCGTCTTGTGCCTACGTACTTTCATCTGGTATGAAAGATCAGAGCAGACGTAGTTCGGGCGGACACGAAACCACAGGCTGATTAAGTGTTTTATCCGAGTAGGGTTAAACATTCGTTCCAGCAGTTAGGGACAAAGCCTGTTTGCGGTAGAACCGAAGTTTAACAACACTCTTTTCTAAAAAAGAAGTTTGATTAATCCCGAAGGAAAAAGGTTTGAATTTGTTTTGTGTTTTTTAGAGCATAAGTGTTTTGAATTTGAGTGTTTATAATGAAAGCAACGAACATGCAAACGAGAACTCGATTCGAACCACATACACAAACATGTAACAATTGAAAAATGATCATACATATCAACAACATCATGATTAATCAACCACAAACAGTGACAAACATTCAAAACAAATCAATCTTAATGCATCACATTGATCTATGATGATTCGAATCGATACAGTATACGAACATGCAAATAAAACAGCAAACATGGTGTTTTGGTACAGTGTTAATCGGTTAACCCCTGGGGTTAATCGGTTAACACCTTAAAATGTTTGAAAAATCTGAAGTTTTGAACAGGTTAATCGGTTAACCCTATGCGTTAACCGGTTAACACTGTTAACGTTTAGAAAATTTTGAAAGTTTGAATTGGTTAACCGGTTAACCATATAGGTTAACCGATTAACACTGCACCAGAAGTGAAAAACAGCAGCAAGAAAAGCACTTAATGCACAAAATCACTTAATCAAGTGATCCAATAGATCAGCTTATCAAATACGCACAAAATTACACCTGCAAACAGAAAACCAATAGACATGCAAACATATCTACACAGCACAATCGCAATTCACACGGATCGAAATCCACCAAAATTCAATCGAATATGAAAATCATCATGGAAATGCAAATAAGCTCAAAAATGTTATGGATCTAGAATCTCCAACCTTCGAAGCGGAGATTTGCTCCAGTTAGTGTTGATCTTGCCGTAATTGAGTAGATCAAATACTAGAAACCCGAAAAACTTCGAGACCCAAGCCAATTGTGGTTGTACGAACGAAGCTCCACCAAATTCGAGTCAAAACGCTTCGAATAATCACTTCCAACTCAAGCTCCAAAATCAAATCTCAATTTGCACGAAAATTGATAATGAAAATTGATCCAAAGATAAGGATGGATGAAGGTTTATGCTCAAGAATCCATTGATTTCAATGAAAAATCAATGAATCCTAATGAAGAAGAGCTTTGAGTGTGGGATTTGGAAGATGAGAAGTTGAGAGAATTTGAGAGAATTTTGATCAATTCTAAAAAATGAATGTGAGAAATGAGAATTGACTTCTTTTGGTTTGGAGTAGATCACTTAAATATCATCTAGGTTTGGATCCCAAAGGTGGGGTTTGGACTTTGGATTGGAAAGTTGGTTTGGAGCTAGGCATGGGAATTTGGAGGGAAAATTGAAATAACCAACTTTCAAGAACATTCTAGATCCTTCTTTTGGTAAAAATGAGCTTCAATGTGATCAAAATTAGACCCCAAGTGCAAATGGCTTGCAAAATCACGTACAGGGCAAAATCTGTTATGGTTAACCAGTTAACCATATGTGTTAACCGGTTAACACTGTTAAAATTTGAAATCTGAGTTGATTCCCAAATGGTTAATAGGTTAACCATATGTGTTAACCGATTAACACCTTCAAAATTTTGAATTTGGTGCCTTTTGGAGGGAAACCTGCCCGTCTGTCTGTTTCTCGCCGTTTTGAGCTCTGCTAAGCTTTTGACACTTGCTCTTGAATACCGTGACTGTGATAATGCTGGATATAGACTGAATGTTTTCTCCTGACTTGAGCATAACCTGAAAAATAAAATCGGCCGCTCGACCGCTGGGAAAAATAAATGTCGTTTCTCCTAATGCTCGTTGCTCAATTGCTTGCACGGGAATGAAACCTGAGCCACGGGAACCTTGATCCCCTGCCTCGAGAACCAATGCTATGCAAAATGCAGATGCCATATGAAATGAAATGAAACATAAGCTAGGTAAAGAAAAAGGTTGGGCAAATTTTGGGGTACAACAAGTACCAAAACATGTGTTGGTTGAGATGGCTGCTGGGGGTCTTTATTATGCCATTAGGAAGAAGCTGGACACCCAGTATCTCAGAGATATGGCGCAGCTAGATGATAGAGTTCGACGGCCAGAAAGGCTAAGAGAAGAGAAAGCTAGGTTCAGCAAGGGTAAAAAAAGTAGCCTTTGTCTAATGTAACGAAGATGTAGAAAATTTATATGATGAAACATCTTACTTCGACGAACATGAGGTTGATGTTGCTGAGTTAAAGCAAGGTCCAACTTATACGTGTAAACTCTTGGCTCACTCGAATGGGAAAAATCCCCCTGAGTCTAACGGCAAATTTCCTAAGAAAACATATACTTTCGACGTCACTAAATGTGACGAAATATTTGATTTATTAGTTAAGGACTGGAAAATAATAGTGCCTGCTGGTGCTAAAGCACCTCCTTTAGAACAAAGAAAGAAAAGAGGCTTTTGTAAGTACCACAATTTCTTGGGTCATAAAACTTCTCAATGTTTTCTTTTCAGGGATCTGGTGCAAAATGCCATTCAAGAAGGAAGGCTGAAGTTTGGAGACAAGGGGAAGACTCAAATGAAGATTGACTCTGACCCATTACAAACTGTAGAAGCTAACTATGCAGAGCCTAAAGAGGTCCAGATGGTCAAAGCCATTGGAAAGGTTAACTCTCCAGTCAACATGGTGGAAATCACTGAGAACTTCGCCATAAAACTTGAGATGTCCAAGTTAACTGAAGACTGTAACCCAATATCAAACCGTCTAGAAAAGACTGATGGTCGTAACCTAATGCTGGTGACCAAGAAGATTGTTGACGAATTCATTCAGATCGACAAAACTACTAAGATATTAGACGTGTCAGGAGAAGAATTGGGAAGAAACGCTACTGAGGGCATTAATATGGTTGAAGTCGGCGAAGAATCTGATGATAGCACAGATAGTTTCAGCACCAATGAAGCTTTGGGAAGAAATATTCCCAAGGTCAAAGTTATCAAGGAACTGGAGAACAACATGGTGTTGGTAGGCGAGATAATGGAAATGGATGGTTGTTTGTTAGAAAACTAGATATGCATGGCAGTAGAAAAGTACTTCAGCATATCCCCTGATGTTGAGAGGTTTAACGTTGAAACGCTCGATGAAGCTGAAAATTCCAAAAATGCTGAATACCTTGAAGCTAACTTGTACAGAATGAAGCTAGAAGAAGAGGTTGATGTCAACATGGTCAAGATCACAGATCAAAAAGGGGAAGATATAGGTGAAGCTAAAGGACAAGAAGAACATAACAAAGTGGTATACCCCAAGCAGGAAGAAACCATTTTCGACTTCTTACACCGTTGCCAAAAGAATGGATCAGGAGTAATGTTGTGCCCTAGGTGTAGCGCTATTTTTTATGAGAATGTTGCTCGCAATCTGGAGAAGACTAATGGAAACTAGGGGCAGAAAATGAACCAGGGTCCAAGAACTTTTGATCCCAGAAAACCCTCAGTTGGGATTAAAACCCCATCTAAGCCTAGTACATTTAAACCAGATGGGAACTTGCCCGTGTGAAGTTGTATCAAGCTTGTCGAAGGACAAGGGCGAAAGAAATGGAAAACGTTTGACGTGGAGAGGGGTTCTTCATTTGAGTAATGAAAGGAGAATCATACCACCAACAAGTCAGCCTACATTTCCCAAAATTACAAAGGCAAGAACCCTATGACTAGGTCACAGTGGCGAAGAGAACAGCGCAGACGAAAGGCTATCAGAGATGCTCAGGCACAAAGACAAGGAGATTTGAGTACCAACATTGGCAATCAGGGTAAAAAAACTGAGAAGATGCCTATAAGGCGAAAACTATTTGAAGATCGAAAGAACCAACCAGTGAAGGTTGTCAAAGATGATGAGAACATGATTGACAACTTTGACAGCAAATCAGCAACCTCCTTAGACATCATAGTGAATGTCGTATCTGTCATGCCTAGAGAATTTGACCAGGTCACAGAAGTAGAAGATTTGAATCAGAACACTGAGATGGAAATGTTGGCACACAAGCCTGTGTGTTATTACATAATGAACAATGGATGTGTAGAGGAGAAAAATGTTTTCTTTGTGCCCCCTATAGAAGCTATGAAGGGTCACTTGAAACCTCTTTATATCACTAGAAAGGTGGAGAGCATACCTATCAACAAAATACTAGTGGATTATGGTGCAACTGTAAACCTGATGCCTCGTTTTCTACTAGGTAAGATTGGGAAATGTGACGAGGATACCAAGCCCCATAACATGGTTCTGTCGAACTATGAGGGAAACATTGGCTCCATTTTAGGAGTGATCTAGGTTGATCTTATGGTGGGGACAATAATTAGACACACAGTTTTCATGGTTGTCGAAACCAAAGCAAACCACAATCTGCTCTTAGGAAGAGAGTGCATTCATGTTGTAGGCGTTGTACCTTCGTCAATGCATCAAAGAATTACTATTTGGAGGCCAGATGGTATAGTGGAGAACATTGAATCTGATCAGGGATACTTCAAAATTTCTGTTAATTACGTTGATGGGAAGAAGATTGATAGGCATTTGGCAAATATTGCTTCATGTCCTCCAGTAGAGTTTGAGTTTACTCCTAACGAAGCAACGTTCCATTCATTGTACTTACATCCTGTTGAAGGGTTTAAATGGGATAATGAGGTACCAGGAGAAAAGCTTATGCGTTTGGGCGGGCCTCCAATAGACCCCACGGGGTGGGGAAGTGAATTCAGTGACCATGACTGAATTTGAAGTCTTGAAGAAAATTTTGGCCTATGTGGCTGAAACGAAATTACAAGCGGCTTTGGAAGCTGCTAATAACGACGTGGCTAACAAAGCCATTTTTTAGATTCACCAAGAATGTCCTGTTAAGGACTTCAGTCCTGAACCTCTAGGTAAAGTCCAAACTAGAGAGCAAAGCCAGAGGTTCGACGCCATCTATAAGGATGAACCTTTGGATTTTGAAAAAGATCCGCTAGCCAACAATGTTAAGATGCTAGCACAAGATCCATTAGAAGAAATTGATCTTAGTGAAGGGGCACTCAAAAGGCCTACGTACATCAGCGCCAATTTGAACCCCCAATTGAAGGTCAAAGTGGTCCAGCTATTGAAGGTATTCAAAGACTATTTCGCCTGGGACTATGACGAGATGCCTGGTTTGAGCAGGGAGTTGGTCGAACATAGGTTGCCTATGACACCTGGGAAAAGACCAGTTAAACAAGGTCCAAGACGGTTTGCCTCAGAAATACTGTCAAAGAATAAAGAGGAAGTCAAAAGACTGCTTCGCTGCAAATTCATCTGCACAGCCAGGTATGTCGAATGGTTGGCTAATATAGTACCTGTTATTAAAAAGAATGGGTCTTAAATAGTTTGTATAGATTTTAGAGATCTAAATTCTGCAACTCCTAAAGACGAATATTCAATGCCAGTAGCAGAAATGTTAGTGGATTCTGTAGCAGGACATGAATATCTTCGCATGTTAGATGGATATTCTGATTACAACCAAATATTCGTTGCTGAAGAAGATGTTCCTAAAACTAATTTTAGATGTCCTGGGGCTTTAGGCACCTACGTATGGGTAGTGATGCCTTTTGGTCTTAAAAATGTTGGTGCCACTTGCCAAAGAGTGATGAATTCTATCTTCCATGATTTTAGAGACACTTTCATGCAAATTTACATTGATGATATTATTATAAAATCTATTTCTGGGAAGAGTCATAGTGATCATCTGCGACAATCATTCTTAAGGATGAGAAATTTTGGTCTCAAAATGAATCCCCTTAAATGTGCATTTTGTGTACAGGCATGAGATTTTCTGGGCTTTATGGTCTACAAGAAAGGGATCAAAATAAATCAAAATAAAACCAAAGCCATAATGGAAGCGAAAGCGCCATCAACTAAGAAGGAGTTGCAGTCATTATTGGGCAAGATCAACTTTTTGAGAAGGTTTATATCCAACTTAAGTGGCAAGACACAAGAATTTTCACCATTGCTTCATTTCAACAAAGATGGTTTCAAGTGGGGGCACTTACAACAGGAAGCCTTCGACAAGCTTAAGGATTACTTACGTCACCCACCAATCTTGTCACCACCTTGTAGAAATAAAAGTATGAGGTTGTATATAGTTGCGTCTGATAGAACTTTAGGGAGCATGTTGGCTCAAGAAAATGAGAATGGAGTCGAAAGAGCCATTTATTATCTTAGTAGAGTTTTAAATGATGCAGAAACTAGGTATAGCATAATTGAAAGTTATGTTTATGCTTGTATTTCTCTTGTACGAAATTAAAGCAATATATAAAGCATGTTGATGTGTATGTTTCGTCTCATTTTGATTTTATAAAACATATGTTATATAAACCTATCTTGCACAGTCGAATTGGCAAGTGGGCTTTAGCCTTAACAGAATACTCTTTAACATACCAACCTTTAAAGGCGATGAAATGGCAAATAGTGGCGGACTTCATAGTTGACCATTCTATCAACGAAAAGGATTTGAATTATGTTGAATTAAAATTGTGGAAGTTATACTTCGACGGATCAAGCCATAAAAATGGAACACGAGTAGGCATACTTCTTATTTCTCTTGAACAAATTCCAAAAAATTTTAAATTTAGCATCATAGGGCCTTGCTCTAACAATTAGGCTGAATATGAGGCACTGATTGCTGGCCTTGAAATTTTGTTAGAATTGGGGGCAACTAGAGTCAAAATAATGGGAGACTCAGAGTTGGTGGTAAAGCAAATCATAAAGGAATACAAATGTGTTAAAGAGAATTTCATTATCTACTTTGTGGTAGAAAATAGGCTATTAAAGAAGTTTGAAGAAGTGGCCATCCAACACATACCTAGAATAGAAAACCAGATTGCTAATGATTTAGATCAAATTGCTTCTAGATACAGAGTTTGGAAGGAAAACCTTCAAGAAGTCATTGAAGCAAGAGGGAAAGTGGTAGCCGTTGGATTATGCCCATCATACCTGCAAAACCCAACAGCTTCGATAGAACGAAGAGTCAGGTATCAAGCCTTAAGTTATATGCTCATAGGTAATGAGTTGTTTAAAAAGACCCCTGAGGGAGTCTTCTTAAAGTGCCTTAGTGAAATAGAGGCATACTTAGCGCTTTCGACAGTTGATAGTGGGGCCTGTGGAAAACACCAATTTTCCATATAATGAAATGGTTGTTGTTTCGACAGGGAATGTGTTGGCCCACTATGCTAAGGTATTGCGTAGAGTTCGCCAAGGGTTGTCAGGAGTGTCAGATCCACGCTGGCATACAGCATATTCCTGCAAGTGAGTTACACTCCATAGTAAAACCATGGCCTTTCAGAGGATGGGCTTTGGATATATTGGGAGAAATTCGACCAACATCATCAAAAAACCAAAGGTATATCTTGGTTGGTATTGACTACTTTACAAAATGGATTGAAGCAATACCATTAGTAAATGTAGGTCAAGAAGACGTTATTGAATTCATCCAAAATCACATTATCTATAGATTTGGTATCCCAAAAACAATTACCACATATCAAGGATCAGTTTTTACTGGTCGAAAGATGCAGGAATTTTCCAAAGAAATAGGTTTTAAACTCTTAACTTCTACGCCTTATTATGCTCAGACGAATGGGCAAGTCGAAGCTGCTAACAAGGTGGTAATTGGACTAATCAAGAGGCATGTGGGAAAGAAGCCTAGAAATTGGCACAAGACGTTAGACCAGATCCTGTGGGCATGTCGAACATCCCCCAAGGAGGCTACTAACACTACGCCATTTCGACTCACCTTTGGTCATGATGCAGTCTTTCTCGTTGAGATATGTTTGCAATATATAAGAATCCAAAAACATCATGAGATCCCTGCTGAATCTTATTGGGCAATGATGATGGACGAACTAGTGGACCTGGATGAAGAGAGGCTTAGAGCCTTGGAGTTGTTAAAAAGACAAAAGAGAAGGGTCTAAGAATCCTACAACAAAAGGGTTAAGTTTAAATCCTTTCTATATGGTGATCTAGTGTGGAAAGTAATCTTGTTCATGGATCGAAAAGATAGGACTTTAGGCAAATGGTCTCCTAAGTGGGAAGGTCCATTTCAAGTTATAGAAGTATTCTCCAATGGAACCTATGAGATTGAAGAATTAAACGAAGATAAAAGAATCTTGAAAGTAAATGGCAAATATTTGAAAAAATATAGGCCTATCTTGCAAGAAGTTCATATCAAAACGTAAATTTTATTAATGGGCACAAAGGCCAAGATGGGCCAAACAAGGCCAACATGGCATACAAAAACAACAAGATAATCAATACAACAATTCATAACGCAAATAAGGATCACTCAAAGTCCCTCAAACCAATGAACTTGAGGAACTCCATATAGTCCTTGTCAGCTTCATTGTCAGAAGTGTTAGTACGGGGACACCCTTGTTTGGACACATTCATCTTGGTTTTATTGGGCTTCGCGCGGAGAGGAACTCCATGTGAAGCTTCAGGTTTGTTGGCCTTCTCAGCTGTTGTCGCCACCACATGTTTCTTGGAACCCTTTGCCTGATCCTTGTTGGCAGTTTTTTCTAGGTGGGTATTCATACTTGGTTTTGTGAGTACAAAATGTGGTTCAGGAGAAAGAAGTATTTATAGAAGAAGGAGTGGACACTGATTGGCCAGTCAAACGGTGGAAGATTAGAGATTGGTCTTGGGAGTATGCCTAAAGAGACTACGCTTTAAATGCTATGGTAAAGCTAGGAGCGTATGCTGTTGGAGCATTAAGTGAAACTAAGAAAGTGGTATTTCCTAGGAAAACGGGTAAAAGGCCTTAATTACAAAATGGCCTCAAAATTGAGGCTATAGATATAATACATCATACATGTGCCATAAAAATACGTGTCAAAAGATGTAATTTGGTGCAAATGATTGATAAAAATATAAGAAAGCAAAATATTGTCATTACATAAGAAGGCTTAAGAAGCCACGAAATAAATGATGGTTACAAAAACAGAGGTCAGTAAGATATCAGAAGGGAAGCTTTGACTTCAGTTGAGCGAGAGTATTCACATGATGACTGAGACGAGCTTCACACAAAGATTTGTCGAGCCTGGCTGAGGCAAGCTCCTTTTCAAGCTTCAGGGCTGCATCAATGAGGTCGATAGTGCTCTTTAGCTCTTGAGCCATATCAATATCGACGAAGCATTGCAACTCAAGATTGTGGTTTTCAGCATTACAAATCTTCGTTTGAAGTTCCTTAATTTGCTGCTTCCACGCCTCGATGTCCTTTTGGTTAGAGGTTATCTCCTCTTGACGCAGTTTGTGAGCAACCTCCAGCTGTTCGACCTTAGCTTCTAATTCTTGTGCACCAGTCCAGGCTGCACTTTCATGACCAGTTGCGGCCATAATTGTTTTCTCGATAGAAGGGAGCTGCTGAATCTCTATAGACAAGTCATCCACTACAACCGTCAAATCAATCAAGAAACCATGAACTTCTGGACTAAGAGTAGTAAGATCAAGTTTCTTGAGTTGGTCCTTTAAAAAGAGACGAAACGTAGGGTCTGAAGCCAAGACATTGTGAATATCTCCTCTAAAGAATTTCTTCTTGATGGATTGGAGAATAGGACCAACGAAGTCATCTAAGGTTGGATGCCTAGAAGGGGTTGGAGAACTGGAAGAGAAGCTACATTTTTGCCCTAGGATCCGTCTGGAATATTCTTTGGGGTTCGACCATTTGAGAGCCGTCAAAGAATCCTCAGGAGTCAACATAGGAACTGGAGTTCTCTTCACCACAGGTGATGTTTTTTGGTGTAAAGGACTTTCTTGATCTTCAGCATCCTCTTCTTCTTCCTCCATTTCGTCATCTTAGTCTTCAGAAGCGTGTTCTTCTTCTTCTTTATCTTCTTCCTCTGCTTCAGCTCTATCGACGGTGGAGGGTTGTTCGTCTTGACTATAAATTGGTGCAGGGCGCAATTCCTTAAGTTCTTCATGAATGGCTGGATGTGGGCTGCCACTGGTTGGTGGGCCTGAAGGAGTACGTGCTTGTTCGACGACCACTTCATCAGTAACCATAGGGTCAGCCTGATTGAGAGGTGGGGGACTTGACGTATCGTCGTCCCCAGAATTGCAGCCATCAGCTTGAGCATGTTGTGTGGTAGTTTGAGCCAAGTTTTCTGTAAAAGGAGCAACAGGTTGGTTCACCTCACTCAAACCAGAGCCAAGATCAGAAGATGGGTGATAAGTTGGCTCACCTTGGCAATTGAGGAGGATGGTGGCAGAATCTCCTGAAGTTGGTGGAGGATTGGAGATGATTGTATCAGCCTGGTAACGCAAGTAAAGGATAATAAGGCTGAGAATGTTGAAAAAAACGGTGAATATAATAAGATTTGGTGCGCATACCTGAGCTAGTGCAGCACCAGGATTGGAGTTATCACCCCCATGGTCACTTGAAGCTGGCTTCGAAGTTGCCATGGAAGGCTGTCTTTCGATACCACTTGTAGCGGGTGTCGTCTCGAGTATTTTGGCCACCATCGATGGAGGTGGGCCAGTGGGTCCGGAGGCCTTTACATATTTCTTTCTCTTCTTTGTAAGAATCTCCTTAGGAGATTCATCAGCATCTGAGGAAACAATAATAGGAGCGTCCTTTTTACCTTTCTTGGAAGGAGTGGAAGCTTTTCGCCCAGCCTAAGAAAATCAAAGAAGCAATGCAAGTGTGAGGAAAAGAATCACATAGTAAGAAAATAGGCACAGGATGTGAGGCATACTTGTTTGCCTTCTGGTTCCTTGCTACTTTGAGAGGTATGAAGGATAACTTGGCCCTTCTTCTCATATAAACATCTAGGAAAACTCTGGGCCAACCCAAACTGGCGAGAAACGACGTTGGATTGATATGCAATCAGGGCTGCTAAGCCTCTTCCCAAATTGAGCTTGTTGACAATAAATCTGGGAATTAAAAAGGCTTCCCGTATGGCAACAGATTCATTGTCCCCATGAGAAGTGGGAAATGGCCTCTTAAACCATAGGGGGCCATATTTCCTTTCAGCAAAGGGTGCCATACTAGGAGTAAACTCATGGCGCTTAGCAAACATCATAATAAAACTGGTGAATGCTCCTCTAATAGTTTCGCCATCATCAGAAGGAGTCAACTGGACCAGAAGGGGTCCTTTGATGCTCCTCTTTATGATCTCAGCAGAGGTTTCATCAACTAGACCTTTCCTGGGAAGGCTAGCTTCAAAAGTTGCGTTAAGCCACAACTGAAGCAGCTAAAGAGGACCACTCAAGTATACAAAACTGCGAGCCTCCATGTGCTTCAGTCGAGAAGCTCCTTCACTGAGATATTCATAAATGTTCGCCAAGATGAGCTCACTCAAGCAGACCCCTTTATTGTGATGAAGCTGGTTAGCAAGAGGCAAGTATTTTTTGGCTACTTGCAAAGATTTGGTGCAAAACACGTATCTCGACAGCCATACAGCGAGAAACACTATATGCTCTTCGTCAGAGACGTCTTCTTGATTTTGGTTGAAGTGGTGTTTGATAAAATGAGTGTAGGTGAGTTTGGAGTTGGAGATATTGATATAGTCTTCAGCATCTACGTCAGGTTGGTAAGAGACACCATCGGGATGAAGGCCTGTAATAGCGGCGATGTCGAAGAGGGTTGGCGTGACCATTCCATATGGCAGATGAAAGGTATAGTGATTACTGTCCCAGAAGTACAAGGACGCTGCCAGCAAGTTCAGACAATATGGTATGTTAGTCTTCGACAGCATCAAAAGGTCCTAAATCCCTATGGATTTCCAGTGATCAGCTTTAACCCTCTCCAAATTTGCCATCCAAAGATCAAAGTCCTTAAGGGAACTGACAGCTCTTACTATCCTAGTACCATCAATAAGGTACTTTAGGTCAAACTTAGGCAATGAATGTTCTTCAGCAGCAATGGTGGCTAATCTGGGAAAGCTTTTTTACCCTAACGGCTTAGATTTTCGGTAAGAAGGCAGAAATTCACTCATCCTCTCGTCAGAAGTACCAACATGGCCTAAAGGATCGGAAAGCGCGTGGGGTTTACCTGAAACAATTAAAGGGATCATTACCTGGGATTGGTAGATGCTCCAGGCCGCTTCAGTGGTAGGTTTCGGCACACAGTGGCGATTTTCCACTAGTTGAGGGCCAGGAATGTTTGCAAAAAGAGGGATGGTTTGTTTGAACTAAGTAACTCGTCCCTTCTGGGTTTTCTATTCCTGAACGTTGGATTGGGAATAGGCCATTGTTGAAAGAAGTGAAAGAAAATGGTTTTTTCTCTAAGTTAGGTAAAGAAAACTGAAGAAAGAAACGGGATGCTTGAGATTCTGGAAAGTGTAAAAAGTTCATGAAATGGTGAAGGAAGGTATTTATAGGCGTTTGAGAATCCTAAAAGGATCAAATTCACCGTTGAAGTTAATCAGATAGTGGGACACGTGTTTTGTTTTGAGAAATGATGAGTGTTGGCAGTTATGGCCAGATTGCAAAACATATGTTTTCAAGACAAAGTAATGATAAATACGGCTGAAAAGACGTTTAAGGATTTACCATGATGGTGTGATGTCATAAGCGTGGAAACGGTTGAAAAAATGACCTTCCTACCAAGACTGACGAAAGAACATCTCTTGGGGGCAATTCGTTAGCTCTCATTTTCGACGCTAGTGGAATTCAGAATTATCTTAAGTCAGAATGTCATTCTAAAAGCATATGAAGGATTCGACACAACTATGAGGAAATATGCGTCGAAGAAAGGTGGACAAAGTTTCTGGAAAAAATGTTAAGTGTTGGAGAAGCTCTCGACCAGGATCATGTCAAGGGAAGCGCAAGGCAGTTACCATCAAAGCTGGAGGGAATTCTTAGTATCCAAGTTCAAATTGATAGTGGGTGAACGTGGGAGCGGTTGAAGTTGTAAAAAAGCTCCAAAAAGACACGTTGTGAAGCCAAAACCGTCATCTAGTAGTTACTTGCTAGTATTATAAATAGTTGTCATTTTTATGTAATAAGGGTATTCATTCATCTTGTACTAGTCACTCCAAAACACTCAAAGTACCTGCGTGTAGAGAAACGAGTTAGCAAGAATGTACGTGATACAACACCAACTCCTTTTCATTAATGAAATTTACTTACCTTTACCATTTCTGCATTTTTACTCCTTCAGCACTTTAACCTTGAGTTTTTATGTTTAAGTTGCCCTTTTGTTATCACTGAAAGCATTTCTTAGTTGCTTTGGAAGCTTTCTACACCAAGACCAACTTTTTGTCCTCAAATTACATCTGGCCTAGATTTTGTCCCCCTATTTTGACTAAGTTATCAATGGACTCTTCCAATCCTTGATATAATCCAACATGTATTAGAAAATTCATAATCAGGTCACCATATGGTAAACGCGTAGTTCCCTTCCTTTAGAATTCAATCACATGGAAGATTACCCCACTTGCCCAATTCATGCTAACGTTGTTGGCTAGTAGACATGTCATTATCAAATCAATTTTTGAAACTTTCCCAAGATTAAACTTCCTTGGGATGAGAATTCGGGTTCCCACATAGTGGATTACCAATATTTAAAGTCACATATCTCGCGGTAAAGGGAAATCTGTGAGCTGTAGTTGGGTTAATCATAAGTGATTTAGAAGGAGAGAGATAATCAAAATCATCAATTAATTTAGGAAACTCATCATAGTAGATAGAGTCAAAGCTAGATAAATAACAAACAAAAGTAAATTCTTCCAAAAAGAGAGAAATTTCATGCTTACACACCTATGTCTTAATAACCCCTTCTTCACATATGAGATTAACATAAAACATCTTCACAACTTTGGGAACGTCTCTTTTTCTTTGTTGTAGATGATATTCTTGAGATTATCTTGGACGAAGACATTGGAAAACCCAAACTTTCCATAAGCACTCTCATCCATATAGTGTGGAGGGATGAGGTGTTTGTCACTAAAGTGTTGATAGAATTTGTCATCTTGCTCTTGGGACGAAAAGTCATCAAATACATATGTTGGAGTGAATGAACTATAGATGGTGCAAAAATTTTTTTAAGCCATTGGTGATGAGAATGAAAACACTAATAACACAAGAAAGAAAGAAAGTGAAGATAGATATGTGAGGGATAAGAAAAAGATAAAATGTATTACTTATTTATAGATCCATTTTAATTGATTATAAAGGGTTTTAATTAATTAAAGCATTGATTTATGATTGATTTATGGAGAAGACATGCATATTTTCAAGATTTAATCGATTAAATCTATAGGTTTAATGGACTAAAGGGCAAGAAATTTGAATTTTTAAAGGCCTAATTGATTATACCTTTAGATTTAATCTTTTATAAGAAGGTTTTTCAACTTCCTTAGGCTGTTTGGGCCTAGAATGCCTTTGACTAATTTTTTAAAGGCAATGTACACACCTATTTTATAAAGAAGGGAACCAATCGTACCTCGATATTTGATTTATTTAACTTCTTTGCCTCCCACATACATTACATGAAATGCTATAGGAGTTGAGATAGAAGAGTAGATAATTCAAAAAATCCATGCTTTAAAAGTGAGAAAAGAACTCTTTTGTATAGGAAACAATTTAAATAAAAAAAAAAAGCAACAATCCATAGGCTTTGATGCTTTCTAAGATCAACTAAAAACAAGTCAATCGATTACACTAAGCCATGCGCCAGCAAAGGAAAACCTAATTTGCTTCGCATCTTAATTGATTAAAGGGATTCCTAATTGATTAGGAGCCAAATTCGCTCCTTAATCGATTAGATGAAAGCTCTAATTGATTAGACAATGATTTTAGCTTTATTAATTGATCATAATTTATTATTAATCAATTAAGTACATGCCATGTCTCAATTAAGCACCTATATATATATATATATATATATATATATATATATATATATATATATATATATATATATATATATATATATATATATATATATATATATATATATATATATATATATATATATATATATATATATATATATATATATATATATATATATATATATATATATATATATATATATATATATATATATATATATATATATATATATATATATATATATATATATATATATATATATATATATATATATATATATATATAACACTTTTAGTGTGTGTGCATCGCCTTAGTACTTCAAAACTCCTATTGCTTAAACTACATACAAAAAATAAATTACAAGATTAAAACACTAAACAAATGATTAGGTGAGATTTCACATATTCAAAAACTTTTGTTTGATTTTTTTAACTCTTTTTAGCCTTTCAGGGAGGAATTTGAATATTTTGCGTTTAGCATGCCTCTTGGTTGATTATACTTCTAATTTAACTTTTTCTTGTCCAATTGTCATCATCAAAATATTTAGAATACCTTAACTTACACAACACATATAGAACCACACTTATTTGAATTATTCTACTCTTGACAGAGAATTATATACCTTGGTAAGGGCTTTACAAACTTAACAACATTACTTGTTTCCTAAAGAGTTTGTGATCCATAATGATCATGAATATCTCAAGTATCTTAAAGGAAAAATAAAATTGAACAAAAGGAATGCCAAATGAGTTGAGTTCCTAGAGAAATTCCCTTATGTCATCAGACACAATAAGGTATATGTTTTTGTGGTTGCCTTATCTAGAATGTGTATCTTACTTTATACTTTCGCTATTAAACCTTTGTCATATCCCAAATTTGTCCTACCTGTAATACCCTCATTTGCGTTTCTGTTCGAGTTTGTCAGGTCAGATAGGTAGGTGCCCATTAATGGTTGAAGACCAGTTATGTCTGACCTAAACTTGTTTAGACAAGTTTTGTTTCAAGATCAAGGTCAGGGTGAGCGTAATCCAAGCGAGTCGTGATTGAGGCTCCAGTCAGGCTTTTGTGCCAATTCAAGATTAAGGTCAGGATGTGCGTAATCCAAGTGAGTCGTGATTGAGTCGTGATCAAGACAGTTGGTACCTCTCATGTTATTTGTGAGTCCTGATTGTGTGGTTCAGGTTCTTGTCATTGATCCAAGGATTTGTCAAGTTTGTTGTTCAATTGGAGATCATGTTAAGATGGACTCAAGGTTGTGATGTTGTTATTTAGAAGTTGATTTAAATAGGATCTTCTGTGATATAATTCAATAATTGTGGCATTCGGGTTCATTTGTCGAGGTTTTAAGTGTTGTGCAAATGTGGAGGCGCATTACCAATATCCCATATCCACTCCCATAACCTTTTTTATCCACTTTGTTATCCAATTTCCTAATCTGTTTACAAACCAATTTTATCCATATCATTCATCCATATTTCCCATTTATTATTCATTCAATTAATTATCCAATTAAAAATCCATTTCATTCAACTATCCATTTCATTTCCAATTTCTATCTAATTTTATCCATTTAACCAATTCTTCTAAATCCATTTTTATCCACATTTAAAAAAAATAAAATAAAAAACAAGTCAATTTTAAATCCATATCATCCATTCAAAGCCCATCAAATTTTACAAGAAAAATTACCAAAAAGAGGCCGTGACCAATTAAGTCCATCACAAACAATAAGAATAAGGAAAATTTACTCCATACCCCATCATTTATTCTCCTACCTCTACGTTATATTTTTTTTATCAAAATATCCTCATATAAATAAATGTAAAATTTTTCTAATTTAATTATTTGATCCGTAATTTAATAAATAAATCTATCTTTAAAAGCTACATTATTAATATTCTTAGCAAACATGGTAATATACTATTATATAATCTCATAATGTCTCAATCAAAAAATTTCCACTAAAACTTTTTCTTCTGATTAATTAATTAAATATAAATATATTTATTATTAACTCCATTTAAAACTTCCGATTAAGTCACATTCTTATATTTTAAATAATTATTAATTAACAAATACAATAAAACACGTCCTATTTTTTTTTTAAATGCAGCCACCCACCAATAATATGTTCACATAGTAACTATCTAGCATAACTTTTCTCTTCATTCTATTAATTAGTCTTTTATTATTAATAATTAAATATTATTATTATTATTATTAATTAAATAGTAATTAAATTAAAATATTTAACATGTTTATTTCTCAAATTTCTCTCCACTCAACACTCTCTATTCATATCATGCAAACAATTAACCTCTGATAACATCTTTCTAACCCCACATTAATAGGACACATAGTAATATTAAATTAAAAAATAAAATAAATAAGTAAATAAATAAGACATAGTGCAAACTTTAACATTACTTAATACAAAAGTAAATTAATAAATATAATTCATAAAACGGTTAAAAAAAATTTATAGCTCCCACTAATTTCATTACTTTATTCCATTTTTTCCACAAAATTTAAAGTTTTTTATAGCCCCACTAATTTCATTACTTTATTCCATTTTTTTTCACAAAGTTATCTTCTCACTAATCAAATTTATATCTCATCAATTTATACATTTTTTCCCACAAAGTTATATTTATGTTTAATTAATTAATTAAAGAAAAAAAACTTAACGGAAATTTTTTGATGGAGACATTATAAGATCATATAATAGTATAGATATATAATACTTGCCATGTTTGCTGAGAATATTAATAAAATAGTTTTTAATAATAAATTTATTTATTAAATTCTGGATTAAATAATTAAACCAGGTAAAGTTTACACATATTTATATGAGGATATTTTGGTCAAAAAAAATATAATGTAGGGGTAGAGGAATAAATGATGGGGTATGAGATAAAATTTTCTAAGAATAACTCTCTAGTTTATGTTACAAGCCCATTGCATTTTACAAAAGGTTACAACAATATATTGTTTTTACAAGTACTACACAAGAATAAAAAGCCCACAAGAATATTGAAGCCCACATCTAGGCATCGTGCTACCTCATCCAAGCCATTACACGACCAACTTGCACGAACTGTACATGCCAAACACAAGCAGCCAAAATCTCTTGCAAAACTATGACACACACCCCAAAAAACGTCCAAACCATGATCTGCATGACCTGCTACTACACATAAACCTGCATCAACCGTACCCTGTGCGCAAGACAACACCCACAACGCTCCAAAACCTGCTAAACCATGACTTGCACACTTTGCGAACCGTACATCATCAACATTAATACAGCTACAACACTCCAAGATAAAACAATTATGCTAAAAACCTATGATACAACAACCAACAATACAAGAACAGATCCTTCCATGAAAACTACAAAACAATAACAAAACCTGATAAAACTTGCAAGTTGAAAGGGACCAATTAACATAGAAATTTTTGGAAGTTGTTTTAAAAGAAAAGGAGAGAACGGAGTGGAATTGAAAAAGCACAAACCTGAAGACCACCTTCCTCAACCCTTCTCCCTTACATCATTGCAACAACAATGCTACAACTTCAGGTTTCATCCTCATCACAACTACACGATTAACAACACATCACCTTCACCATGAAATTATTCACAACATGACCACCAACAACATAATAACTTCATCATTACACCAAGCAATACTCAACTTCTCCACCCTTTTCTGAACCACAACCATATTCAAATCTTTACTCCGATGAAGCTCCTCAAAAACACTTTTAAATCATTGAAACAGTGACCTCAACGGCTGAAATCCGTACGACCGGATCCACCATAAACAACCGCAACAGCTACCCAAGCAACACCTTTAAAACCACTGTGAATCCACTAGCACCACCACACGTGAATCGCCCAAACCTACGACCTCCATCTTTCATTCATTATCACCATCCAATAACAACAAACCGCACACACTATTCAATTTTCCACTTCCATCACATCAACCTCCGCATTCAACAAAGTCGCCGCAGTGAGAAAGATTGAGGATCGATAGAAAACGGAAAGGATGAGAAGCGGAACTAGGCGAAAGATGATCAGGGGATGAATTGGAAACCGTCGTGTTTGAAGAAAGGGGTGGATTTGGGTTGTCTCGTTTCATCTGATTTTGTGCATGTTGGTTTAACATTTCTAAATATTATTTTGCTTTTTCTAGATTATTTAGTCCATTTGTTTTTTGATTAAATAGTATAAAAAAACTCAAAAGTATTTTCTTAATTAGTATTTTAAATTAATTCTTTTAATTTTAATTCATATTCAGAATGTAAATATTAGGTTTTTTGATTTTTGATGATTTCGATTTTATTTTCTATTAACTTCTTTGACTCATAATTTTGTGGATTTGTGATTTGGATCTTTTTGTTTGGAGACTAGGTTATGTTTGTAGATCTTACGATTTCGATTCTTATCTTGACTATGTCACTTGCTCATTATTTTGCGACCGTTATCATTCATCTAACTCATACATCTTCTTGAGGATAGCTTGATCCTTGACATGCTTTGTGCTTCATGTATACATATACGAGCAGCAAACACGTAACTGCTTGAGCGTGAACGTTAGCATCGTCCATAAAAAAGCACCAACAACATGTAGTCTCACGAACGACAGATGCTCTGATTTCTCATTTCCGTTGAGAATTTGTAGGAATAAGATTATGAGATCCTAGCGAGCTAGGTTCCACCTTTTCCACCAAACTGTAGTCCTCCGAACTACGGACGCTCTGATTTCGCATTCCCGTTGAGAATACGTAGGCATAGAATTGCGAGATCTTAGCGAGCTACCTTCCATCTTTTCCATTTTTCAGCGTAGTCCTCCGAACTACGGACACTCTGATTTCTCGTTCCCGTTGAGAATACATAGGCACAAGGGCCTCAATCCTTGGCGAGCACCCTAATAATAAACCAACCCTCTTTCTCTTTAGCAAGTAGACTTTTATATTTGAACACCCATTCGAGCTTAGACAACTTAGATGGTTCCCATCGAGTAAGATGGATGTGAGGGGGTGCTAATACCTTCCCCTCACATAACCGACTTCCAACCCATATTTGGTCGCGTGACCATTTTTCACCTTTAAGGGGTTTTATCGTTATTTTCCCTTTCCTCTTGGAATAAATAAAATTTGGTGGTGTCTCTGTGTCATTTTTCGCATAGCGGCAACTAGAGACTCTGCTGGGGAGTCTTTCATAAGCAAGTCAAGCCTAATCTAGGTTGTTTTCGTGTGTTTGGGTGTTTTTCCTTATTATTTGCTTGCTCTATTTTATTGCTTTCCTTTTTTTATTTATTTAATTGTATCTTATCTTAATGTTGTGATATGGATTGGATACTTTGGTGGCAAACTTTGAGGAAAAGACTCTATACCCAAGTCTAGAGTGTAAAAATTGAGATAGGAGAGGTTGAGTAGTATAGGCTTCCGAGAAGCTCTTCTCGTGAAAGTCGATACGAGAACCTCGCTTAGAGTAGATTCCATTGGGGATGTGGGAAACCATCAAACTCTTGGTGTGTTTGATCAATGTTTTCTTAGGAATCCATTACTCTAAGGACCTTTGTAGAACCTTTAAACCATTGGCCAACTAAGATTGATGGTCACGTAGTATGGGTCCCCGAAAAGGTCTTCTCGCGAGGATCGATACGGAGATCTCATTAGAAGAGAATTTCTTGATGGAGTTGTTGCCTAACAATGACTAACATACGTAACAAACAGTTGAGAAAGTCCATGACTCTAAAACCTTGTCTAGAACCAAGTGTCGATGGTCTCGTAGTATGAGTCCCCGAGAAGCTCTTCTCGCGAGCTTCGCTACGAAGATCTCACCCAAAAGAGGTTCATATGATGAAGTTATCATCTGACATGCTCATGCCGTGCGTGATAAAAATTTATGTGACCCTATGATTTCGGGTTCCCTATTAAACCTTAGACCATGCCCGGTAAGAACCTTGTTTGGAAAGCAATCAGTTTTATCCTTCATCCGCACCTTGGACTCCTGAGATCCTGTATCTGGAAATAACTTAATGTGCATTGCATCCATCTCATTACATTTGCATCTCGTCAGCATGTATGCATACCATTTCCACAAGAAAGCTCATTCCGCCTTTTTCTATGACCTTGTAGTTGATTTTTCGACACTCATATTGAACCATTGGTAGCTGTAAAGCGAGATTAAGCAGAGATAAGAGGAGAATAGACGACTTGAAAGACCGGTCAGACAAAAAGTACATATTCTTTTCAAAAGGAAGCTTGGTTGTGTACGTCAATTTTTCGCCCAATTGAGTTCGAGGATGTCAAGGGTCATCTCCTAAAGCCAGTGGTTCAAACATGAAGAAATCCTCAACACCGGCAGTCATTGGATCAACTTTTATCATTCGCATTTTTAATTTCTTTCTTGTTATTTGCTACTTGTTTTTAAATATTTGTTGTTCTAAATGGCAATATTAATGAAGTGATCATACTTTTTTGAATTAATCATGTTGCATTCGCTCTTTTCTTTTCTTCAATTATATTAAAAAACATACTCATATACCTCTCATCCATTTTCTTTATCAGATAATTGTTTTAACAAAGATTGGAGGGAGGATGACGAAAACGAAATACACATAATTATGAATGGTATGCTTTCAGATAAAATCATGCTGATGATGTATAGACATTGTTTCAAATACCTAAACACTGGAGAGATAAAGAGTTAAACCCCTAGTTAGCCACTTCTGTAACACCCTTCTAGTCCCCACAGAAAAATACATATTTAATCAGAGTAAATTAACATGCTTTCACAAAGGGCGTCACACATAATTACAAAATCTTAACATTCACCTGTCATACTCATGTAACATTGAAATAAATAGTCATTCTATTAAATTTTCATCTTGCATGAAGCAGCGGATTCAATTTGGTTTACATAACTCTTCACAAAAAATTCATGTTCATCACATAATCATCAACACTTAGGCACAGAGGCCATTATCATATATTTCAAATACATTTAAAACACAATCTAGAATATACAATATATCTCTAAGGCATAAACCCCGTGATCCCAGTGTTACATAACCAGAGCATGACTTGACCCAACATTATTAAATACTAATAGCTGCACCAACAGCGACCTCGCAACTACTACCAGTACTACTCCTTGGTACCTGCACGATGTCATGTAGGACATCATTCCAGCAGAAGGGTGAGAAACATTACCATAATAATCAATGCACATAATCATATATCAATGCACAAGTACAAAATATATATATTTCACAGTTTCTCACTACAATGCCTCACAATCCACTATCATACATCATAATGTATATATGTATAAAACCAAGCATTTTATCATGCATGCATTCACATCATTTTCACATAAACATACACATACATGTTTATTTCACCAATGCATCATATAAAGATGAATCATGCAACTTATAGAGATCGACTCATGACTCTATGCAGATGCAAATGCGGTACCGACTCAATTCAGCAGGTTCAATTGAAGAACCAAAAATAACCATCGCTCACACCCCACAAGGACACACGAGGTTCTGCAGATTCTCCGAGGAATCAATATAACCATCGCAACATACGAGGTTCTGCAAATCCTCTGAGGGATCAATAAAATAACCATCGCTCACACCCCACAAGGGCACACGAGGTTCTGTAGATTCTCCGAGGAATCAATAAATAACCATCGCAACATACGAGGTTCTGCAAATCCTCCGAGGGATCAATAAAATAACCATCGCTCACACCCCACAAGGGCACACGAGGTTCTGCAGATTCTCCGAGGAATCAATAAATAACCATCGCAACATACGAGGTTCTGCAGATTCTCCGAGGAATCAGACACACAAGTATGCAATTATGATGCTTCACATGCAAAATGACCTAATCAATTATAGACCATCGCTCACACCCCACAAGGGCACACGATGTCTCTGCAGATCCTCCGCGGGATCAACCGATACAACATGCATACGTGTTTGCAAACATACTCATGCATTCATTACATATCACATACAATAATCATACATTCACAATGTATATAGCATTCATCACTCGTCACGCATCAACATGTACGTTCAATATACACTCGCAAGTATATTTACCTTATATTCGTCATTCATCTCATATTGTTTCATACTAGATTCATATTCATAACTCACAATTATCGTGCCAAACGGCAACAAACTCAATCCCACCCAATAATGTATTTTTAATTAATTTAAACAACGCATCACATATGCCAAAAGGCCACATATTCACAATCAATTCATAATCTAGGATTCACGCCATACGGCTACCCACAGCACAACGTACACAAGCTATTCGCTACATGCTAAAACCAAAGACATCAACATTGGATGAAAACAATCAAAATAAAACAAATGGTGTCCCATTCGCCAACCTTCGCCTGGCAAAGCCATTGGCGAACCTTCGCTGCAACGTTCTCCTGGCGAACTTGCCAGCGAAGACCACTGGGATTTATTCTGGAATTACTCGCTAGCACACTCGCCTGGCGAACCTTCGCCACTCTCATTCGCCTGGCGAACTTGCCAGTAAAGACAGGGTGTTTGGTTCTGACTTGATTCGCTACCGTTCGCTGGGTTTCGCCTGGCGAAGCCTCGCTGCCATTCGCCCGGCGAACCTGCGAGATCAGAACTTCCATGGCTGTCCAAAAGCCCAAACCTCACAAAACCAACCGATTTAATCCAAATCAGCCCAAGTAGCACAACCCATTCATCACTCGACTATACTACACCGTCTATTCCAAATTCTAACCAATAAAACTCAGTTTCTACCGATTAAACTCATTTCGACCTAAAATGGAAAATATCCAAAAACACCTAAACAATCCAACACACATACACAATGATTAAGATAGTAAGTTTTCACACCCTTACCTCGATTAATCGGAAGCTAGAGGATGTTCTTGATGATTCTCCAAGTTTCCTCTTTTTCTCCTCCTTTTCTCTTCCTCCTTTTTTTTTCTTTTCCACTTCCTCATATATATATATCTTTCCCTTTATTTCTACCCAATATATTCCCTCTCTCAAACATCTATAAATCCATTTAAACAATCATCTAATTATTCAAATAATTAGAATAATCCAAATAAATCAATTAATTAAAACAAATAATTAATTATTGAAAATTGGGCTGTTACAACTCTCCCCCACTTTAGGAATTTTCGTCCTCGAAAATGTTACCTCAATGAACCGAGTCGGATACGACTTCCTCATCCCAATCTCTCAAATCCCACTTTCTCTAGTTGGTTCACCCAACTGTCTTTACCGAAGAAATCTTCATTTCCTCGAAGTTACTTCTTGCTCATCAATCTGAACTAGCAATGTCTCAATAGTCAAATCCTTCCTCACTTGTACACCATTTGCCTGAATGAATGCACTTGCACTTCCTCATTAGGCACATACCACATCATGTAAATTCACAAGCGACAGCGGTAAGATATTCTAACATGATACTTCTCCCACGCTTCTGCTGCGCCACTCTGATACTAAGCAATAAAACACGGTGTGTGCTTCCGAGACTTCAAAGCTCGATCAACACCCGTCACCACTGAAACTCTTAGAACACGTCCTTTCTTGGATCTTCTTGATCTTTTCAGTTGCCTCTTACACAATCCTCAGGTCCGAGCACAACGCTCTCGCCTGAATCATAACAATACAAAGGAGTCCTACACCTCCTACCACACAACGCTTCAGATCCCTATCTGACACAATATTCAACGATACCTCATACAATCTTTATAACTTCAATGATATCCATCTCAATCAGCTCCAACATAGAATGATTAATCCTCATTGGCAGGAAAAGAGCCAATCTAGTCATTCCATCCAAAATCACTCAATTAAAACCATATTCCTCAAATCCAGTTACATCTTTATAGCACTAGGATGGATACTCCATCTACCTCGATACTCTTATTCCGCATAATAATAACTAGAACATAACTCTATCCCGACATCTCATGATACCATTCCCATTAATACGAAAATCAGTCCTTCGACTTAATTCATCAAATTCGACAATCATCATCAGTATATACCAAATTTTCAAATCGATGCATCAGCTACTGCGTTGCTCTACCCGAATGGTAATTCAATCTAAAATCATAATCCCTCAGGAGCCCCAATCGTTTTCCTCTGCCTCATATTCAAATCTCCCAATTCAAACCAATACCTTAAGCTCTTGAGATCACCAACCGTTTCAAATCTCACACTAACCAATTGGAGCCTCCAACTCTGGCACAGACACAATAACAACCAACTCTAAGTCACTTGTCAGATAATCCCTCTTATATACTTTAAATTGCCTTCAAGCAACTAAACTCACTGATGTTGCACTTAACATAACTCCCAAACATACCCACGAGGCATCACAAACCACGATAAACAATTCTGTCAAATTTCGGTAAGAATCTACAAACGAGTTGTTGACAGCTCTCCGAAACTCTTTGAAACCCTCTTTGCCTTGGCATAAAAACGGCTTTCCCTCTCACACTGATAACTTAAGTTCCCCATGCTCAACATGATTTCATATCTTCTTTGAATACACCAAAATATCATAGGTTAACACAACCATTTCCTCGCTCCATTAAGTAGGGAAAATCCCATGCCAAACAGATACTCACTCTCGCAAGTTATGGCGGAAACACACACCACACGCTCTGCATCTACAACAAAATCCAAAAATAGTCCTTCAATAATTAACTTAATTCCATCCCAATACTCCACCATCATCTAGATCTTTAGACTAGCTTTCCAACGCTTCGAACCGTGCGTCATTCCGAGTTACGATTCTCCCGTTACGACAAAAACACCAAAACGAATTTCTCTGCCCAGGACTTCCTCGTCAGGCGAACATAGTAGCGAGTCATTCGCTAGCATGCTCGCTAGGCGAAGGGTCTGGCGAACATGACAGTCCAAAATCTCATTTTCGACCGTTACTTGACTTCCGAGTGTCCGATTTCGATTCCATAAAAAGCTGCGATCTCGGAATTCAACGTACTACAACAATTTCACACTTAGAAGACAATTCAACACATCCTCAACTCTTGGAACACTTAAAGGCCGAGTTACACCGATTTACACTCCACATTCTTACTTTCTTTAACATCCACCAGATGTCACTATCCACACTTACATACTCGGCTTCACAATCTGTCGTCACAGCACACACGCTCGATACCAGTCTCAAAACTACTCCCTCAATTCAATCCTTGTCCATCCAAACAAACATACCATATGGAGTCCTCACTCTCGGACCGATTCCCGTAACTGAGTCGGTCACACCTTCACTTCACGTTCTGACTGCTAATCACTACCTTGTCAAGATAACTCTTCAAACAACCACAATCAATCGGCAAATCGCCAACTTTCCCACTTCTATTATAACTCGAAGATTTCCATCAAAATTCAAACACTTCAACACTGTTCTGAGCCGACCCGCCCAAACAACTCTCAAGCACCCAGCTGAACTCCAGACAATTCACTGCTCACGCCATCTAAGCTTGCAAGACACGTCCATCCTATCTAACACAATCCAAACTACTATCAACAAGAGATTAAGGGTGATCAGTTCCTCAATTTGTCAATAGACAGCCGAAATCATGATGGGGTATAAACTATCTTTACCAAACTATATGGGCATTCAACCACACTGAGCTACAACTCCACACTTTGCAGCAACCTGGAGAAGCACAAGTTCTCCCCCACTTGGGTCATTCCCACTTCTGCAGACGAAGACTAGACAACAAACGCGTACCAACAGTGTTTCACACACATGTCGCGTACAAGGGAACAACCAACATTAGACAACTTGGTCGGATGGACCGACCTGCTCTGATACCACTAATGTAACACCCTTCTAATCCCCACGGAAAAATACATATTTAATCAGAGTAAATTAACATGCTTTCACAAAGGGCGTCACACATAATTACAAAATCTTAACATTCACCTGTCATACTCATGTAACATTGAAATAAATAGTCATTCTATTAAATTTTCATCTTGCATGAAGCAGCAGATTCAATTTGGTTTACATAACTCTTCACAAAAAATTCATGTTCATCACATAATCATCAACACTTAGGCACAGAGGCCATTATCACATATTTCAAATACATTTAAAACACAACCTAGAATATACAATATATCTCTAAGGCATAAACCCCGTGATCCCAGTGTTACATAACCAGAGCATGACTTGACCCAACATTATTAAATACTAATAGCTGCACCAACAGCGACCTCGCAACTACTACCAGTACTAATCCTTGGTACCTGCACGATGTCATGTAGGACATCATTCCAGCAGAAGGGTGAGAAACATTACCATAATAATCAATGCACATAATCATATATCAATGCACAAGTACAGAATATATATATTTCACAGTTTCTCACTACAATGCTCACAATCCACTATCATACATCATAATGTATATATGTATAAAACCAAGCATTTTATCATGCATGCATTCACATCATTTTCACATAAACATACACATACATGTTTATTTCACCAATGCATCATATAAAGATGAATCATGCAACTCATAGAGACCGACTCATGACTCTTTGCAGATGCAAATGCGGTACCGACTCAATTCAGCAGGTTCAATTGAAGAACCAAAAATAACCATCGCTCACACCCCACAAGGGCACACGAGGTTCTGCAGATTCTCCGAGGAATCAATATAACCATCGCAACATACGAGGTTCTGCAAATCCTCCGAGGGATCAATAAAATAACCATCGCTCACACCCCACAAGGGCACACGAGGTTTTGCAGATTCTCCGAGGAATCAATAAATAACCATCGCAACATACGAGGTTCTGCAAACCCTCCGAGGGATCAATAAAATAACCATCGCTCACACCCCACAAGGGCACATGAGGTTCTGCAGATTCTCCGAGGAATCAATAAATAACCATCGCAACATACGAGGTTCTGCAGATTCTCCGAGGAATCAGACACACAAGTATGCAATTATGATGCTTCACATGCAAAATGACCTAATCAATTATAGACCATCGCTCACACCCCACAAGGGCACACGATGTCTCTGCAGATCCTCCGCGGGATCAACCGATACAACATGCATACGTGTTTGCAAACATACTCATGCATTCATTACATATCACATACAATAATCATACCTTCACAATGTATATAGCATTCATCACTCGTCACGCATCAACATGTACGTTCAATATACACTCGCAAATATATTTACCCTATATTCGTCATTCATCTCATATTGTTTCATACTAGATTCGCATTCATAACTCACAATTATCGTGCCAAACGGCAACAAACTCAATCCCACCCAATAATACATTTTTAATTAATTTAAACAACGCATCACATATGCCAAAAGGCCACATATTCACAATCAATTCATAATCTAGGATTCACGCCATACGGCTACCCACAGCACAACGTACATAAGCTATTCGCTACATGCTAAAACCAAAGACATCAACATTGGATGAAAACAATCAAAATAAAACAAATGCTGTCCCATTCGCCAACCTTCGCTTGGCGAAGCCATTGGCGAACCTTCACTGCAACGTTCTCCTGGAGAACTTGCTAGCGAAGACCACTGGGATTTATTCTGGAATTACTCGCTAGCACACTCGCCTGGCGAACCTTCGCCACTCTCATTCGCCTGGCGAACTTGCCAGTGAAGACAGGGTGTTTGGTTCTGACTTGATTCGCTACCGTTCGCTGGGCTTCGCTTGGCGAAGCCTCGCTGCCATTCGCCTGGCGAACCTGCGAGATCAGAACTTCCATGGCTGTCCAAAAGCCCAAACCTCACAAAACCAACCGATTTAATCCAAATCAGCCCCAGTAGCACAACCCATTCATCACTCGACTATACTACACCGTCTATTCCAAATTCTAACCGATAAAACTCAGTTTCTACCGATTAAATTCATTTCTACCTAAAATGGAAAATATCCAAAAACACCCAAACAATCCAACACACATACACAATGATTAAGATAGTAAGATTTCACACCCTTACCTCGATTAATCGGAAGCTAGAGGATGTTCTTGATGATTCTCCAAGTTTCCTCTTTTTCTCCTCCTTTTCTCTTCCTCCTTTTTTTTTCTTTTCCACTTCCTCATATATATATCTTTCCCTTTATTTCTATCCAATATATTCCCTTTCTCAAACATCTATAAATCCATTTAAATAATCATCTAATTATTCAAATAATTAGAATAATCCAAATAAATCAATTAATTAACACAAATAATTAATTATTGAAAATTGGGCTGTTACAACTTCGAGCCTTGAAGTAGGAGTTTCTTTCAGATTTCGAAACCCGTACGCTTAACTTGGGGCATGGGTAGTGTTCAATTAACCTGATTATGAAGATACGTCCATTGCTCTTCAATGACCAATGACTTGGCAGCCATAAGCCTTCTGAAACAATGAAAGAAAAACAAAAAGTCTACTAAGTCGAACACCCAAAGAGGTGACTTAGGCAAAAATTAGGGCAATCCTATTGGACTTGAAAAACAAAATCTATCCAAGTAAAAATTAGGGATCAAAAATAAAAATATAGCAAAAGAGGTCCTCAAATCCTCAAGCAAGAAAAATAAGATTCAGTGACCACCATTGCAAAAATCAAAGAGTCACTAACATCCACTAAAATCCCAGCCTTTCTCATAGGATTCAGGTTACCTTTTGTAAGTACCCTCTCTGCCTTTTGCGAAAGGAATCTCTTCAGTCAATCCTTGTTCCCCTAAGCCTTTATTTAGGATTCCTCTCTGCCTTTTGCAAGAGGAAGTCATTGGTTCTCCTAGCCTTTTGCTCCGGAGCCCTTATTTCCTTTTGCAAGAGGAATCACATCATATCATATTCTCTTAACCTTTTGTTCAGGAGTCCTCTCTACCTGTTATAGAAGGAAATATATTTCTCCTACCTTTTGTTTAGGAGTCCTCCCTACCTTTTCTAGAAGGAATTATCAACCATATCTTCTAACCTTTTGTTCAGGAGTCCTCTCTACCTTTTTAGAAGGAGCTTGCATTCTATATTTTCTCCTAACCTTTTGTTTATAAGTCCTCTATACCTTTTGTAGAAGGAAATATCTTTCTCCTAACCTTTTGCTCAGGAGTCATTTCTACCTTTTGTAGAAGGAGCTTACATTCTATATTTTCTCCTAACCTTTTTTTCAGGAGTCCTCTCTACCTTTTGTAGAATGAGCTTACATTCTATATTTTCTCCTAACCTTTTGTTCAGGAGTCCTCTATACCTTTTGTAGAAGGAGCTTACATTCTATATTTTCTCCTAACCTTTTGTTTAGGAGTCCACTCTACCTTTTGTAGAAGGAGATTACATTCTAAATTTTCTCCTAACCTTTTGTTCAAGAGTCCTCTCTACCTTTTGTAGAAGGAACTTACATTCTATATTTTCTCCTAACCTTTTGTTTAGGAGTCCTCTCTACCTTTTGTAGAAGGAGCTTACATTCTATATTTTCTCCTAACCTTTTGTTCAGGAGTCCTCTCTACCTTTTGTAGAAGGAAATATCACACTTCTCCTAAACTTTTGTTCAGGAGTCTTCTCTGCCTTTTGTAGAAGGAAAACCAATCATATCTTTCTCGTAATCTTTTGTTAAAGAGTCCTCCTTGCCTTTTGCATGAGGAATTTTTTCTTTTTTTTGCCTTTCACAAGTATCTTCTACCTTTTGTAGCAGAAAACCTTATCATCCCTCAACCAGTTCACACTTGCCTTTTACAAGAAGCCTCTCTGCCTTTTGCAGATGAAGTTTCAGATTACAAATACACTGTTGTACCACATTTTCTTCTCTTGGAATTCTGTAAGGGTGTCTCCCCTTCCAAGACTGGAAAAGAACATCTAACTCATTCCATACATTGCATCTTAAGCATATCATCTACATCATACGCATCATTGCATACATAAACCAGAAATTCATATCCCCAACATTTGCATCTCAATGCATCAGCATCTGCATTGTATTTCTAATATGGAATTCCTACACAAAATCAAACATGCATACATACATAAGTCAGGATCCAAGATCAATCACGAGATTTCAGATCGATTCTTAGATAAGCCAGTGGGCGTTCCCCATAGAGTTGTTCTCTTCAACCTTTTGTTGATGTCTCCAAGCAAGTCATACTCAGTGGTGTACCAATATTCCTCCAGCGAGTTTACTATCATCCGTTTGGTGGTAGAAAATTATGTTATTAATCCTTGTCATCATCCTTTTGGTGTTGTAAAATCTTCAACAAGCTGTTGACCTCATCCTTTTGATGAAGGGTCATATTTGTGTATTTTTTGTCATCCTTTTGGTGATAGATCCATCATCCTTTTGGTGTCGACAATCTTTGTAGTTGTGATCTCATCATTATCCTTTTGTCAATGGCAATCCTTTCAATTTGTGGCCTTTATGTCATCCTTTAGGTGATAGCAAGAGTCATTGTAATCCAACCATCATTCTTTTGGTGATGGCGATCTTTGTCATTCAGATTTAACCTTCATCCTTTTGGTGATGAAAATCATTGTAGACGTTTGAGTTAACTATCATTCTTTTGATGGTACCCAGCTTTGTGTATTGTTCTTTCTATCATCCTTTTGGTGGTATTAATCTTTGAGTTTTTTGAATTTATCGTCATCCTTTTGGTGATGGTTGTTATCCTTTTGGCAATAGCAATCTTTGAGTTTGTTGGTCATCTCATCATCCTTTTGATGATACTGACCTTGCTCTTGATGCCTAATCATCATCCTTTTTGGTGATGATAGTCCAGTATGATTTAAACCATCATTCTTTTGGTGTCGTTAACTTCTATCATTGTTTTGCTCATTGTCCACTCGAGGGTCGACATTGATTTTTTATTTCAATTTCTTTCTCTTCAGACAAATTCGGAGTTTGTTTCGTATCTAACTGACTTCCACCTTGAAAGCACGAACTATGCCAGTTCGTCAGCCATTTAGATATTGGCAGCTGTCATACCACAAATTTGTCCTACTTGTAAATACCTTCATCTGTGTTTTTGTTTGAGTTTTTCAGGTCAGTTAGGTGCCCAGTAATGGTTGAAGACCGGTTAGGTCTGACCTAATCTTGGTCAAATGAGTTTTATTTCAAGATCAAGGCCAGGGTGTGCGTAATCCAAGTGAGTCATGATTGAGGCTCCATCAAGTTTTTGTGCCAATTCATATTGCAGGGCCATTATAAGTCAAGACAATTGGTACCTCTCAGATTATTTGCAAGTCCTGATTATATGGTTCAGGTTCTTATCATTGATCCAAGGATTTGTCGAGTTTGTTATTCAATTGAAGATCATGTTAAGATGGACTTAGGTTTATGATGTTGTTAATCAGAAATTGATTCAAGGAGGATCTCCTATGATTTAATTCAAGAATTGTGGCATTCGGGTTCACTTGTCGAGGTTTTAAGTGTTGTTCAAGTGTGGAGGCGCATTACCAATATCTCATATCCATTCCCATAACCTTTTTTATCCCCTTTGTTATCCGATTTCCTAATCTATTCACAAACCAATTTTATCCAATTCATTCATCCATATTTTCCATTTATTATTCATTCAATTAATTATCCATTTAAAATTCCATTTCATTCAACTACCCATTTCATTTCCGATTTTTATCCAATTTTATCTATTTAACTAATTCTTCTAAATCCATTTTTTATCCACATTTACAAAAAACAAGTCAACTCTAGATACATATCATCCATTCAAAGCCCATCAAATTTTACAAGAAAAATTACAAAAAAGAGGCCATGACCATTTAAGTCCATCACAAACAATAAGAATAACTCTCCAATTTATGTTACAAGCCCATTGCATTTTACAAAAGGTTACAACAATATATTGTTTTTTACAAGTACTACACAAGAATAAAAAGCCCATAAGAATATAGAAGCCCACATCAAGGCATTGTGCTACCTCATTCAAGCCATTACACAACAAACTTGCACGAACTGTACAAGCCAAACACAAAGAGCCAAAATCTCTTGCAAAACCGTATGACACACACCCTAAAAAACGTCCGAACCATGACCTGCACGACCTGCATCAATAAAATACCATCTTGCTACTACACATAAACCTACATCAACCGTACCCTGCATGCAAGACAACACCCACAACGCTCCAAAACCTACTAAACCATGACCTACACACTCTGCGAACAATACATCATCAACACCAACACAACTATAACACTCCAAGTTAACATTCCAATCATCGCCCTGATATCATACAATGTACTTTCTCAGTCACAGTACTAAAGACTGACATTTTTGTTATCCTAGTTTTTTTACACAAGAAGCTTCATTCCCCAGCAGATCTTTCAATCAATTCCCAGAGTCATAGATTCGTTGACTGTACCTTTTGTCTACCTTAATTTTTCCCCATTGGAGTCATCTTCTATTCGCTTCAAGTCGTAAGTTTGTTGACTCTACTTCCTATTAACCCTATAATTTCCAACTTTTGGTTGGTGTCCTTTGTTAAATTCCAAATGTGGGTTGGTATTCTTTTTCTTATACATTCCAACTTTTAGTTGGTATCCTTTGATGTGAGTTTGCCTTCGGCCGTCATTCTTTTTACATTCCAACTTTTGGTTGGTATCCTTGATGTGAGTCCGCCTTCGGCCAACATTCCTTTTGAATTCAAACTTTTGGCTGGTATCCTTGATGTGAGTCCGCCTTCGGCCAGTGTTCCTTTTAAATTCCAACTTTTGGTTGGTAACCTTTGTTAATGAAAATTCTGGCCAGCCCACGATGGATGTTCTAGCAGAAGTTATAACATCCTCTGCGACATTCACTACAAACCTACTATTATGCAGTAATTATAAAGCAGTAAATAACACAGTTGGTTGTTGACCCAGTTCAGTGCAACACACTTACATCTGAGGGCTACCAAGCCAGGGAGAAATTTCACTATTAGTAGAATTAATTCAGAGTCAAACCTCCAGTTTGCACTCCTCACTTAAAACCTACCCAATGACAATTTAACCTAGAGACACTGTAGACCTGAGTACACCCACTCACTCCCTACAATCACCTCAATGATAATCAAAAATACTTACAAATTGAACAATAGTATGAAGAGACACTTCAACTATAAACACCTTGATCTTGCTTCAAAGCTTTGATCAAGTGACACACACTCTTTCTTAACAGCTTCGAGTGGCACACAGCCTAGAAACTACCTAACCAATGCAATCAACAGTTGCTTAGATTACAAGTGTTCCTAAGACACAATCGTGAAGGACAACCTCTTCACTTCTAAACCACTATGGTGATTTCTCTGTTTCTTTATCTTCAACAGCTGCCTTCTAGGATTGCTTCTCCTGTTATTTATAGCAGCAGATCAGTCCTTGGGCCTGGGCGCATAAATTAGGTTTTATCCATAATAAAACCTCTCTTCAGTATTCTGCGTGCTTGCCACTTTAATTAGGTACATATTAGTTCCCCTAGGGCTTCTAAAATGTCTCCTGCATTCCATCTTGAGCTTCTGATTTGTTTCCTGAGTTCTAGCTACCAGAATAACAAACCTGCGCTTGATGTCATACGACCTATGTCATAACATTGAGTATGACATCCAACTTAACTTATAGTTAGCTTAGTTAACTTATCCTACACAGTCCATATTATGAATGTACCAACATTAGACATGACATTCATACATACACTAATATTTTTCCACAAAATGCAGCCAATCAAGAGCACTTACAAACTCCCCCTTTGGCAAAATTTTGGCTAAAACACTCTGTACTTACACCAGAGATTTACACACAACAAAAGACTTAACATAGGTCCTGTCATGTAGGAAAGTCACTAGCTGCTCAAGCCCTCAGGATTCTCACAGTTGGCTTTCAGCCCTGTTAACACTCACTTTGTTAGCCACCTGTTAGTTATCACTACAGGTGTCATTCTTTGCTGAGTGAGTAACACACATAGTTACTCCCCCTCAACTGATGCACATCAGTTGAACACTTCACCTGCAAACAGCCTGCAGTCACACATATTCATCCAACCTGCTCTGGATGTTATGACATTTAGGATAACATCCTGTCACATAGTTGTGCTATTCCCCCTGAAGGGATGCACTATGCTTTTATTCTGCTCCTGCACATAGTTCATAGTTCTAGCATACATGGCATACATATCACATCAGTAACAACCCAAATAGTTGTTATCACACACACACACACACACACACACACACACACACACACACACACACACACATCACATTAGCAGCACCTGCAGTTACCCCTGTACATCCTAATATCATATGCATCATGGTGCATATGCTCAAGCACAACTCATGTCTGTCTTGTTCTTCCACCTGCTGTACCTGTTCATGCTTTTATCTAACACTCTCTCCCCCTTTTTAGCCACAAATTAAGATCCAACACACACATATCATAGACCATAAATTATACCAATACATATGTATGGGGTTACATTACAAAACTGCTCATAGAGAGCATCACAAAATATTCATGCTTGAGAAAAAAATTGACCAGCAGCACACTTCATTACCTCAGCAGCAGTCTAAGGCACATACCCAATTCTCAATTTTCTTCATCAGAGGAAGAACTGGAGTCACTGCTATCCACATCTGAGAGAGATGTCTTGGTTTCAATCATACGAGGCTTCTTCTGGAAGATCCTCATCTGGACCCCGGAGAGCCAGGGGCACGGTGAACCCTTAACAAGCAATCCTTTCCTGATGATATTGTCAGAAGTTTCCCCCATGGATTTATGCACGTAAGCTGTGCCTTCCCTGTTCATAATTCTCCTCAGTTCTTCTTCAGTGGGAGAGGGATACTTGCGGTTTGGTTTCTCAGCCGAGGGAGGTGGATCTTTGGTGAATTTGGGAGGGGACTTAGACGAAGATCCTTCATGATGCGAGACCATATTGCTGTCGAGACGGAGGGTCTGGAAGAGATGATGAATGGTAATGAGGGCAGAGAAGCACGTTTGTGTGGGATGGAGATTTTTTTTGTTCAAAGACTTTGACTGCATTGAAATCCTAAAACACTCTCGTGCCATTAATTGCTATACATCCTCATACATGCAGATACCCAACTTCCCTCTAAGATTTTCAAATTGGCCAGCATCTAGAGCCTTTATAAAGATGTCAGCTAGCTGTAGCTCAGTGGACACATGCTCCAAGGAAATCACTTTGTCTTCTACAAGGTCTCTTATGAAGTGATGCCTTATATCAATGTGCTTGGTTCTGCTGTGCCGGATCAGGTTTTTGGAAATGTTAATAGCACTAAGATTGTCACAGTACAATGTCATGACATCCTGAGTGACATTGTATTTAGTTAATATTTGCTTCATCCAGACCAGTTGGGAACAACTGCTACCAGTTGCGATGTATTCAACTTCATCAGTGGACAATGAGACACAATTTTGCTTCTTGCTGAACCAAGATATTAGGTTGTTGCCTAAGAAGAAGCATCCAACAGATGTGCTTTTTCTATCATCAGCACTGCCAACCCAATCTGCATCACAATATCCAGACAAAATAGGGACACACCTATGAGAGTAGAGTATGCCATAGTCACAGGTTCCATTCACATATTTGAGAATCCTTCTTACTTGGTTCATGTGACTCACTTTAGGATCTTCTTGATATCTTGCACATACCCCAACAACAAAGGCAATGTCAGGTCTGCTGGCTGTTAGATATAGTAGACTTCCAATCATGCTTCTGTATAGTCTTTGATTAACACTGGTACCATTTTCATCTCTGGTCAACTTTAGATGAGTGGGGGCATGTGTTCTTTTGTGACTGGCATTATCCATCCCAAACTTTTTTACTATATTTTTGGTGTATTTACTTTGGGAGAGGAAGATGGAGTCTTCCATTTTCTTGACATGTAGCCCAAGAAAATATGTCAATTCTCCACACATGCTCATTTCAAATTCAGACTGCATGTGACTGACAAATTGCTTCACCATCCTTTCTGACACTCCACCAAACACTATGTCATCTACATAGATTTGAGTTATCATGATTTCTCCACCCTCATTTTTCACAAACAGAGTCTTATCAATTCCCCCTTTTCTATATCCATTGGTGGTGAGAAACTCAGTGAGCCTTTCATACCATGCTCTAGGTGCCTGTTTCAAGCCATACAGAGCCTTCCTTAGCTTGTAGACATGGTCTGTTAGGTTAGGGTCCTCAAATCCCTTGGGTTGTGCCACATACACTTCCTCACTTAGATATCCATTCAGAAAAGCACTTTTCACATCCATTTGAAAGAGTTTAAATTTCATGATGCAAGCAATTCCCAACATCAGCCTGATAGACTCAAGCCTTGCAACTGGTGCAAAGGTTTCATCAAAATCAATTCCTTCAACTTGAGTATATCCCTGTGCCACTAGTCTATATTTGTTTCTGACTATGATTCCTTCTTCATCTGACTTGTTCTTGTAGATCCATTTTGTTCCAATGATATTGGTTCCTTCAGGTCTAGGCACCAGTTCCCATACCTCATTCCTCTTAAACTGTTCCAATTCATCTTGCATTGCCTTGATCCAGTATTCATCAAAGAGGGCTTCCTTTACATTTTTGGGTTCAACCTTGGACACAAAACAAGAGTTTGAGATGACATCTCTTGCTCTGGTCCTTACTCCACTGTTGAGGTCCCCAATGATCAGGTCTTTGGGATGATCTTTCAGAAGTCTAATAGAAGGTTCCTTGGTGGCTGTATCTGGTTCAGTACTTGGACTTGCTTAGGTGTCTTCAGTCTCCTCAGGTGGAGTCTCAACCAATGTTCCCACATCCTCTATGACATTGATTTCATCAATCTGATCATCAATGATAACATTTATGGATTCCATTAACACTTTAGTTCTGGAGTTATATACTCTGTAAGCTCTGTTGTTGGTAGAATATCCCAAGAATATTCCTTCATCACTTTTGGGATCCATTTTCCTTCTTTATTCACGATTTGCCAAAATGTAGCATTTGCTTCCAAACACATGAAAATACTTCACATTTGGTTTTCTTCCTTTCCACAATTCATACAGAGTGGAGGATGTTCCCTTTCTCAGAGTTACCCTGTTGTGAACATAGCATGTTGTATTCATAGCTTCAGCCCATAAGTGCATATGCAACTTCTTTGCATGGATCATGGCTCTAGCAGATTCTTGAATGGTTCTGTTTTTCCTTTCAACTACTCCATTTTGTTGAGGGGTGATAGGTGAGGAAAATTCATGGCTTATGCCTTCAGCTGCACAGAATTCAGCAAACTTAGAGTTTTCAAACTCCTTTCCATGATCACTTCTGATCCTGATAACCACACTCTTTTTTTCTCTTTGGAGTTTGATACACAACTCTTGGAAGACTTCAAATACATCATACGTTTCTCTGATAAAGCTTATCCAGGTGAATCTGGAGTAATCATCAACCACCACATATGCATACCTTTTCCCACCAAGGCTTTCTATTTGCATTGGTCCCATTAGATCCATGTGCAGTAGTTCCAGAACTCTGGAGGTGGTTAGATGTCCAACCATAGGATGAGAAGTCTTGGTTTGTTTGCCCACTTGGCATTCCCCACACACTTTTCCCTCATCAATAGTCAGTTTAGGTATCCCTCTCACAGCCTCCTTGGAGATGATCTTCTTCATTCCCCTTAAATGAAGATGTCCAAGTTTTTGATGCCACAATTTTACTTCCTTTTCCTCTCTTGCCATAGCACAAATTGTGGATTTACTCGTGTCCTGAGGCTGCCACAAATAACAGTTATCCTTAGATCTGTGTCCTTTCATGACTTCTTTATTTCCATCATTTGTGACCACACATTCTTCTTTAGAGAACTTCACACTCAGTCCTTGATCACAGAGCTGACTGATGTTGATCAAGTTGGCAGTTAGCCCTTTTACCAGTAACACATTGTCTAGGGTAGGGACTCCAGGGCATTCCAGTTTTCCAACACCTTTGATCTTTCCTTTTGCTTCATCACTAAAGGTCACATAACTGGTGGAATATGGTTTGATGTCTGTCAACAGATTCTTTATGCCAGTCATGTGCTTAGAGAAGCCACTATCAAAGTACCTGCCTTCTTTAGCTGATACTCTTAGAGAGGTGTGAGCTATTTGTGCAACCGTCTTGGCAACCCATTTTCTTTGCTTGTTAGGCACCTCCCTCATTGGTTTGGCATGACGATGCCTATTGCCATGCATACCCTATTTAGTTTTTCCTTGGCTAGGGAATCCATTTAGCCAGAAGCACACAACTTTAATATGCCCAAGTTTTCCACAATGGTAGCATCTATGCCCTTGGAACTTTCTCTTGATTTGATTCTAGTTTCTGTGTGGTGAATGTTGTGTCATTTGTCGTGACATCCTTTTTAACATTTGAAACTTAGGCTACAACCTCTTGAGTTTCAAGATAAGCTTTTGTGTCTTAACAAATCCTATACCAGACCTATTTCCTGCAGTCTGCCCACTCTGAAGGATTTCCTCTAGGGTGTCAGTCCCAGAGTTGAGCATCCTTATGGATTTAGCCATTTGATGCTTCTCATATTTCAAATCATTTACCTCACCTCTGAGGGTGTGTATTGTGGCTAGGTGCTCTTTCCTTTCAGCTTTTAATACCTTGATGATTTCCTTCTGAAGCTCTCCTTGTTGGTACAGTTCTACACTTCTGATGTGAAGCTTCTGATATGAGACTGTAGGGTCCTCAAAAGTCAATTCCTCTTCACTTGAATCACCATCAGATATGTACACTCTGGTGGGTGCAGTGACATGTTTAGCTGTTTCTTCTCCTGATTCACTATCAGAATCAGTCCATGTGACAGTCAGGCCTTTTCCCTTCTTCTTGAGGTATGTTGGACATTCCTTTCTGATATGTCCATACCCTTCACATTCATGGCACTGTATTGTACTGACTTTCTCCTCAGCTTTTTCTTTGTCAGCAGGCAAGCTTTTGGAATACAGTTTAGACTTGGCATCTATCCTTTTGACCAGTTTGTTGAACTGTCTCCCAAGCATGGCTATTGCCTCTGATAGATTCTCAACTTCTTCCTCATCTGAATCCTCAGCAGTGTTTGAGACAAGAGCTATATTTTTGCTCTTTTTCTCCACAGCCTGATCACACATCCCCATCTCAAAGGTTTGGAGGGAACCAATGAGTTCATCCACCTTCATGTGGCATATGTCTTGAGCTTCTTCAATGGTTGTTACCTTCATGGCAAACCTTTTAGGTAATGACCTTAGAATCTTCCTTACAAGCTTTTCTTCATCCATCTTTTCTCCCAAAGCTCCTGAGGTGTTAGCTAGTTCAAGAACATTCATGTAAAAGTCATGAATGGTCTCATCTTCCTTCATTCTTAGACTTTCAAATTTTGTGGTCAGCATTTGAAGTCTAGACACTTTTACCTTGGAAGTTCCCTCATGAGTGGTTTTGAGAGTGTCCCAAACATCTTTTGCTAGTTCACAGTGATGGACCAGTCTGAAGATGTTTTTGTCTATACCATTGAAGAGTGCATTCAATGCTTTAGAGTTTCCAAGAGCTAACGCCTCTTGCTCTTTAGTCCATTCCTCTTCAGGAATTTGCACAGATACTCCATCCTTGTCAATCTTCATAGGATGTTCCCAGCCAGAGTTTGTAGCTCTCCAAGCCTTGCTGTCTAATGACCTTAGGAAAGCAATCATCCTAGGCTTCCAATAGTCATAATTGGAACCATCCAGAATTGGAGGTCTATTGGTGAATCCAATATCTTTATCCATAGTACCAGAATTTAATTTCATAAGATCTCACCCAGTAATAAACAGGCAGGGTGCCTGCTCTGATGCCAATTGAAAATTCTGGCCAGCCCACAATGAATGTTCTAACAGAAGTTATAACATCCTCTGTTACATTCACTACAGACCTACTATTATGCAGTAATTATAAAGCAGTAAATAACATAGTTGGTTGTTGACCCAGTTCAGTGCAACACACTTACATCTGGGGGCTACCAAGCCAGGGAGAAATTTCACTATCAGTAGAATTAATTCAGAGTCAAACCTCCAGTTTGCACTCCTCACTTAAAACCTACCCAATGACAATTTAACCTAGAGACACTCTAGACCTGAGTATACCCATTCACTGCCTACAATCACTGATAACGCGAAAATGTATATATTAAATGCCATGATTTTATGCTACTAATGGTTGATTTCACCCCGATTTCGGACTTCTCCGCATTGTTTGTTAAGTATTTTTGCAGGTATATGAAGTTCAAACTCAAATGAAGCAAGCAAAAGAAAACAAATGTTAGAAGACACAAAACAGAAGAAAAAGGACGAAAAAATAGCAGAAATGAGATTTTGTTGATATGACGGTCGTCACAGGTCCCTCACGACCGTCACGTGTGTGACGACCGTCACGAGTGTCACGATCGTCATGTGCACCATAAACGTCATATATCCCTCACGATCCTCACACTTGCAAAAACATAATAACGTTCACTTTTGAGAACGTGTCAGCAGAAGCCCAGAAAATATAATCACGACTCCCAGGATTCTCTCACCCTCAACTGCTCTTCCTGAGGTATTTCACGTAAGAAATATCCACTATAAAAAGAGAGCTTGAGGACTGGAATAGGGGAGCCGCATTGAAGACCACGAAGTGCTGCCTAATTTACTACAAAAAAGCCATACTTTGTTCCCGCTTTCTTTTTCCTTTATTTTCCGTTAAAATTCTAGTTGTACTGTTTTCTTTAACTTTCCGTACATTAATCGTCACCGAAGTAATAATCCAGCCGACATTGTGGGGGATTATTCAAGTGTCGAAGCAGAATTATTTACAGGTTCATTACTATTAATTAAGTTTCCATTTGCCTTTATAATGTATGTTTACATATACTGCTGTTTTCATTCAATTATGTCTGCTTTAAAATCCATGTCTAGCTAAGCCGTATCGATCGGTATGTAATGAACTAGTAGGATGAGATTCGATAACATCTGGCGCTTTTCCACTTTTTGAAACTTGTTTCTGGCCATAGTTTTTAATCTAAATTTATTAAACTAAACTTCGTCGCGACAGCGAGAATTTGTTTATAGTAATCTCGCCACGGCAGTGGGAGATTCGTTAAGGTATGAATCGACATGCGAAAGTTAAGGGTAGGACCAGATAGTAAAAACTAGGCATTTATTTTAAATACAGCGAAAGCGCTTTAAAAGAAATTAGAACTCAATGGTTTTCAAAAAGCAATTTTAACCCCGAACGGGATAGAGAAAGCATACGTTCCACCTTAGAGTTGTGACTAGCGTCAACAACCAACGTGAGACAAAAGTCTTTAAACCATTATTTTCTTCTGAAAACTATTTTGAATTTATTAAACTACGTCGGTGACTTGTCGAATCCTCGAAGAACTAAGACATTGCATACCGATTTCCCGTATTCGTATTCTAAGAAACCTTTTTGCCTTTCTTTAATATAGCCTTTACTTTTGCATTCTTTCCCTTAAACCATATCCAACCTAGCTAAACATAGTAACGCCTGAGAACACTAGTTTGATTACGAGTCCTTGTGGGATCGATATCTTTTATTACTACACGATAGACTGTGCACTTGCAGTTAGTTCGGTTAGACTCAGAAAGTCGTGATCAAGTTTTTGGCGCTGTTGCCGGGGACCCGTTTAGTCAATAGTGTAAACCTTTGTTACGTAGTATAGACTAGGTTAACTATTTTATTTCCCTTTTACTCGTTCATCGATTGTATGCCAATTACTCGCTCACAAAGCGAACATTTGCTACCAACAATCGCCGAACTTGAGCGCTTCCTACACTTAGGAAGACGATTCGTAGAACATCAACGAAGACGTAATAATCCCCAACTTCTCGCTCACACTCCTAAATCTGAAGAAGAATCAACGATGGCTGAAGGACCTCAGAACAGACCTCTGAAGGATTAGCTACCCCATCTCAGCTAGAGCCTCATAGTAGCATTGTTGCCCCCGCTATCAATCGGAATGATTTCGAACTAAAATAATCATTGCTGTCAGCTGTACAACAACATCAATTCTCAGGAAATGCAACCGAGATCTGAACAAACATTTAACGAAGTGTGTGCAATACGCAGACACAGTGAAGGCAAATGGAGTAACTCCAGACGCAATAAGACTTTGTCTTTTTCCTTTCTCTCTTAGAGATAGAGCTTGGGCTTGGTTACAATCCTTGCCATCCAACTCCGTTACGACGTGGGAACAGTTGAAGAACGTTTTCTTAGCGAGATACTTTCCGCCAAGCAAAACTGCTATGCTAAGAGCTCAAATTAACGGATTTCGACAAAAAGATGCCGAATCTCTCTACGAAGCATGGGAAAGATTCAAAGATATGGTGAGAGCATGTCCTCACCACATTTTAGAAAACTGGGTGACTATTCATACCTTATACAATGGGCTTCTGTATAACACCAGATTAACAGTAGACGCCGCCGCGGGCGGTGTACTTATGGATAAGCCATACGATGAAGCCTATCAACTTATCGAAAACATGTCTCAGAACCATTGCTAATGGGGAGGTGAAAGAACTCCGTCAGAGAAACCCACAGCAAAAGGTGGGATGTATGAGATCAGCAGTCTTGAAAAATTCAACGCTAAGGTAGATGCCTTGACGCAGAAGATCGACAGTTTAACTGTAATGCCACCTGCAACCGTAGCTGCTGTAGCTCCAAACTGTGAGTTATGTGGAATCGCCACTCATAATGCGCCTGATTGCCCACTACTGGCAGGAATCCCACCAGACAAAGTAAACTACGCTCAAGGTAACCCTTACGCGAACACCTACAACCCAGGCTGGAGAAACCACCCACACTTTTCCTACAAAAGCGATAACGCATTGCAAGCACCTACTGCTCCACCAGGATATCAGAAGCTAGCCGTAGCTGCTCTGAATGCCCCTAGAAAATCAAATCTTGAATTGATGATGGAAAAATTCATAGCTACCCAAGCTCAAACGAACAAAGAATTCCTAAATCAAAACATACACACTAGCGAGCAGATAAAACAGCTAACCAGCAACGTAAACGCTTTAACCACCCACCACAAAATGCTTGAAACACAGATATCACAAGTGGCTCAACAACAAGCTTCTGCATCCGCACCCGCTGGTACATTTCCTGGTCATCCAGAATCTAATCCGAAAGGTCATGCAAACACTGTCATATTAAGAAGTGGAAAAGAACTGGTCAGACCGACCGATCCTAGGAGTAAAAACTCAGCCATGCATCAGAAAACTGATAAACAAGCAGAAAAGGAGTATGAAACCGAAGAGAAGGAAGATAACGAGAAGGAGGCCGCCAAAAATGAAAACCTGTATGTGCCTCCACCGCCGTATAAGCCACCGATTCCTTATCCTCAAAGATTCATAAATTCTAAAACTACCGGACAATTTAAGAAATTCGTAGAACTTCTGAAGCAACTGAATATCACCATTCCTTTCATAGAAGTTATCACTCAAATACCCTCATACGCTAAATTTCTAAAAGAAATCCTGTCTAACAAAAGAAAAATCGAGGATAATGAAACAGTTACACTTACTGCCGAGTGTAGCGCGATCATTTAAAATAACATGCCTCCTAAACTAAAAGACCCAGGTAGCTTCTCCATACCTTGTGTCATAGGAAAGTTCGTCATAGACAAAGCTTTATGCGATTTAGGAGCCAGTATAAGTGTTATGCCCTTATCTATATGCAAAAAGCTGAATATGGGAGAACTAAGACTAACCAAAATGTCTTTGCAATTGGTTGATCGATCAGTCAAGTATCCCGTCGGTATACTGGAAAACGTTCCAGTGTGCATAGGTCAATTCTACATTCCAACCGACTTTATAATCATGGATATTAAAGAAGACTCTGTTACCCTGATTATCTTATGAAGGCCCTTCCTAACAACAGCCGGAGCTATTATAGACATAAAGAAAGGTAGGCTAACATTCAAAGTAGGAGAAGAAAAGATAGAATTCATCCTCACCAAATTCTTAAAAGCACCAGCCATAGACGACACGTGCTATTTAGTAGATGTCATTGACGAATGCATAAGAGAACTGGAGAAGGAAGAAACTAAATACTCTGAAATCATGAAATCCAAATCCCTGAAATTCATGAAGATGACAATTGGCGTGCGCCATACAAAGACGATAGTCTAAGAGAAATCTTAGCACTAACTCCTAATCCCATGCCAAGTTCGAAGAACCCAGCTTTAGAGCTTAAAGAATTACCTAAGACCCTCAGGTACGAATTCTTAGATACCGAATTCAAAAGACCAGTGATAGTCAACGCCGATTTAGGACAATTAGAAACCAAGAAACTATTAGAGGTCCTAAGGAAATACCCAACTGCGTTAGGCTATAGTATAACTGACCTCAAGGGTATAAGTCCTTCCATCTGTATGCATCGAATCATGCTAGAAGAAGACTGCAAAACTTCTAGAGAACATCAAAGAAGGATAAATCCTATCCTAAGCACTGTAGTCAAAGACGAAGTGAAAAAGTTATTACATGCAGGAATCATATATCCAATCTCCGACAACCAATGGGTTAGCCCAGTGCACGTCGTACCCAAAAAAGGAGGCGTCACCGTGGTAAAGAACTCGAAAGGTGAATCGATAACCCAAAGAGTTGTAATCGGAAGCAGGATGTGTATCAATTACAGAAAACTGAATAAGGCCACTCGGAAAGATCATTTCCCTTTACCTTTCATAGATCAGATGTTGGAGAGATTGGCCAAACATTCGTATTTCTGCTATCTAGACGGTTATTCGGGATTTTTCCAAATTCCTATTTACCCCGATGACCAAGAAAAGACTACATTCACCTGTCCTTATGGCACTTTTGCTTATTGACGAATGTCGTTTGGACTCTGCAATGCTCCAACAACGTTCCAGAGAGGCATGATGGCAATCTTCGCGGATTTCATAGATGACATCATGGAAGTGTTTATGGATGACTTCTCTGTATGCAGACAAAGCTTTGAAGGATGTTTGTCGAACCTGGAGATGGTACTTGAAAGATGTGCAAAAGTGAACCTTGTTCTCAATTGGGAGAAATGACATTTCATGGTCCGACAAGGCATAGTTTTAGGACACGTCATATCTGACAAAGGGATTAAGGTTGACAAAGCAAAAATAGAAATTATAAAGGATCTTCAACCTCTAAAAACTGTACGAGAAATACGAAGCTTTTTAGGACACGCCGGATTTTACCGACGATTCATAAAAGATTTTTCAAAAATTACAAAACCTCTGACAGGTCTGTTGATGAAAGATGCTGAATTCATTTTCGACAAGGACTGCTTGGAAGCATTCAAAACTCTAAAAATAGCCCTCATTACCGCACCAATCATGCAACCACCAGACTGGCAACTACCATTCGAAATCATGTGCAATGCGAGTGATTACGCTGTAGGTGCAGTCCTAGGACAAAGGAAAGACAAGAAGCTTCACGTAATCTACTATGCCTGTAGAACTTTAGATCCTGCCCAAATGAACTACGCCACAACAGAAAAGGAACTTCTAGCAATCGTGTTCGCCCTCGACAAATTCCGTTCCTACTTGGTAGGAGCAAAAATAATCATCTACACAAACCACACTGCCATTAGGTACCTGATAAGCAAAAAGGATGCCAAGCCGAGATTATTGTGCTAGATCCTATTGTTACAAGAGTTTGACTTAGAAATAAAAGACAAAAAAGGAACCGAGAACATAGTGGCCGATCACTTATCCCGAATAGAAGGCATTAAGCCAGAATCAGTGCCTATCAACGACGATTTCCCTTATGAACGCCTGATAGCTAGATTGGAAAGTGATATGCCACACTTAACCTGGGAAGAACCAGAACTAGAAAAAGCCGTGGAAGCAGTCTACGCACAAGTTACCCTGCCTTGGTACGCTGATATTGTAAACTACTTAGCTGCATGCATGCTCCCACCAGACTTAACGTATCAGTAAAAGAAGAAATTCTTCCATGACTTAAAACACTATTACTGGGATGAACATCTGCTTTTCAAGAGAGGAGCCGACAACATATTCCGTCGATGCGTCCCAGTGGAAGGAACAGATGGCATCATCTCTCATTGTCACTCCGCCCCTTACGGTGGACATGCCAGTACTTCAAAGACATGTGCGAAAATCCTACAATCTGGCCTATTTTGGCCCAGCATTTGGAAAGATGTCCATGCTGCTATACTAAGGTGCGACCGGTGCCAACGCACTGGAAACATTTCAAGGCGCGACGAGATGCCCCAAAAAGGTATCTTGGAAGTGGAAGTCTTTGACGTATGGGGGATCGATTTCATGGGTCCATTCCCATCATCTTTTGGAAACAAATACATACTCGTCGCTGTCGACTATGTATCAAAATGGATTGAGGTCGTTGCCTCTCCAACTAACGACACGCGAGTAGTTATCAAACTCTTTAAGAATACCATCTTTCCCAGATTTGGTGTACCGAGACTTGTCATCAGTGACGGTGGTTCACACTTTATAGCGCGAATTTTTGACAAAATGCTATCAAAATATGGAGTAAAACACCGTGTTGCAACACCGTATCACCCGCAGACCAGCGGCGAAGTGGAGGTCTCCAACAGAGAAATCAAGCAAATCTTGGAAAAGACAGTCGCCACCTCCTGGAAAGATTGGTCATCGAAACTAAACGACGCTTTATGGGCCTATAGGACTGCTTACAAGATGCCGATAGGAACTACACCATTTAAATTAGTCTATGGGAAATCGTGTCACCTTCCAGTGGAACTAGAGCACAAAGCTTTTTGGGCTATTAAGACGCTAAACCTCAACTACACTGAAGCAGAAGAGAAACGAATCTTGAATCTGCACGAATTAGAAGAACTTAGATTGGACGCATATGAGAATGCCCGCATATACAAGGAAAGAACCAAAAAGTGGCACGATAAGCGTTTAGTCCGGAAACAGTTAAGTGTGGGAGACATTGTGCTCCTATTCAATTCAAGATTGAAACTCTTCCCAGGAAAACTAAAGTCAAGATGGTCAGGTCCTTTCGAGATAACTAAAATCCTTCATAGTGGAGATGTCGAAATTAGCGATAAAACCAATGTGTCGTTCATAGTCAACGGACAATGTTTAAAGGACTACAATCAAAATGACAACAGTAACCACGTGAACAATTTGAAACTGCTAGAGCTTCCGGCTCAACACCCCGACTAGCTTGTCACCAAGCTATCGTCAGACTTTTGACGTTAAAAACAGCGCTGCATGGGAGGCAACCCATTTTCCCTCGTTTTCCCTCTTAGTTTATTTACTTTATGTTTTCCATTTGATTTATACTTTTATAATGTTTTTCTATTAATTATTCCAATTTTCCTTTTTTCTCTTTCTTTATTTTATTTTATTCTATTTTATTTTCTTTATTTTTATCACCTTCTGTTTCTAAAAATTTAATTTGAGTAAAATTTTCTTTCAACTATTTCCAGGATTTTAAAGCCTTCCTACTTCTCTCCTTTTTATTTGACTAACTCTCGAGCATGGCTAACATCGACTACACGGTTACCGTTTTTAGAGGACCCGCTCAGCAAGCCAGGTTTGAGGCCCTGACTCAGAGAGGCATCGCTTTGACCTTGTACTATGATGGATCCACTATGGATCAGTTAGGAATCCACGATATCATCCTCTATTTGTTTAACCAATTAGACTGGGAGCGAACTGCTCTAAAGACCCGTTTTTTCACCTATCACGAACTCACTTTCGAATTCCTTAGCTCCCTAGGCTACAGACCGGAATACGGCTATGGATCCACCAAGGAGTTGATATGCTTTAGACTGTTTGGGACAAAATTCACATACAACCGTAAATCACTGGCTGACCTCTTAGGTTTCCCTAGCGGACCCTTTGTGTATACTGATGCCCAAGAAGCTGATATGGATATCGAGTTAGATTATTTCTAGGGTACAATTACAGGTAATTATCACCCTGATCCGAACGACATGAATACTAACGAGATACATAACCCTGCACTCCGCTACTTCCATAGAATATTAGCCCACACCCTCTTTGGGAAGGAGGAAAACGTTACCGCAGTTTCTAAGGAATAGTTGTTTATCATGTACTATGCATCACAAGGTCGTCCCGTCAATGTCGTATCATTTATGATGAGAACCTTAGAAAATCTTACTCAGGAACCGAATTCACCTATTCTAATAAGAGGCCTCGTCACCATGATTGCACACGCAATTGGACTTAGGTACCAACTGAATAGAATCAAAGCTTTTGGCCATATCAGACCTATGGACATCCCATTTTGCTTTAACCAACATATCATAGGTAACTTAGGACCAGAAACTTACGAGTACCTTATTGCTGACCGACCAGTTCGACTCTTCACATTGCCTAACCATGAGCTGACAAGTATCCATAACCGAAACAATTGGCTGTATGAGTTGGATGAGCCTATGGGTCCTACCTCACCTCATTCTACACCTCAGGCGTACATGTACGACAACGATCATATCTCAGAAGCACAAGACTTTATGTATTATGAAGAGTATGTGTCAGAAGCTGAAACAGACCCTGAAACTCCTTCGAATTACCATAATTTCCTTGACCCCATTCCTGACCAACAAACAGAAAAGCTGGACACCATTCTAAAAACAATGGACGACTTCAAGTTGGAAATCACAACAGTCAAGGATAAGCTAACAAAACTGCAATTGGATGTTACAACCTTCATGGACGTAGTTTGTGATCAGTTCGACTACATTACTCAACAGTTTGACAAACTGAAGTAGTAGAAGGATTTATAACTTTAGTTCTATTTTAGTTTTTACTGCATTCTGAACTATTTCCTGTTTTCTGTTTTTACAATTTGAACTCCATTTTAATTATTGTACTCCATTCAACATTTACTTTAATTAATGAAATTTATTTTGCATTTTTAGTTTTAATCCAAAATTCTTCCTTCACAATTTATTATTTTGTTTGATATAGTGGCCTGCAATGTGAATCAATTATACTTCAGAACTTTAGTACGAACCACAAAGCACATTTTTTGCAGCTGCAGAATTTGCTGCTATGACGACCGTCAAACCCCCATTACGCTCGTCACGAGCCTCACGATCGTGACGCCCCTCACGATCGTCACGCGATTAAAATTCTGCTAAATAGCAGAATACGACCGTTCCACACTCTTTCCCCTCCTTTTACTTCATAACTTCCCACTATCTCCCATTCAAATCCCTCTACATTTTCAACTTCCCACTACCTCCACAATAACTTTCCCATTCATTACTTTGCTCGTACCACCCGTTCACCTACAAATCCTTCCATATAAACTCCCAGTTCTCGTCCAATCCATTCCACAGAAAAGAAACACTCTCCCTAATCACTCTCTCTTTTCCACCCTCTTTCACACTAAACAACAGTAACAAATGGCACGCCACGGTGAACTTCCTGACATGTCTACCATCGTTTTCAGAGACGGCGAACATGGAGAACATCAGCGAGCAAACTACATTACATTTTATCAACGCTCTGTTCAGCCGACTCGGTACGCTGGTGTTGCATGCTTAACTGAGTTGGGAATTTTGGAAGGCGTCCAATGGATGCTGCAGAATGCCGGTCTTTGGTTTCTCTGCATGACTCCGCAACCAACATACGAACAGCTAACCTTAGAGTTCTTGAGTTCTTTCTCGTACATCACCCCTACCGGCGAAACTAACCAGCTCATCGGAGTTGCATGTTTCCGAATGGGTGGGACAGCCTCAATGCCACATACATCCACCACCCCGCCATCCGCTACTTTCACCGGGTGCTCAGTAACACCATTTTTGCACGAGATAGCAATCATAAGGTCAACTCTAAGGAGCTCTTCTTTCTATAGTGCGTCTTTGCTCTGGAATCCGTCAACGCTGCCCCGTTTCTCTTGGCCCACATCCAGGCCAACTGTGGTCGAGGCTCAAAGCCTTTCTACTTCGGAGGTATCATTACTTCCATTGCCGTGTCCCTCGACCTCGGTAACCGCCTCCAGGACCTCCCGTCCCTGCCTCCGGTCTTTCTCGACATTGACTATTGTCGTTCCTCCCACCTCATCAAGGTCCGAGCCGACAGAAGATATCATCCAGTGGTTCGTAACCGCATTATCCGTAACATCATCCTACCATGTCGTGACTGCACCCATCCTCAAAACAGAGCCAACTAGCTCTTTGACACAGCGGCACCAGAAGCTAATGCGGCAGCACCTCAAGAAAATGCCCAAGTGCCTGTTGATGAAATACATGAAGTATTGGACAGAGCTGCTCAGGCTGATGCTCCACATCAACCACCTCTAGAAGGTTCTTCCTCTCATCGTCGCTGCCGACCTGAGACCGAAGCAACAAACAAAGAAATCCTTCGCAACATTTGGCAACAAAACGAGATAGTAGCCCGACTCGAACGTCGTCACCAAGAACAACACCATCAGGTGATGGATTTGTTGGTAGCCCAAGGGGAACGCCTCGACAACGTCATTGACGAGATGGCTGCTCTAACCGTCCGTGTGGAAGGCCTCCGCGAGACCATCTTTCACATCGGCGCTCTGCACCCCACAACCCAAGGAGGACAACATCACGGCAGAGGACGAGACAGAGAGTAGTGTACTTTCATTTATTGCATTTTCTTTTTTGTTGTTGTACACCTTCCACATTCGTTTCAAATCAGTGAGGACACTGCTTGAGATGGTGTGGGAGCGGCACTTTATTTCCATTTACTTCTGTTATGTACTCTATTTCTATTTCAACTATTTTAATCCAGTCTTTTCAATTCAGTACAATAAAGCGCATTTTTATATTCTTTTCCGTTATGAGAATTTCCCCCGCTTTAATCTGTTTTACTCGAGCTATACAATTTTTTTTCCAAAAAACCGATGCAACACCCGATGCACTAAGATTAAGGCCGAGTCAAGGAACCTCGAGAACGAGTGCTAACGATACCCATACGGCTTTGACACCTTAGACCTCCGGTTTATGCGAGTCAGTTCCAATACCTACTGTACCAAAGCCTCAGGTTTGAGCACCAAGCGAATCCCTTAGTAGTTTATACAAGCAGTCAGCACCGCCTTAAGCACATACCACGTGGAAAGCCGATGCAAATAAGTGATCGGTAAGATCATAAAGAAAAGAATTGCTCCGCAGCCATGTAGTGATTATCTACCTTTGATATCTCGGAATAACAAAAATAAGCTCATAAAGAAAATAAGTTCTCTGTCAGTTGGCCCATAGGTTTCTGGTTATGGACTCGGTAGGGAGAATTACGATTCGATCCCCCACAACTTACAAAGAGGACATATCAAAGGGTACCGCACTCGTGCACCAGACCCCGTACAAAGATAGACCGAAATCACTAACAGGTTATTCCACTACGTGCATGCAAAGAGGTAAAGGGCTTAATGTGATTGCGCTGGAACGAAACAGGGAAAAACTTGGTACGGTGAACTTTACGCCGAGCTACAACAACATGATTGGAACCGGCTCGTATAAGAGGGAGGCCTTCGAGAGCATACCGCTTAGTGTCACTGTCATATGCGTGTTGTTTTAAATCCTCTCTGACTTCCCTGACTCAACCCCTCTGAAGATACTTTGAAAACGCAAAGAAAACGCATTGTGTGATTGCATCGTCTCAACTCTTATGCTTTTTGCTTGAGGACAAGCAAAGATTCAAGTTTAGGGGAGTTTGATAACGCGAAAACGTATATATATTAAACGCCATGATTTTATGCTACTAATGGTTGATTTCACCCCGATTTCGGACTTCTCCGCATTGTTTGTTAAGTATTTTTGCAGGTATATGAAGTTCAAACTCAAATGAAGCAAGCCAAAGAAAACAAATGTTAGAAGACACAAAATAGAAGAAAAAGGAAGAAAAAATAGCAGAAATGAGATTTTGATGATATGACGGTCGTCACAGGTCCCTCACGACCGTCACGTGTGTGACGATCGTCACGAGTGTCACGATCGTCATGTGGACCACGAACGTCATATATCCCTCACGATCGTCACACTTGCAAAAACAAAATAACGTTCATTTTTGAGAACGTGTCAGCAGAAGCTCAGAAAATATAATCACGACTCCCTGGATTCTCTCACCCTCAACTGCACTTCCTGAGGTATTTCACGTAAGAAACATCCACTATAAAAAGAGAGCTTGAGGACTGGAATATGGGAGCCGCATTGAAGACCACGAAGTGCTGCCCAATTTACTACAAAAAAGCCATACTTTGTTCCCGCTTTCTTTTTCCTTTATTTTCCTTTAAAATTCCAGTTGTACTGTTTTCTTTAACTTTCCGTACGTTAATCGTCACCGGAGTAATAATCATGCCGACATTGTGGGGGATTATTCAAGTGCCGAAGCAGATTTATTTACAGGTTCATTACTATTAATTAAGTTTCCATTTTCCTTTATAATGTATGTTTACATATACTTCTATTTTCATTCAATTATGTCTGCTTAAAATCCATGTCTAGCTAAATAGTATCGATCGGTATTTAATGAATTAGTAGGACGAGATTCGGTAACATCCGGCGCTTTTTCACTTTTTCAAACTTGTTTCTGGCCATAATTTTTAATCTAAATTTATTAAATTAAACTTCGTTGCGACAACGAGAATTTGTTTATAGTAATCTCGCCACGACAGTGGGAGATTCATTAAGGTATGAACCGACATGCGAAAGTTGAGGGTAGGACCAGATAGTAAAAACTAGGCATTTATTTTAAATACAGCGAAAGCGCTTTAAAAGAAATTAGAACTCAATGGTTTTCAAAAAGCAATTTTAACCCCGAACGGGATAGCGAAAGCATACGTTCCGCCTTAGAGTTGCGACTAGCGTCAACAACCAACGTGAGACAAAAGTCTTTAAACCGTTATTTTCTTCTGAAAATTATTTTGAATTTATTAAACTACGCCGGTGACTTGTCGAATCCTCGAAGAACTAAGACATTGCATACCGATTTCCCATATTCATATTCTAAGAAACCTTTTTGCCTTTCTTTAATTTAGCCTTTACTTTTGCATTCTTTCCCTTAAACCATATCCAACCTAGCTAAACATAGTAACGCCCGAGAACACTAGTTTGATTACGAGTCCTTGTGGGATCCATATCGTTTATTACTACGGATAGATTGTGCACTTGGAGTTAGTTCGGCTAGACTCAGAAAGTCGCGATCAATCACCTTAGTGATAATCAAAAACACTTACAAATTGAACAGTAGTATGAAGAGACACTTTAATTACATACACCTTGATCTTGCTTCAAAGCTTTGATCAACTGACACACACTCTTGCTTAACAGCTTCGAGTGGTACACAGCCTAGAAACTACCTAACCAATGCAATCAACAGTTGCTTGGATTACAAGTGTTCCTCAGACACAATCGTGAAGGACAACCTCTTCACTTCTAAACCACTATGGTGATTTCTCTGTTTCTTTATCTTCAACAGCTGCCTTCTAGGATTGCTTCTCCTGTTATTTATAGCAGCAAATCAGTCCTTGGGCCTGGGCGCATAAATTGGGTTTTATCCATAATAAAACCTCTCTTCAGTATTCTGCGCGCTTGCCACTTTAATCAGGTACATATTAGTTCCCCTAGGGCTTCTAAAGTGTCTCCTGCATTCCAGCTTGAGCTTCTGATTTGTTTCCTGAGTTCTAGCTACCAGAATAACAAACCTGCGCTTGATGTCATATGACCTATGTCATAACATTGAGTATGACATTCAACTTAACTTATAGTTATCTTAGTTAACTTACCCTGCACAGTCCATATTATGAATGTACCAACATCAGACATGACATTCATACATACATTAATATTTTGCCACAAAATGCAGCCAATCAAGAGCACTTACAGTTAAATTCCAACTTTGTGTTGGTATCCGTTGTTATGAGTCCGCCTTTAGCTGGCATTCTGTTTGAATTTCAACTTTTGGTTGGTATCCCTATTGAATTCCAACTTTTGGCTGGTATCCTTTGATGTGAGTCCACCTTCGACCAACATTCTTTTTCAAGTCCCCCTTCGGCTGGCGTCCTTGATTGTGAGTCCGCCTTCAGCCGGTAAACCCTTTGTTTAAAGTCCACCTTTGGCTGACATCCTCGGTTTTAAGACCACCTTCACCTGGCACCCTATCGGTTTGTCTTTTTGTTTACCCACAAAGTGAAATTTTTTAGTTCTTTTGTATTCAATCCTCTTCTACCTTGAATGTTTGAATATCGTTGTCCTTCATACCTTTAGGTTTAAGTTGATTGAATAGGGGCAGCTGTTGCACCCTAAAATTTGCCTTCTTAGTTTTAACCTTGACTAACTTGTGCTTCTCATTCATATGCATCTCCACTAGGTCATAATACTCATAATCATTCATTTGTATTAGTCTTCTGAAACATGGGATTACAACAGTTCTTTGAATTAGGGTTTCCTAATTGCTTTGAGGTTCTTTCATTCAAGTTTGAAGCAAGGGTTGGATTCTCATTGTTATAATCTCTCATCAAAGTTCATCAAGTATCATGTTTATCTTCTTCAAGATTTTTCAAGAGTATCAAGTGATTAAGGTTTCATCATGGTACTAGGGTTTTGTTGATTGTCAACATCTCAGAGTGTTTTCTTCATCGGGATTCATTCAAGGAGAATTATAGTTTTGCTCATGGTTAAGCTTGTGGACTTTGAGGTTTATTGGATTAAGGTTCTCATGTCAAAAATCATCAATTTGATCAAACCGTTGTGTTGTTCCGCCGAATAAGTCTTAGTAGTTTGTTGCCCGATGATGATTACACACTTTCTAAAATTTCCAAAGTTTCTGGTGAGGTTAAGGACTTGGTTTTAGGGAAGTTGATCCATGGGAAGAGTATGACTTGGTTTTAAGTTGTAACAGAAATTGACAACTGATAAATTTAATACCAGCAAATAAAAAAGGGAAAGCAAGCATAAGAGATTTTTACATGAACTCATGACGGTTCCGCAGCAGTTCATTCACAACGTGAAGTTCATTTATAATTGTAAAAACACTAGCATAAATCGAAGAGCGAAATTACATAGTAGTAAGGGGAGTATCAATTCTTTCATTCAGTGAAAAATTACAATACCAATTCGGTCAAAAAATCATAACAGAAATTCAGAAGCTATAACAGGATTTCATGAAACCCATTGCCTAATCTACTCTTCTCCAATTCTATAAATACAACCTACCATTTATTCTCTACACAATTTCTTCAGTCTCTACTTCATTCTCTACTTATTCCACTCATTCTTCTTCAAAATATGAAAACTTTTCACAATCTCTTCAATCTTTCTTCAAGTTCATCTTCATCATTGAACTGCAACTCTGCATCAACAATAACAACACAAAAACTTCACAACAACTGCAATTCACAAGAGTTCACATAACAACAACAAGCAGTGCACAAAGAATTAGAATAAGAGGAATAGATGATTAAGAATGAATAAATACTAGATCACGGTTTAGCCTTCAAGTATCGTCTTCATCTTCAAGCAGCAGCTTCGTTGTCATCGTCGCGCAAATACGGTAAACTCGCTTTGAACCTTGACTTCACGATGTGATTGTTGTGGTTTTAGATCCAATTGTGTTTGGATTCCATTCTGGTGTTTGTTTGTTGCGATCCTTGGCTTGATTGAGTTCCATGGTGAATCGTGTTGAAATCACGCGAAGAGAGAAAACTGAGGTCAGAGGTTGGTTGCGATCCTTAGGGCCATGTTGCATGATAACATCTAGGATTCGGCTTCCCTTAGACTTTCCGTGCGTCTTTCTCTTCTCTCTCTTAAATCAAATCAAAACAAGTAATAAATATGATGAGTATATATGCCACGAGCCTTAAGTACATGGAAAATGATGAGTGGAGAGTCATTCCTTACTTCTTCTAGAGTGTTTAGCATACGTCCCATTGAGAGGCGATCTTGCAAAGCATTCTCTCTTATGTCATAAACGTTAGTGAAATACACATCTTAAACAAAGTCAATTCACTTATGTTAAAACTCTTGAACAAATGCAAATCATTTTATCCTTCAGGATTGTTTGTCAAACCTTTTTTTTCAAAAAAAGCATGTTATTTTCGTTCTATCACAAATAGGCATTGACCCTAACTACTGGAACGCGAACTTAGTATAGCTCATAAAAAACACTTAACAATTCGTAGGTCGAAGTACGAACGCTCTGATTTACTCATTCTCGTCTAAATGAGGATATATAGGCACAAGACGGCGAAGTCTTGGCGAGCAACCTTCCCCCATCATCCATAGTCCTCCGAACTACGTTGACTCTGACTTTCCCATTGCACGAGGGAATACGTAGGCCTAGGACGGTGAAGTTCTATCAAGTCTCCTTTTGTTTTTTTCCCTTTTCATTTTCGTTAGCAGATAGGCTTTAGATAAATACACCCTTTGATTAGAACAACAAGAGTGGATCACGTTGAGTACAATGGACGCGAGGGGTGCTAATACTTTCCTCTCGCGTAATCGACCCCCGAACCCAGGATTTGGTTGCGATGACCATGTCTTTCCATTTTTGAGGTTTCTTCAATCGTTTCCTTTCCTCGTCGAGATAAATAACATTTGGCGGCGACTCTATTTTCCTTCGGTTGTTTTTCGCAGTTACGACACAAAGCTTCGAAAATTGTCTTGCAAATCTAGAATTGGTCTTAGAGAGGTGCATTAAAGTTAACTTAGTGCTTAACTGGGAGAAATTTCATTTCATGGTAAGAGAGGGAATAGTTGTTTGACATGTAGTCTCCAAAAAAGGGATAGAGATAGATAAGGTAAATATTGAGGTGATTGAGAAACTCCAACCACCTAACTGGTTTCATAAAAGATTTATCTAAAATAACTAAACCCCTAACTGGTTTTTTAATGAAAGACGCCATAGTAGCTAAGTGTGATTGATGCTAACACACTAGGAACATCTCCCGACGTGACGAGATGCCTCTAAAAAAATTTAGAAGTAGAAGTCTTTGATGTGTAGGGTATTGATTTTATGGGTTTTTCCCCATCATCCTTTGGAAATAAGTTCATACTCATTGTAGTAGATTATTTATCTAAATGGATTGAGGTGATAGATTCTCCTACCAATGATGCATGAGTCGCTGTCAAGATGTTTAAGAACATTATATTTCCCATATTTTGTATGCCTAGACTCGTCATTAGTGACGGTGGGTCTCACTACATTTCACGAATTTTTGAGAAATTATTACTTAAATATGGATTTAGACATCGAATATCAACACCTTACTACCCACAAACTAGTTCCAAGTTGAGATATCCAATAGGGAGATTAAACAAATCTTAGAAAAAACAGTTGCAAGATCTAGGAAGGATTGGTCATCGAAGCTGCCAGAAGCTTTGTGGGCCTCTAAAACCGCGTTTAAGACAGCCATTAGAACTACACCATTTAAATTAGTTTAATGGTAAGTCCTACCATCTACCAGTAGAGCTCGATCATAAAGTATATTGGGCCATAAAGACCCTATATATGGACTATGAGGTTGCTGGTAGCAAACAAATTCTAGGCATACATGGACTAGAGAAATTAAGGCTAGATGCTTATGAGAATGCCCAAATCTATAAGGCCAAAACTAATAAATGGCATGATAAGTGGATAAAAAGGAGAGAGTTTAAATAATGGGAGTTAGTTCTCCTTTTTAACTCTCGACTCTAATGTTTCCCTGGTAAACTTCAATCTAGATGTTCAGGACCCTTTTAGATAACTAAAGTCTTCTACAATGGTGTTGTCGAAATAGAGGACAAATCCAACAACATGTTCACAGTAAATGGGTAGCGACTAAAGCACTACCACTATTCAGAGGACGCAAACTATTAAGTTATCTTCAAATTGAAGGAGCTGCCAACCATTTTACCAGATTAAAAATAATTGAAATTGTGTCGAGCTACCAACATTAAATGAAGCTCTACTTGGGAGGTAACCCACGAGTTTTTTATTCTTATTTTCCCCCTATATAATAAGCGGTATATTTAAATGTTTTGATCAGTACTAACTTGACTCGTGTCTACTTTCAGGATACATTCATTGCAAAATCTAACTTTCCTACTAACTTTAGAGATGCAGAACATAGATAATATGGAGATCACTTTCAGAAACAAGACCCAAAGGTAGCGTTATGAAGTTCTATTTCAGAGAGAGATGACACTAACTAAGTTCCTTGATGGCCCAACTATGTCCACCCTAGGAATTAGAGAGAGTGTCTAATTTATACTTAGCCAATTGGTTGGGATAGTTTTGTTGTGAGGAGGAGATATTGTACCTACCACAAACTAACCATTGAATTTTTGAGTTCCTCGTTCTATGATCCTAACCGAGGGATGGGGATTAATAAAGGCTAGCCACCGTTAGGTTGTTTGGGCATACCTACCGCTTTACCCACCGTGAGATGGCTAACCTTTTAGGATTCCCTAGTTGCCCTGACATTTTTACAGAAGCACAAGAATATAGGTTTATGGACAATGAACGTGATTACTTTTGGGGTAGCATTTTTAGAGACTCACATCCTTAACCCAATTCCATGGAATTTAACAGTATCCATAACCCAACCATAAGATATTTCCACATGATCCTAGCTCATACCCTATTTGGGAAGGAGGAGAACATTACCTCTGTGTCTAGAGATGAGATGTTTATCATATTTTGTGTCTTCCAATCTAGGCATATCAATGTCGCAACCTTTATGCTTTCTAACCTTGATAGGATTACACATGTTACCCATGGACCCATTCTAATAGGAGGCCTAGTTACCATGATCATTGCGACTATTGGCCCTAGAACCCCACTTTCCCGTCTAACCCCTCTAGGAGGTATCCAATCAATGAACATTATTTTTTGTTTCAACCACCTCCTTATAAGGAATCTAGGATCGAATGAGTTTGAGTTACTGATTAACAATGAGGTGGTACACCATTTTACCTTGCCTAACCATGAGAGGACCAGTGTGCATAACCGAGATAACTGGCTATATGACTTAGAAGGTCAGAGCGAGTCACCCACTCCACCTGAGAACCCTCCAACTTATGAGTACTACCCTACTCCTTTCTCTGACGCTCCTTCACTCGCCTCTGCTGCTCATGCCACACCTCCCGTCAATCATACTACTACACTCGATGCCCTTTGGGCCGAGGTTGCTACTCTTAGAGGTGATATCACTACCATTCGCAAGGATTTCCACGGATTTATGGATGTGACACATGAGTAGTTCGATCATATCTATCAAGAGATCTACTCCATCAAAATATTCTTCGAGCCTAATGTACGACGAAGTGGTTGATCTCTACTTGAGTTTTACTGCATTCCTACCTTACATTTGAACATTAAGGACACTGCTCCGTTTAAGTGTAGGGAAGGAAAGTATTTCCAGTTTTTCTAATATAGGATTTCTCTGCTTTCTAATTAGGATTTTCTGTTTTCTAAATTAGGAGTTAATTTTTAAATTTTTATTGAGCTATTGATGTAAAACATAGCGTTCCGTGGGAGGAAACCCACGACTTTGATTTTCATAGTGCAATTTCAAATTTTCCATCTTTCATGTTTTATTTCAATTTTTAATTTTCATCATTGCATTTGATTTATTTTTCATTTCATTTGGTTTTAATTCACAAACTTGATTGATTTTTATAAAGGCCATGTACTTAAATGATCTACATGCACGAAAATTTGGCCTTAAAAATCAATTAAGAACAAAACAATTATTCATTTTCTGCCCCTGAAGTACAAAATCACGTGTCAAAGGTTGGTGGCATTTGCCTTAAGGCCCATGGCGTTCGCCATGGGTATATCAGATGAAAAATTACGCTTTAAAGCGTATGGCATTCGCCATGGACATACTAGAGGCAAAAACACATTTTGAAAGGTTTTCCACACAAACTTCCACTCTTTTCATCTTCCAAAACCCATTATCTCCATTTACTCTTTTAACTTCCTTACTTCACTACCCTCAAGTTTTCAAACATCCGCTCCACCGCCATTACTATATCTTTAACCTTCATTCACCTCTCATTCCTCTCTCAACTTCACGTTTTTCTTCAACCTCAATACCAGTTCCTATTTTCCAAGTTCTCTCACAATGCCTCCAAGAATAGTAATATTAGAAGTGGATTACATGAACATTTTTTTCTAAGAGGGAGAAGATGACGAAAATCAAAGGAGTAGGTATGTCAAGATGTTCCACCATTCGGTTATTCCGACGAGGTATACTGATGAATCATGTTTACATAGTTTAGGCTTACTCGGTAATGTGCATTGGATGTTAGGTAACTTATGGATGACTCATTTTTATGCTTTAAGTGGTCCTACGCATGTTAAGCTAACACTTGAATTTTTGAGCTCTTTCGATTACTACACGCTGATGGTAAGTCGCAACACCATTGGCACAATGAAATTTAGGATGTTCAAAAAGGAATATGAATTTAGTCAGGACCACATTGTTGAATTGCTACACTTTCCCCATGGGGATGGTATAGCATGTGAGGGACCCTTAGAGGGAGAGTGGAAATTAGAAGTGTTCCGTTTTTTGGAACAACTAACTCGTGAGGCCACATCTGATTGGGAAGGCCTAAAATCTACTTCAATCCACAACTCGGCCATACATTACTTACACTGTATAGTAGCAAACACCATATTTGGCTAGGTGAATAATGGAAGAGTGAATTCCAATGAGCTTTTCTTTTTGCACAGTGCACTCGCACAGATATGAGTCAATGTGACTACATTTATGTTTGCACACATGCAGTCTATTTGCACTAGCTCCATTTGCATTGGAGGGCTAATCACATCCATAGCTCGTGCGTTGGGCCTAAACAATGAACTAGCAACCCTCTAGCCCCTTGGTACACATTTCCTTGATATGGATGCTTACCGTAACATGCGTTTAGTTAAGGCTAGGAAAGATGGAAGGTACTATTTAATGGTTAAAAACCGTGCTATTAGGAGTGTTATTTTACCTTGTTTCGCACGTACTGATGTGCAAAATAGGAACACCTGGATTTATGATCTGAATGCCCCAGAGCCTGGTCATCCTGTCCCTACTAACATAACTATACAGGATAATGAGGGTGGTCCGACAGATGACGAATTTGATCTTATGGAGCGAGATGCTTTTGACCATATTTCTAAATCTGTTACACGTGCACACACCGCACATGACCCCTATAACACTTTTGCAGGTACCTCTTCTGAACACTAGTCTCAAGAGGAGTATGACTATACTGCGATTAGGACAACACTTGATGATGTCCTTAGCAAGTTGCGACACTGTAATGATATAGATGTCGAGCGCGACCAGCTAATTAGAGATATGCAGAGACAACAGGTCAACATGATGGCAAACATTTGGCAGATACAGAAGCAACAACACGATTACGCGGGACGAACCGAGCATAACACAACAGACCTGATTGAAGAGATGACAAGATTGTGTGTAGGAATGATTGATTTACTAGAGTATATGCAGCATGTGGGTGTGCCACTCCTTCAGAATGATAGGGGTGGATATGGAGGAGGGCGAGGTCGTGGTCGTCACTAAGCTCTCCACACAGGTTCTTTATTCCTTTTCCATATTTGATCAAAACATTGGAGACAATGTTTGATTTAAGTGTGGGGGGAGGGGAACTTTACCATTTTTCATTTATTGCTTTTTAGGTAGATTTACTGTTTTCTAGCTTATTTAAATTTTATTTGTTTTTTGTGTTTAGTCGATTCATTACATGTGTCGTCGAGTCTTTATGTGTGGTTTTCAGTTTATTATTGAATTTCCCTAAAATTGGACCCCCAACAAAAAATTTCTTTTTGATTCATAACACGACACTCTGAAAGTATATAGGTTATCACACTTTAGGCTATGTTAGAGAGACTTGGGAAATTTTCGATAAAATCAATATTGTCCTGACACCCTAAACCCCCTAAATATGCAATATCAATTTGAGTACCCATTATGCCAAAACCTTAAGTTTAGTTTTTGAAGTAACCCTTAAGTAGTTTATAATAGCAGTCAACACCATCCTAAGCACACACTAAGTAGGAAGCTGATGCAAATGAGTGTATGATCTCAAACTTAAAACAAAACAAATATTAAGAGAAAAATGAATGAAAAGATATGATCTCACCCGATCACTTAGCCCAACGGTGCAAACTCTTTCATCTGTTGACGCTTAAGCCAATTTGCCAAGAATTGAGAAAAATAAAATGACAATGAGATCATAGTCACTAGCAAGCTTACTTACCATGAATGTGTACAAATAACGGGTTTAATGTGATTTTGCTTGAATGAAATGGGGTGAAAAAGAACAAGGGATCTAGGTTGAGTTATAATAGCATGATTTGGATTGGTTTGCATAAGGAGGAATTTTTTGACCGTGAAATGTAGAATTGTGTCATTACGGTATCCTTGGTAGTGATATTTAGTACCTATTGATCTAACACTAGCCTAGCATCCACATATGATTAGTAATCTTGTTGTGCCTTTGGTTTGTATCGTGCTTAATTCTTTTTACTGTGTTGGTTAATTGCTTGAGGACAAGCAATGGTTTAAGTGTGGCGGAGTTTGATAATGTGAAAATACATAGTATATTTCGACTCAATTCGCATGCAATTTAGTGTCAATTTTATATGTTTTTTTTTGTATTATGCTGATATTGTTTAATTGTTTAAGGTATTTGCCAAAAAGAAGCATTCGTGCGAGAAACCAAGAAAAAGAGAAAGAAATGAAGAAAAAGTGCAGAAAATACCACCTCGTGGTGTTCGCCATGCACCTCATAACCACATATTCCACAATTTAAGGCCATGGAGTTCGCCATGGACCTCATAGCGTTCACCATGGACACGCAGTTTAGAAAAATGAGGAAACCAACTTGGCTGAGTCTTCACCCACTTCCCTACTTTTCCTCCACGAATTCCACACAACCCAGGGACGTTTTCCAACAGCATATCACTATATATTGACCGTTTTCATGAGATTTTGGCACCCAAGTTTATCCGCACAAGTTTCATTCTTAGTTTTAAGCATATATTACATTTCAAAGTGATAGAGCTCTCACATTAAGGAACTATCACACCATAGTTTTTAGGATTTTCGTTGTAAGCTTGGATCAAATTAATCGTGTCGAAATTTGAAGTTATTTTCCATTACGTTCATTGTATTCGAAGTTATTTCCGCATTAATTCCAATTTTTCAGATTCTTTATATTATTGCTTTTTATTTTTACTTGTGTCATTTTAATTCAATTGCCATGTTTCTTTTAATTTCAATAATCATGTATTGTTTGTTTATGTTTAAAACCATGTCCGGCTAAATCCATTTGAGCCCAGTTTTTGAGGACCGTCGTTCTGACGAGAATTGGTAATGATTTGGCATAATCTTCTATAAATTTTTTTTATGGTTTTGATTTTTAATTTAAGTTTTAAAAGGTTTTGCGCGACAGTGAAACCATTAGGGTTTCGAGTCAATAGCATGACAGTGTGAGGCTTGAACCAGATAGTAAAGATCGGACATTAATCCTAAACATAACGACAGTGCTTTAGGATTAATTAGGACTTATCAATTTTCAAAAAGTATTTCTTGATTCAAATGGGTGAACGACAACAAAACATTTATGGTTTAGGAATATAGCTAGAGTCAACAGCACGACAATGTGAGATAAAGGTATTGAAACTAATATTTTCTTCTGAGAAATAATTAACACTTAACATACGCCAATGAATTATTGAGTCCTCGAGGTGCGGCGGGAATGGGGTCCATATTCTGGTCTCTCCTTTCTATATATTTTCTAAACTTTATTTTAATATTGATTCTAGTTTTAGTTTCCCCCTATTTAAAGCTTCAATAGCCTTAGATTTACATAGAAGCAATAGATAGCAATACGTTCGATTAATGGTCTTTGTGGGTACGATATCTTTTAAAACTACATGATACAACTGTGCATTTGCAATTAATTTGATAGACTCGTTAATTTGACATCAATTTTTTGGCGCCGTTGACGAGATCGAGCGTTTTTTAATTCTAAGACGCCGAATCAAAGAGTACTGAATAAAATATTACATCCCTGATCTAAATATCCCAGAATCATGAGATATGGTTGATAATCAAAATTGTCCTCTTGAGAAATATGCTGCTCCATCTCAAGAGGAGCCACACAATAACATTTCACCCCTACCATTGAGGAACATAATTTCGAGCTGAAACCTTTGTTGTTACAAGCCGTGCAACAAAACCAGTCCTCTGGTAGCCCCACAAACAATCCAAACCTTCATCTATCAATGTTTATGCAGTACGCAAACACAGCGAAAGTTAATGGTGTTAATCCCGAAGCCATAAGACTACATCTTTTTGCTTTTTCTTTAAGAGATAGAGTTAGATCTTGGATCCAGTCTCTACCATCCAAATCCATCACTACATGGGACGAATTGAAGAAAGTCTTCTTAGAACGATACTTCCCACCTAACAAAACAATTACGCTAAGAGCCCAAATCAACAAATTTAGGCAAAAAGACAACAAATCTCTATTTGAAGCATGGGATAGGTACAAGGATATGTTAAGGCTCTGTCCACATCATGGACTTGAACAATGGCTGATTATTCATACTGTCTACAATGGTCTCATGTACAACACCAAATTGAACTTATACGTTGTGAAAAGAACCAAGATAACTCTGTATCTTAATTTATTTCCTATTTCTGAATATTATTCATTCCGCTGCTAACAACTCTGAGATCAGATTTCGAACTTGTTCATATTCTAAATTTGTTATTCATAAGTGAAAAAGAATTCACATACACAACTCAACCCCCCTTCTTATGTATTTTTCTCACCTTAAAAAATTTCGATGATGGGGAAGCTTTGATACTTTCTTGGTTTGTAAATTCATCAATTAGAGGAAGGAACCCTCATCAATCAAACTAAATAAAAATATATTTAAAAAGATTTTACATGGATGAAACAAAGCCAATCTCAATTCCAATGAGTACTTCATGCAAGTTTAGACAAGTGGGAAGAAGGAAAAGAAGTTGAAGAAAATAAATATTGAGGTATGATAAATTCTCTTCTTTATCTTATTTCATCCCGTCCTAATGATATGTTTGTTGTATGTTTGTATGCACAATTTCAAGCAAATCCCAAAGAATCACACCTCACCGTGGTCAAATCAATTATACATGGATTAAATTGATTAAGTATGTATTCTCCTATCTTCTTTTTCCCTTTTTTTTAATGTTATAAATATTTTATGTGTTGTTTGTATTTTGTACCTTTTTAATAATGGCAAAGGAGGATAGTTATACTCTTAGGGGGGTAGATTATACTCTCTTTATTTATGTGAGAGAGTTATCCACTCTAAATCTTTTATCTATATTTTTTTACCACCTCCCTAAGAGATAAGTTGCCATCATAAAAAAAGGGGGAGAATGTGGTTTTATGTGTTATGCAGGTAATACTGTCAAATGGTTTTAAGGATGACACCAGTCAAATGGTTGTGTTGATGAAAATTGTCAAATGATGTTGACCTCACCAACTCTTCCAAAGGTTAATGATGATGGCATCTAAACAAGAAAAATATTTCACAATCCTCGTCAATCAAATATGTCAAGTTTCAGTTTAAGGTGCTAGATAAATCTTCATTAAGTAAAGAAACTTGAAGTCTTGAAGTTGTGATCTTGAAGTTATGAAAGATGTCAAAATGTGAAAACTTTTCTTATTATGCACTTAGGGTTTTACCTAGTTTTTATTATTAAATTATAAAAGGAACAAGAGTAAGTCTTTAGTAGTGATGTCAATTTGCATCTGTTAACAGTGATCCCTAGGGGAATTATCTGTTTGGAGCTTCAAAGTCGGGGATGGAGGGAAAAGTTCCCCCAATAAAAATTTGGGGTGGGTGTTGCACCCTAAAATTTTCCCTCACTTTTCCTAACCTTAATTGGCTTGTGTTTCACATTCATACGCATTCTCCACTAGTTCATAATACTCACAATCATTCATACATTACATTGGTTCTAAGACATGGGATCAAGGTATCTTGGTTTTACTCAAGATAAGGAGTTGGTTTTCAAAGAAATGAAAGAGGAGATATCCTTAACATCATGTTATTCTTAAGTTACATGGTCTTCATACTCTTCAAAGTATCTCAGCAAGTTCACATAATCATCTGGTGGTTGGGGTTTCAAAGGGTTGATCATTGTTCTCCTATCTTTTGGCTCTAAGCTAGGGTTTTGGTCAAAGGCAATATGTGATTGATTTTTGGAGTTAATCATGATTCTATTATTCAACATACATCTCAAGGATTCCATATATGCCTCATGGTTTATCACAAATCATTTCAGAAGATTCCAAATGGATAGAGAAAGATTTTGAATTCATCTGATCAAGAAAAGTCAACTGATTCTCTAAGTGAGTCAAAGCTATAATTAATCATATCCTCATAGAGTCATCACAATATCAATACAAGAAACATACAAGGGTTTCTATGCCTATATATCAAAACACAAGGTTAAAGCACATAACCACGACTAAAGCATTCATTTCAAGGTAAGAAAATGAAGTTTTGTCTGATGTAACCAGTTACCTCACCATGTAACAAGTTACATCACTATTTCTCAGCCAAGGAAGGCACGTTATTCCTGAGGTAACCGATTACCTCACCATATAATCGGTTACATCTGCTGTTTTTACCAAACATTTGTAGTGTCATCACATGACAGCAGCTTCTCCTTCTTCTTTTTTTTGTCTATTTTGGTTCTTGCATCATGAGAACAATCTAGAGGGTACTAGATCCTAACTAATTCCAAATCAAATGCCAAGCCTAAGTCCAAACCTAATTCAAGAGATAATTGCAAAACACACTTCAAGCCTCACTCACACTCTAAACCTAGAGCCTATTTAAGTGAATTTGCTCCAAACCTCACAAAAGAACTTCATTGATAATTTCATTTCCTTCTCAATTCTCTACAATCCTTTCCCACTTTTCTTTCTTTTTTCTTTCATTATAAAACCCTCACCAAAGCTCCATAACCAAAAAGCTTCACAAATTGTACATTGCAATTTGTGAATTCTTGAGCTAAACCTCCATTACATCATTTTCCATTATTCAATTCAGAAGTTGAAGCTTATTTGGATCTTGATCAAGTTTTGGAATCACTTCTTGAAGAGCTTTTGGATTATTTTTGAATAATTTCTTTGATCTTCAACTTTTCTTGCTAAAGCTTTTTGGAATTCTGGATTTCTTGGTTTAGTTCATCACATTCTATTTTACAACAGTTACCAAAGTAAATCTCAATTTTGTAGGTTGGTATTTCTTAGATCTAGCTTTGATTTTGCTTAATTTACATTTTTACAATGTAGATCTTGTGTTTTTTGGCGATGGTTGATTCATCGATTGCTTTGATTGTTAATCTTGATGTTTGATGGACTCAATTGGTGTCTAATTATTGTTATTTGATGTAATTTTCGTGATTAATTACATGCTCTAACATGTGGAGATTAAGTGATTAATTTGCTAAAAAAATGCTTTTTCTGGAAAATTTATTTTGTTATTTTTTGCTGATGTAACCGGTTATCTCACCATGTAATCGGTTACCTCAACCTGCCTGCGCCCCTGGAATTGCAGTTTCTCTTGATTTCAAGGGTTATTTTGCATGCTATAGTCATCTATCTTCACATGTTTACTTGTATACATAACAATTATACTGTTTTAGGACAAAATCTACTTGACATGACTTTTGCTCAATTAATTGCATAATTTTTTATCGATTGTTTTGCTTTGGCATGCTAATTGATAATGTTTGGTTGTTACTTCAAGTCATGAATGCTTTTGCACTAGTTGTTTGTCTTTGCTTAAGTTCCTAAATTTTAATGTGTGAATCCTTTGAGCATGACTCATAATGTTTGAAGTGTGTGCTAAGTGTTTACTTTACACGTCTTGGTTGCTTTGATTCAAGTGTGAAGCATGTCTTGACATTAGCATGAATATTTTCCACTTGTGGATGGATTGTTGAATCTTCTTACTTTGTTGAATACTTGATGGCTTGATTTCCTTCCTCTTTGAATCCTCTTTCTTTGGGTCTTGAATGTGTTTATGTTTATGATTGAGTTGTGTAATATTTATTTATGCTTTGATCACATGCTCCCTTAAGGCTCCTAGTCCAACTTAATTTCTGATTAAGCTTGGAGTAGGATAGACAGTGGGCTCTCAATCCTTTGCATGAAAAAATTAGGGTAGTTCCATTTCAACCTCAACCTTAGGTTTATCTCTTGTATGATAACATTAGGGTAGAGATCCCTTTCTCATCTCAACTATAGGACCATTTGGCATGACAACATTTAGGGTGGAGATCCTTTAGTCTTTTTCTTTTGCCTTTTGAGTTTCTCTCTTCTCTGCCTTAAATCATGTCAAAATACATAATAAATACAATGATTATAGTATGTCATAAACCTTAAGTACATGGGAAATGATGAGTGGGACTCTCTCCTTACTTTTTCTAGAGCGATTTGCATACTTCCCGTCAGGGGGCGTTCTTGCAAAGTATTCGCTCCTATGTAATAAACTTTAGTGCAATACACATCTCAAACAAAGTGAATTCACTTATTTAAAACACTTAAACAACTTCAAACCATTTTTTTCTTCGAGATTTTCCTTCAAACCTTTTCAGAAAGGGTATGCTACTTTCGTTCTATCACGAACATGTCTCGTCCCTAACTGCTAGAATGTGAACTTAGCATCACTCTTAAAAGACACTAAGCCAACCGTAGTCCCACGAACTACGAACGCTATGATTTTTTCGTTCTCATCCAAATGAAGACACATAGGCATAAGACTGTGAAGTCTTGGCGAGCACAATCCTTTTCACTCATAGTCCTCCGAACTACGATGACTCTAACTTTCCCATTGCACGAGGGAGTACGTAGGCATAGGACGACGATATCCTATCGAGTCTCCTTTTTTCTTTTTCTCCCTTTTCATTTATGCTTTCCCTTAGCAAGTAGTTCTTTAGATATACACACCCTTTGATTAGAAAAACAAGAGTGGATCCTGTTGAGTACAACAAATGCAAGGGGTGCTAATATCTTCCTCTTGCGTAATCGACTCCCGAACCTGGAATTTGGTTGTGAGACCATGTTGTTTCCCTTTTTGAGGTTTCTTTGGTCGTTTACTTTCCCCGTCGGGATAAATAACGTTCGGTGGCGACTCTAATTTCCTGTCGGTTATTTTTCGCATTGCGACATTGGGGATCGGAGAAGTACCCTCTGTCCTGCGGATTCTTTGACCCCAACCATTATATTTAACTTTTATATATAATATATGATTATATAATTTTCCATGTTTATTTTATAAAAAAATAATTAATACATTAGGAAATGAAGAGTAATAAGTGGATCATTTTTTTTGTTTCATTGTATAATGTATTGTTTCACTATCCAAGTACCTAATCCTAGAAAATTGCACCCAATACATACAGTGTGCACACTCACCTCCTCTTCTTTTCTCAATTCTATTTGCCTCCTTCATTTATCATCTCCATTGTTCTCATCATTATCATCAAAATAACCACTCTCCTTTTTTCATTGTGCTTATGGTAATTACTCTTCAACTTTAATATACTTCAATTAGTGGTTATCCTTTTGAAGGCTCTAAGATTTGACTAAATTTTGGTAAAACATGATGTTGCACAAGATGTTCTAACAATAAGAATTCTATAAAGAACAACATTTCAAACAAGATGTCCTATCTTAAGGACTCGACATCTTGGTCTGATACAACAGGTTTGGTGCAGATCTGTTCCAAGGTTTAACGTGAAATTAGAATATGGATCAAGGAAATATTGGGTTGAGACTTCGAAGCCCATGAACTGCTAAAGATTATAAAAGGAAGACAAAAACCTAGATCAACACACTAATTCTTGTAAATTAATTATAAGGTTTTAGGGTTTTGAAAGTCGGGTGATTTTCTTGTGTTGTAAGTCACCCTTTGTATCAGTTGATACATTCTGGTTGACCTAGCGTTACATATTCAGAAACCTGTAGGTAATGAATTGTATATTATTCTTGAATGAAGCTTTTAAGCAAATCCAAGTATTAATGTTAGTCAAGAAACTTGACTAAATTTTTTATTGAAAGTGGTGTCTTTCAATTGAATAGTTTGATACAGTTATCGGAGGTTGTGACTGTTAGATATCACTGAGGTGATTTAGGAATTGAGATGGGTTTCTCTTATCTAGATGGTGATTTCTAGGTAGAAGTTGCACTGGGTAGGGATTAAGTGAGGAGTTGTAAGCCGAAGGTTCTTTAGCTCTGAATTAGTACTACTGATAGTGAATTCATTCTTGGCTTAGTAGCTCCCAGATGTAGGTGTTGTTGTTCACCGAACTGGGTCATCATATCTTGGTGTTATTTATCTTTATGTTATGTTAAATTTAGTCTGCTCTTATGTTCTGAAATATATGTCTTGACAGATGTTGAAACAACTGTCATGACACTCTAATGAATTTGCATCATTTGGATGCTCTTGTTTTTGGTCTTGTTTAGTTATGCAGATATCAACATCTCGACATCCCTTGGTACATTTGAGATTTGTATACTAGAATTTCACTTTTCGTAACTGCAAGTGCTTTTGCATTTGTTTGTTATTTATGCAAGATGTGTTTTTATTTATTAAAAAAAAGATGCAAAATATATATATTTTTTAAAAGGAGAAAATAAATAAATACTAGTGTCATAGTTTTGATCAAAAAACATATAAATATTTTTTTGATTCGATCTTGGTGGATATCTAATTTTCTGTGGGGATGGGAATGGTGAAAAATATTTCCCCGTGGCGAGGATCGGGGATGGGGATGGGGAAAAATATTTTGTCAATTTTTTAATTTATATTGTACTTTTATTTTGTTTGGATTGGTGCAGTACTACTAAGGTGTTGTTTGTTTGTTTATGTGAGGTTAAAATTCGACGTTGGTACTGATCGACCCATAAATTAAAAGAACAACATGTGAAACTCGTAGAGCAAAATGATAAGTAATACAAGTCACAGAAGAACCACAAGAAGATAGAGAAGAGATGGCAGCTCCAACGAGACAAACATTGGGAGATTATTGTAGAAGGACTGATACTGAACATATATCGCTAGGATTTCAACTAACTAACCCTGTAACTTTTGATATTAAGAATTATGTAATTTCAAGCTTGAAGGAGAACCCGTTCGAAGGCAAATCTATCAGAGATCCTTGGGAGCATCTCACTGAATTCTACGAGACATGCTCAACGTGCAAGCTAAGTGGTGATATCACTGACAATCAATTTAAATTATGATTTTTTTTCTTTTTCTTTGATAGGTCGCGCTAAGGATTGGTTGCAATGCATCCCAAATAGTACTATTTAGACTTGGAAAGAACTAGAAGACAAGTTTTTAGAGAGGTATTACTCAAAGGCTCTGTTTGTGGAGAGAAAGGCTGCAATTTCCAACTTTGACCCTGAAGAGTCTAAGTCATCAACTGATGTATGAGAAAGATTTAACTTGTTACTCCGTAAGTTTCCTAATCATATATGATATCTATAGAACAAATGACACACTTTATTGGAGAGCTAAAAATACAAACGAGAATGCTTCTCGACGCCTCAATTGGAGGTGCATTAAGAGTAAAGACAGATGAGGAGTTGAAAACACCGATAGAGAAAATGTGTTAGAACGAGTATCACTTTAGTGAATGAGTGGTGAAACAAAAATGTATTCATACCGTTGATGCAAACACAACCTTATTAGCTTATATTGAGGTACTTTCTAAATAATTAGTTGCGTCCCAAGTAGCACAAAAAAATGTGAGTCAAATTCAAACATTAAAGTGTGATATTTGTGGATAGGGACATACAAATAGTAACTCTATAGTAGAGGCTGAGAGTGCTAAGTTTTATTTTGCAAATTTGTAAAAGAATAATCATTATTCCAACATCTACAATCCTGGCTGGAAAGGTCACCCGAATTTCAAGTGGAGCAAAAATCAAACCTTGAATGCTATTAAATTGGGAAGGTCATCCCTCATGTCAAGATGTATGACAGAAATGAGATCACCTTGGAACATGAAGCAACCACATAGGTAGGAGATCTCTTGCCCACAAGCTATTAAAGGCGGGCTATTATTCACCCACCTTGATGAAATATTGCATAACTTTTCTCAAAAAGTGTGACATGCGCCAGAGACATTTTAATCTACATCCCATTCCATCTAAGACTCTTTATTCCATCATATTTCCATGGTCGTTTTACCAATGGGGAATGGACATCCTAGGTCATTTCCCCTTGGTGCCAGGGCAATTGAAGGTCCCATCAAAGTAGACTACTTTATGAAGTGGATAGAAGGAGAGTTTGTTTCCAAAATCATGTAGAGAGGGTTCAAATTTTCTATTGACAATAAATTATATGTAGGTTTGGTCTACCCAAGTTCATTCTATAAGACAATGGTACACAATTTGATAGTTCGATTATAGTAGATTTTTCCCACCATCTTGGGATAGAAACGAACTTCATCTGAGTCTTCCACCCATAAACTAGCAGACATAAATAGTCCTCCAATAAGGTTATACTAAGCAAAATAAAGAAGAAACTTGACAACACCAAGGGTTTATGGGCCGAACAACTTTACGAGGTTTTATGATCATATTACACTACCCTCATTCTACCATTAAGGAAATGCCATTTATAGTGGTCTACGACACTGATGCCATGCTGCTAGTTGAAATTGACACACCTACTTTGAGGCACGTAGAGTTTAATCGAGAAGAAAATAAGATAAAACTTAGATATGCAGCTAACCTGATCAATGAAACCAAGAAAATTGCTCACATAAGGGAGTTTGCCTCCAAACAGAGTGTGTTCATAAGATATAATTTGAAGGTGGTTCAAAGGGAAATGCAAGAACAAGACCTTGTACTTAAACAAGTAGTCATACCTAACTGACTGGGATAGTTTCTACATAATTGGGAAGTTCTGTATCGAGTATACCCATAAGCTATCACACAACGCATACAAGCTCTAAGAACTGGACGAAATACTTACTCCTAGAACCCGAAACTCAGTTAATATAAGATATTTTTATAGTGAATCATTTAACGTTTCCAACTGAATAAGGCGAAGGACTTGGCCCATCCATGTATGAATTCTCTCAAAATTTTATTTCAAATTATCAAAGGTAGGGTCACACTCTTTTTCCCTGCAAGGGCGATGTTTTTAATAAGGTGTTATTCCTTTTTAACTATTTGATGTTGAACCAATATACAATGGACCTTCACTGAAGGATCCTCGCCACCTATAAGGAAATTATATGTTGGAACTTCAATGAAGGATCCTTTTACCTTATAAGGCAATTGTATGTTGGAACTTAAGTGAACAATCCTTGCCTTCTATAAGGCAGTTATATGTTGAACCTTCACTAAAGGATCCTTGCTTCCTATAAGAAAATTATACGCTGGACCTTCACTGAAGGATCCTTTCTGCCTATAAGGCAATTATAAACCTTCACTGAAGGATCCTTTCCACCTATAAGATAATTATACATTGGGATTTTATTGAAGGATTCTTATCATCTATAAGAAAATGATATTCTAGACCACCACAGAAGGAACCTAGCAAAAAAGTAGTGTTTGAGGAACTCCTTCCAAGCGACGCTTGAGGGACTCACCTCCAACAATAAATCTACACATCCAAGGAAACATAAACTTTGAAATTAGTGGGCAAACCATGACAGAAGTACAAACGCCAAAAAAGTAATCATAAAGTCTGAATACTATTAATATACCCTGGAGAAATGGTTGTCAATGATACTTAAGAGACTCACCCTCATAGTCTCTCTTAAGGGACTAACTTTTTCAAGTCTCATATGAGGAAATCATATTTTAATAAATTCTTGAGGGACTCATCCTTGATAGTTCTCGAAAGGCTCATTACCAAGGACACCACTAAGATTTTCGCATGTTCTGGGTTTATCACTTCACCCTTTCCAAGGCCCCGTGCTTGAGGGACCATGAACTATGAATAATTTTATTAGGCCTATAAATAAATAGTCACGAAAGAGCTCACTCGAACTAGGTACAGTAGTGTTGGAGAGCACCCAAAGAAGGGTTGAGCACCCGACATAGTGATAGTCACCCGAAGCACATTACATATCTCCCTATAGGGTTTTGGTGTCGAAATCCATGATTTGTCTCAATTTATATATGTGACGTGTGAGGCTTCCGAGGGATAACAATTTGAAAGTATATGTCAAAGGGAAAACTACCTTCTTCGCATTTTGAGGGAGAATCAATCTTCCTCTACTCCCGCGACACTTCTTAGTAAGTGGAAAAAACCGGTTTTCTAGCCCAAGGGTCCTCTAAATCTTAAAGTTGAAAAAAGGATGATTGCAAAACATTAGAAAACGCTAAGATATAAATACATAGTCTTTCATCATTCACGCGTGAGTTGACTCTCTCCAACCCTCATTGTATGTCTAGAAAGTACATGTATCATATTTTTTTAGTCTTTAAACAGATTGTGACACATTTCTAGACCCCAAATAACATTATCCTTCTTTTCACATTCTAAAAAAGAAAAGTCGACTGAATACGTCATTTCCTCAAAAGTAATCGTTAATTTCAAGAAGATATAGCATGTATTTTTGGTCTTATATGATGAATCAATAATCTATACAATGAGAAATATGTTAAATAACTTGATGGGTTCTGGAAGCATTAAAAGAATATCTCAAACATATTTTTCAATGTCACATAGTCTATACCTAGAAACATAATGAAGTTCATCCAACCGTTTCAACAACAGTTGCATTTCAAATCTTGGTGTCATACCCAAAATTTGTCCTACCCTTTTCACTTTTCTTATACCAATCATTTGTGTTGCTTCATGATCTTCCTTTAGATGATCATCTGGCCTTTGGTCATGATCCTCTGAAAATTAGCTCATAAAGGTCTTGTTTATGCTCATTGTGATTACAGGCTCTTGCAAGTGTGCTGAATTCATGTGGAGATAAAAGCAAGATGTGTCCTTATTCTCATGGTCAATTAGTAAAGACATGATCAATTAGTTTCAAGTGGGTTTTAAACCATATGATCATTTGTTCTCAAGCCATAATCTAAGCTATATTATTGATGTCAATACATGATCAATTGGCTTCAAGTTGATTTTAAGCCATATTCTAAGATAATTCTAGGTCATATTTCAAGTTGATCTAGTGCCATGATTATAATTCATTTTCTCAATCCATGATTAGAAGAATCGTTTCAAGCTTTGTCTTGATTTATTTCAAATTTGTTACCAACCATGATTAGAATTTGTTTCAAATGATTATTACTTTGTTTCAAGTTAAACCTTGTTTCAAGTTTATCTTAGGCCATGGGATTATAACTAGTCAAGTTTTGTTTTAAGCCTATTTGTGTCATGAATTAAAAGTTCAATTTGTGATCACCCATGTTTCAAGCCATGTTTTAATTGTGCAATCCATGAGTGGGAGTTATTTTCAATCCATGTTTGGATCATTTTCAAGCCGTGGTGGAATAGTTCTAAGGCACAATTTGAATTATTTTTGCAAGCCATGTTGGAATTTTTTTCCGGGCCATGTTTGAAGTTGTTTGCAAGCCATGTTTTCAAGCCTCGTTACAAGTTTTAAATCATGTCCAAGTTTGAGACAAATTTGAGCCATAGTGGGAAGCCATGATTAAAATCTACGAGTTTACATTCAAGTAAATGGTTGGCTTGTTTCAAGCTATGCTTAAAATATTGTAGGCCATGTGAGCTAACTTGTGCCAAGGCCTTTTTGCACGTCCAATTCATGACTACAACAGCGCTGCAATTCACGTACAATTCACAACAGTACAAAAGTTCCCATTTAATTCATAAACAATATCAATACATAACAATCCCATCCCTTGATTCTTACATCACATGATCAAAACTACTAAGAATTACAAATGCAGACAAGCACAAAAGGCAGTGCACAAATTGCAAAATTACAAAGGTATAATGGATACAATTCAGATGCGAAAAAACTAAAAAGAGAAATATCTGAGGATTACATTATGAACCACCTGGACACGTCCTCAACCCTTCCCCAAAATCCCACGAAGTCGGCTGCTGCCTTAAGGTGCTCTAACCAACTTGATTTCCTCACACAAGTCACCAAACAAAATCCCACTCTATGGAACATACAAGAAAACCATATATAAAGCAACGTTCATTTTTTATTGATACACACACATTTCTGCAAAGAAAACCTGCGAGGAAATACCACTCTCGGAGATTCCATAACCACTCATAAAAGCTAAAAAAATACACAAAACACTTAGAATTTCTCACTGAAATTCTAAGTATCGCAAGCTATACTCCTAACGCCTACCTCGCTCAGTAACAACAATAGTGAACCCAAAAAGAATCAGAGAGGGAGAAGAAGAGAAACGAGCGTGAAGAGAATGAGGAGTGGAAATATCTGAGCGTTTAACAACTGGTTCTTCAAGAGGTAGACCCCGTTCCTCTTTTTATTTCAATTTGAACCTATTCGCTCGTTTCCATGTTACTTTTTGCTTGTTGAGTAGTGTATTTGATCTAGCCTTGCTTGATTTTCTATTTGCTTGTGATTTTAGAGCTAGGATTTAGATTGGGAATGAATTTGATTTGAGGTTTTGATGAACTTTTGTGTAAATTGATGGCAGATTTGAAATGAGGGTAGTAAATAAGTAGGGATTCATGTAGGGTTTTGGTGTTTTTTAGGTGGTTGGTGTCGCACCTCGAAAAATCATCGAAAATACGACCCTCACGTGAAAGGTGCGGAATGTGGTTCGACAGAGTCGCCACTGAACTTTATTTATCCCAAAAAGAGGGAAAGGAAAGTATTGAAAAAAACTTTAAAGAGGGACAAGAATATGGTCATCTCAACCACATTATGGGTTCGGGAGTCGGTTACGCAAGGGGAAGGTAATAACACGACTCACGTCTAGTGTACTCAATGGGAACCTCTTAATTCGAATTGTGATGAACGTTAGCTAAGCTTATTTGTTTTCTTCTCGATGATAAATGCAAACTGAATAGAGATCAAAGGCTCAATCCCTCTCTTTTTTTTACCTTGAAAGGAGTTTCAATAATAGTTAATTGTTTTAATAGTTTGATTGAGAAATTTCGTTTGATGTTGGATCAAGGGTTTGATTGAATTTGCGTGCGAAGAAGGTTAAAAGAGGTTGATAACAGTTGATGGTGAATGGATCGACTAAGGATCGAGCGTTTGGTTAAAAAGAGGTGAGAATCGATTCTAGTCCCTAGGGGTGATCCTAGTAACGAAACCACGATGAAATGTGAGAGTGTGTATGTTAGGTTGATGCCGATGCTTATGAGCAATCGACTTACGGGGGGTGTTTTGAAAATGGCTCGATGATGAATCGAGAATTAGTTTGAAAATGGTTTTAGATTATGCTAGTCCCTAGGGGTGCTCCTAGTAAACAAACCACAATCAAAGCAATACGAATATGTACATCACAATGGGAGCAGGGTACATGTAAGTTACACGGGATTGCACAAAATAAAAGATTTCATTGTCAAGTAGCCCAAGAGGAAGTCGTGTGTGTGCGAGGTATCATAAAATAAGCCTTAAGCAAGAGTCATACAAAATCTCCTTTGTTAAGGTTTCTGTATAAAGTCCAAGTTCTGTTGCTCGGAAAAGTAACCACAGTCCACCAATTTAGCCTTTAGGGTTTCGATTGTTATTAATGTGTTGTGAATAATGTGAACAAGATATGAATAAGATGAATATGATATGAACAATATGAATAATATGACAAGAAAAATGATATAATAATATCAACAATAATATAATCAAGATAATATTAACAATAGTATATGAACAGTGATAATAAGATCAAGATATATTGACGGAAATTAAAGCAAGAGTATATTGACTGAAATTAAAGTTAGTGGTTAGTGATTAATCGGATGAATTGGTCGACTATAGCGCTAAAACATTGTAGCATGATCTATGATGAAGATCATACTATAGGAGGTCACGCAAGTTGATATTTGTGCTAAAACACGATGGAGAAATGATATTGAGAAGCATTCTCCAAAGAAAACACTAAAAGAAAAGCGGTTGATCTTGTCTTAATCACAAACTTTTGTTAATTAATCGAAGGTAACCCATCGTGATGCTAAAGTATAGAAAATGATCTAAAAGATCATTCACTACAGGTTTGAAATAACGAAGGTTAAACAACCTCAATCAATCAACATTTGTGAATATAAAGGCTTCATCGATCGAAAATGAAATGAAAATAGAAATTTGAAAATCAAGATGAGAATGAAAAGTGAAGATATATCGATAAATAGAATCTAACAAAATATTAACAAAAGTATCAACTGATAATGAACAAGAAAGTTCTATATAAGAAAAATTGATAAAATTGTTTAACAAAATAATTCGTAAAATTAATAACAAAATATTAAACAACAAATAAATCAACAAAAAATAAATTAAAAGGAACAAAAAGGAGGATAGAAATAAATGGTGTGCAGAAGTAATCATAGGGGTGTGAATAGGTGGAATCATATGGGCTTTGAGGTCTACCATCCACCCAATACAGTAGATCAAAGAAGGGTGTGGTAAAAATAAACCATGGGTCGAGCCCATTTACCACACCCAAAATAAAATGGGATTACTATGTTACTGGAAAAACGAGTCATACAAATAGCAACAGGGATCTCGGTAAAACATCCAACAACATCTCAGGTTTCTCTTAAATTAAGGAATGGATCCAAATCAAAACCGCAACAATGCAGAAACAACAATATCATCGCGTGTGGGGAAAAAACAAAGGAAATGGAAAAAACAGTTTGAAGGAGATTAATGAATTCAACCTTCTTTCTCACGTGAATCTGTTTCTCTCGGTCTCTCGCTCGTTCCTCTTTGTCCAAGTTTGTGGATTTTTTTATTAGATTTCAGTTTTGATTTAAACTCTCTCTTCTTCTCTGTCGTACCTAAAAAACGCACGATCCTTCGCGAATGGTCGCGAAAAACACAGAGTCGCCACCGAACTTTATTTATTCCATAATGGAATAGGAAAATATCGATAAAACCTTTAGGGAAAGAACATGGTCATCGCAACCAAGTCTAGGTTCGGGATTCGGTTACATGAGGGGAAGGTATTAACACCCCTCATATCCGATATACTCAACGGGAACCTCTTGATTCGATTCGTAAGAAATGTTAGCCTAGTTTGTTTGTGTTCTTCCAAGATAAAAGGTAATATATAGAAAAAAGGTAATGTAAGAGATTTTAAACTGCTAAGGAGAAAGGGGTGGTTTTAGATAAGAGTGCTCGCCAAGGATTGGGGCCTTTGTGCCTACGTATTTTCACTTGAAAATAAGTGAAGAATCAGAGCGTCCTTAGTTCGTGGGACTACGGGAGGAAAGAGAGGGAAATGTGGAATTTTAGGGAAATGTGAAGGAAATGTGCTCGCCAAGATCATCATAATCTTGTGCCTACGTATTCTTGTTAACAGACGAGAAATCAGAGCGTCCGTAGTTCGGACTGTAGAATGAAAAGGTCTCGATCGCACTAGGGCGAGAGAAAAGGTTTTGAATAACAGGTTGGTCTCGATTGCACTGGGGCAAGAGAAAGGGGTAGTTAGTTGTTAGTGTACTCGTCAAGGATAGAGATCCTCGTGCCTATGTATCTTACATTCAGAAGAGAATGAAGAATCAGAGCAGTCGTAGTTCAGCCTACGGTTGTCGGTTTGACTATAACGAAAGATACTTAGTTGTATTCGATAGAAAATATTTTTATCTAAACGGGTGAGGAGAGGATGCTTGTACCACTTTGAATGGATTTCCATATATCAACATTCATGGGGAATACGCCACTTATATCGACTCAAGTAGGTTACGACGAAGCAGTATTTTGCATCGTTCTCAAGACACCATCTCTCAAGTTTATGAAAAAAAAGGTTTGAAGGTTCGCATGGCGGCGAGAAATTGAATTTTAAGAAGTTTCAGTCGCACGGGGGCGAGAATAGATTTTGATGTGTTTTATGTTTGGAGAAGAGAATAAATTTGAATATGTTTTAGGGTTTTGATCGCACGGGGGCAAGGAAGTGAGATTTAATGTATCAGATGTTTAGATAGAGGTGACGATTACCTGAAGCTTAAGAAAGGCTTCTGGGCCCAAGTAATCAGGAAAGCGAGTCAAAGGCTTGACTTTATCTCTTTTTCACCCTTAACGGTGAAGGAATGGATACGGTTCGAGTAGGTTAATCAGATGATGATTACTTGAAGCTTAAGAAAGGCTTCTCGGGACCAAGTAATCGGAAAAGTGATTTAAAGGCTTGACTCTCTCTCTTTTTCATCTCAAATTCGAAAGAATAGGATGCGGTTCGAGTAAGTTAATCAGATGATGATTACTCGAAGCTTAAGAAAGGCTTCTCGAGCCCAAGTAATTGGGAAAGCGAGTCAAAGGCTTGACTCTCTCTCTTTTTCATCCTTAACAGAAAAGGAAGGATGTGGTTCGAGTAAGCGGATCAGATGACTATTACTCGAAGCTTAAGAAAGGTTTCTCGGGCCCAAGTAATCGGGAGAGTGGGTCAAAGGCTTGACTCTCTCTCTTTTTCATCCTTAAAGAGATTACGAAAGAGCATTGAACGATGGAAGATGGTTTGAAGTATTTTAAATGGATGAGGATTACTTGAAGCTTAAGAAAGGCTCCTCGGGCCCAAGTAATCCAGAAAGCGAGTCAAAGGCTTGACTCTCTCTCCTTTTCTTATTATTTTAAGAAATAGTTTTGATATGATTAGCGTGGCTTATGAATGACGATTACTTGAGGCTTAAGAAAGGCTCCTCGGGCCCAAGTAATCAGGAAAGCGAGTCAAAGACTTGACTTTCTTTCTTTTTCACCCTTAACGCGAAAGGATGGGATGTGGTTCGAGTAAGTTAACCGGATGACGATTACTCAAAGCTTAAGAAAGGCTTCTCGGGCCCGAGTAATCGGGAAAGCGAGTCAAAGGCTTGACTCTATCTCTTTTTCACCCTTAATGTGAAAGAAGTGAAAATGGATATGGTTTGAGTAAGCTGACTAGATCGCAATTACTCGAAGCTTAAGAAAGGCTTCTCGGGCCCAAGTAATCGAGAGAGCGAGTCAAAGGCTTGACTCTCTCTATTTTCCATCTTGAAAGAGATTATGTAGGAAAGTATTGAACGATGAAGATGGTTGGATCATTTTAAACGGATGAGGATTACTTGAAACTTAAGAAAGGCTCCTCGGGCCCAAGTATACCGGAAAGCGAGTCAAAGGCTTGACTCTCTCTCTTTTTCATCTTGTATTAAGAAATAGCTTTGATATAATTAACGTGGCTTATAAATGACGATTACTCGAGGCTTAAGAAAGGCTTCTCGGGCCCAAGTAATCGGGAAAGCGAGTCAAAGGCTTGACTCTCTCTCTTTTATCTAAGTGTTTGAGAAAATAAGTTTCGAGTTCGTTTTGCATTGTACGTCTTTTAGAGAAGACAATTGTTTGGACTTAAGAAAGGCTCCTCAGGCCCAAAAAATCGAGAAGAGAAATCAAAGGCTCGATTCCAACTCCCTTTTCATCTTTATCGAAATTATGTTTAAATATGATTAAGTATATTAATTTGATTTGAGAGAATACTCGATATGAATCGAGGTTTGAATTTAGAATAAAGGAACAGACAATTAAATTGAGTTTTAAACGTGTATACTAGCAAGGTGGGCTAGTCTTCTAAATGACCAACTAGAGATAATTGATCAAATAGGTCTCACTGTAAGGAAGCCCAGGAGTAAGCTTTAAATGTTGTGTATTGTGATCAACAGGTTGATGGTGATGCTTAGAAAGCAATAGACTTACAAGGTGTAAAATGGCTCGACATTGGATCGAGAGTTTATTTTGAAAATGAATGATTTGAATACACGAGTGAGCAATAAAAATCAACACAACATTGTTACAACATGAGCGCGGGATATGAGTACGGGCACAATTAATATAGGATCAACCAAACAGAGTCAAGTCACAAATCCACAAAGTTAGAAATCAAATCGACAAAGAAATTAATTAAAAGTTTCCAGAAACGATCTCCTAACCACATACTATCAATCTAACCTAACAAATTGACTTAATTCTTATTAAATTAAGGTGAGGGATGAAAAATTCAAACCTGTGAATTCTTGAGTAACAGATGTAGCAATTCTTCAATTCAACCCTTCTACTGCTCTGGAATCATTCAATGTACCAAGTTCTTGCTTCTGTATGTAAGAGAATCGATTGCAAATGCTTGGAACTCCAAATCCGATGGTGACTTGCAGGTGCTGAAACTCAAATGCAAGAACACGATCCTTCAGGGCTTTGGCTATGGAATTGATCTGGAACTATTCAGTATCCTCCATAGAAGTTGTTGAGATCAAAAGAAAGATCAAAAATGGTGTAGAATGCAGAAACTGATTTCAATTTGCAATGAACAATGTGAAGTTGCAAACTCTCTTCTCTCCCTCAATTCTCACCAACCCTGCACTTGAACCCCTTCTAATCAATATATAGATGATGTTGGACCTCTCTAGAATCTTCTGGAATCATCCAAGGAGATATCGAATTTCTCATGTCATCCAAAATACCATCTCATGCCATACTCACCCCAATTCTGGTTTCACTTGTTGCAGCAGCTTGTTATGATCCCAAAATCTCTCCAAGTGAGATATTAGATGTGTTACAATGCCTTGGAAGCTTGTGTATTGATCTCTCATGTGTTTTGCAAATGTTACTTAATATGTAAGTAACTACTTTTCAAAGCAAGTCCACAAATTAGACCTCAAATCAGAATTGTGGCTAAACCAATGTTCTTAAAATGTTTTTTAGAGTCAAAATGATATATTACATGCCTTGGTTTGGATGTGTAGATCAAAAATATCAATTTCCAACTTTGGTTCATTTAACTTATACCCTTATTTTAGGTCATTTTTGCAACTTTGAGATACAAGCACTTCCAACAACTCATGACCTCTTTACTAGCCTTAAAACATCACTTTGAACAAGTTTGATGTTGAACATTTTCCCATTTGAGGCTTGGAAATAGGAGTTATGGCCTTATGGTTGAAATGACCTATAATTTCCAAATGACCAAAATACCCTTGACTTGTCAAACCCATAACTTGGGTTCTACAAATCCTATCAAGGACTTCTAGTACTCTCTAGAAATCTAAGAGGATAAGGAACAACATTCATGTTGACCAAAAGTTCATAGGAATCATCCTTCTTGGGCAAAGGTTTGATGAAAGTTGGGTAACTTTGAAGCCCCCAAATTCACATACCTCAGATGACCTATAACTTGTCAAAGTCATAACTTGAGTTCTACAAATCCTATCAAGGACTTCTAGTACTCAATTTAAAGCTAAGAGCAAGCTCTACAACATTCATGTTGGGGGTAAGATGAGATGACAATCACATCTTGAGCTAAAATTCCTTGAAGATAGGGGTCAAACTAGGGGATTTTACACTGTCAAGCCTTAGAAACCCTAGCTTGAAACTTCTCAAACTCTCCAATCATGATGAGTTGACCTTGGAATCATCCTTATAGCATCTCAATGCATCACTCCATGATCACATGGCTCTTGGATTAGGTCTCAACCTTGTCCAAATCTTCAGTTGACTTAGGGTTGACCCGGTCAAACCCTAGCTGCACCACTCATGGCTGAGGCTTCTTAATCTTGCACAATAACCTGTCTAGGCCTCAAAGTGATCTTCAACACTTCTGATGAGCTCTCTCAAGACCTCCAGTCTAACTTCATGGCTTCAGAATCATCTGATGGTCTTCCCCATAACTCTCAAGTTAGGAGACACACTTGGCTTCAATCACTCTCTCTGAGGATCTTTTAACTTCTCTGACAAGGATATCAACCCTTGAACACTTGAATAAGCTTCTTAGCTAGCTTCAAAGTCTTGTGTAGCTCTTGATTGGTAATCATACCTCTTGATCTCCTGCACACATGTCAATGAAATGCAAATGATAATGCTAATGTGAATGAAATGAAACACAAGCTAGGTAAAGAAAAGTTGGGCAAATTTTGGGGTGCAACATATATCCATCTCACAGAGTGCCCATAATCAAAGAAACCCAATAGTCACAAGAAATACAGATACGGTACATAAAAATAAATAAGAAAACAACATAGGAAGAACACAAACGAGCGAAACTAACACTTACGAATCGAGCCAAGTTATGCTTGACTCTCTCTAGCATAGGGCTATGCATATTTCCCTAGCAGTGTTGCCAGCTGTCGTACCTAAAAAAAGCACGATCCTTCGCGAATGGTCGTGGAAAACACAGAGTCACCACCGAACTTTATTCATTCCATAATGGAATAGGAAAATATCGATAAAACCTTAAGGGAAAGAACATGGTCATCGCAACCAAGTTCTAGGTTCGGGAGTCGGTTACATGAGGGGAAGGTATTAGCATCCCTCATATCAGTTGTACTCAACGGGAACCTCTTGATTCGATTCATAAGAAATGTTATCCTAGTTTGTTTGTGTTCTTCCAAGATAAAAGGTAATATATAAAAAAAGGTAATGTAAAAGATTTTAAACTGCTAAGGAGAAAGGGGTGGTTTTAGATAAGAGTGCTCGCCAAGGATTGGGGCCCTTGTGGCTACGTATTTTCACTTGAAAAGAAGTGAAGAATCAGAGCGTCCGTAGTTCGTGGGACTACGGGAGGAAAGAGAGGGAAATGTGGAATTTTAGGGAAATGTGAAGGAAATGTGCTCGCTAAGATCATCGTAATCTTGTGCCTACGTATTCTTGTTAACAAACGAGAAATCAGAGCGTCCGTAGTTCGGACTACAGAATGAAAAGGTCTCGATCGCACTAGGGCGAGAGAAAAGGTTTTGAATAACAGGTTGGTCTCGATTGCACTGGGGAAAGATAAAGGGGTAGTTAGTTGTTAGTATTCTCACCAAGGATAGAGATCCTCGTGCCTACGTATCTTACATTCAGAAGAGAATGAAGAATCAGAGAAGTCGTAGTTCGGCCTACGGTTGTCGGTTTGACTATAACGAAAGATACTTAGTCATCTTCGATAGAAAATATTTTTATCTAAACGGGTGAGGAGAGGACGCTTGCACCACTTTGAATGTATTTCCATATATCAACATTCATGGGGAATACTCCACTTATATCGACTCAAGTAGGTTACGGACGAAGCAGTATTTTGCATCATTCTCAAGACACCATCTCTCAAGTTTATGAAAAAAAAGGTTTGAAGGTTCGCACGGCGGCGAGAAATTGAATTTTAAGAAGTTTCAGTCGCACGGGGGCGAGAATAGATTTTGATGTGTTTTATGTTTGGAGAAGAGAATAAATTTGAATATGTTTTAGGGTTTTGATTGCACGGGGGTGAGGAAGCGAGATTTAATGTATCAGATGTTTAGATAGAGGTGACGATTACCTGAAGCTTAAGAAAGGCTGCTCGGGCCCAAGTAATCGGGAAAGTGAGTCAAAGGCTTGACTTTCTCTCTTTTTCACCGTTAACGGTGAAGGAATGGATACGGTTCGAGTAGGTTAATCGGATGACGATTACTCGAAGCTTAAGAAAGGCTTCTCGGGCCCAAGTAATCGGAAAAGCGAGTCAAAGGCTTGACTCTCTCTCTTTTTCATCTCAAATTTGAAAGAATAGGATGCGGTTTGAGTAAGTTAATCAGATGACGATTACTCGAAGCTTAAGAAAGGCTTCTCGGGCCCAAGTAATCGGGAAAGCGAGTCAAAGGCTTAACTCTCTCTCTTTTTCATCCTTAACAGAAAAGGAAGGATGTGGTTCGAGTAAGCGGATCAGATGACTATTACTCGAAGCTTAAGAAAGGATTCTCGGGCCCAAGTAATCGGGAGAGTGGGTCAAAGGCTTAACTCTCTCTTTTTCATCTTTAAAGAGATTGCGAAAGAGCATTGAACGATGGAAGATGGTTTGAAGTATTTTAAACGGATGAGGATTACTTGAACCTTAAGAAAGGCTCCTTGGGCCCAAGTAATCCAGAAAGCGAGTCAAAGGCTTGACTCTCTCTCCTTTTCATATTATTTTAAGAAATAGTTTTGATATAATTAGCGTGGCTTATGAATGACGATTACTTAAGGCTTAAGAAAGGCTCCTCGGGCCCAAGTAATCAGGAAAGCGAGTCAAAGACTTGACTCTCTCTCTTTTTCACCCTTAATGCGAAAGGATAGGATGTGGTTCGAGTAAGTTAACCGGATGATGATTACTCGAAGCTTAAGAAAGGCTTCTCAGGCCCAAGTAATCGGGAAAGCGAGTCAAAGGCTTGACTCTCTCTCTCTCTCTCTCTCTCTCTCTCTCTCTCTCTCTCTCTCTCTCTCTCTCTCTCTCTCTCTCTCTCTCTCTCTCTCTCTCTCTCTCTCTCTCTCTCTCTCTCTCTCTCTCTTTCACCCTTAATGTGAAATAAGTGAAAATGGATATGGTTCGAGTAAGCTGACTGGATGACGATTACTCGAAGCTTAAGAAAGGCTTCTCGGGCCCAAGTAATCGAGAGAGCGAGTCAAAGGCTTGACTCTCTCTCTTTTCCATCTTGAAAGAGATTGTGTAGGAAAAGTATTGAACGATGAAGATGGTTGGAGCATTTTAAACGGATGAGGATTACTTGAAACTTAAGAAAGTCTCCTCGGGCCCAAGTAATCCGGAAAGTGAGTCAAAGGCTTGACTCTCTCTCTCTTTTTCATCTTGTATTAAGAAATAGCTTTGATATAATTAACGTGGCTTATAAATGACGATTACTCGGGGCTTAAGAAAGGCTTCTCGGGCCCAAGTAAACGTGAAAGCGAGTCAAAGGCTTGACTCTCTCTCTCTTTCATCTAAGTGTTCGAGAAAATAAGTTTCGATTTCGTTTCGCATTGTACGTCTTTTAGAGAAGACAATTGTTTGGACTTAAGAAAGGCTCCTCAGGCCCAAACAATCGAGAAGAGAAATCAAAGGCTCGATTCCAACTCCCTTTTCATCTTTATCGAAATTATGTTTAAATATGATTAAGTATATTAATTTGATTTGAGAGAATACTCGATATAAATCGAGGTTTGAATTTAGAATAAATGAACAGACAATTAAATTGAGTTTTAAACGTGTATACTAGCAAGGTGGGCTAGTCTTCTAAATGACCAACTAGAGATAATTGATCAAATAGGTCTCACTGTAAGGAAGCCCAGGAGTAAGATTTAAATGTTGTGTATTGTGATTAACAGGTTGATGGCGATGCTTAGAAAGCAATCGACTTACAGGGTGTAAAATGGCTCGACATTGGATCGAGAGTTTATTTTGAAAATGAATGATTTGAATACACGAGTGAGCAACAAAAATCAATACAACATTGTTACAACATGAGCATGGGATATGAGTAAGGGCACAGTTAATATAAGATCAATCAAACGGAGTCAAGTCACAAATCCACAAAGTTAGAAATCAAATCGACAAAGAAATTAATTAAAATCTAAGTGGTCAGCAATAACAAAAACCTAAGCAACCAAAAATAAAAAATAAAAAAGATTAACTCACAGTCAATTTAAGAGAATATTTTTTTAGTTTTATTTTTAATTAAACGAAAACATCTAAGATAAGTAATCTGAATAATAATTAACGATCCTAAATAAAAGTTTCAAATATTAAAAACGTATTAGTTAGTAAAATACTATACCTATATAAAAAACTCAACTAATATAAAAACTCAATTTTCTAAACAATTACTAAATAAAAAAAGGAAAAGGCCAGGGATCTTAAAAAAATTTCAGAAATAAAAGAAAGAATAATAGTAAGGAATTTAAACAAATACCTCACGTGCAGTTCTTCAGTTTTTCTGAGGAAATAGGTTTGCCTCTTCTCTTGCGTGTCACAACAAAAGGTTATGTCGCCGTGGTTTCTTCTCCTTCATCTCGCGTCAATCTCTCCGTCGACCACTCCCTTCATTCACGCTCTGCTCTCTGCTTGGATCTTCTGATATCGTGCTCTCTCGCGTCTCATATTTTCATAGCTTCAACATCTTCATTTTTCGGTGGTTTTATGGGCTAATGTCATTGTGTAGGTAGAGTTACAAATGTATTTTAGAACCACGACGGAGTCGTCGATATAGCAGAGTTGGCCGATAATATGCTACTGAGCATTATTGGTGGTAGTTCAAGCTTGAAGGTTAACCGAGGTCATGGTTCAAAGAGGGGTGCACACCAACTTCTTGTGAAAAAGGCTCGGGTTGTTATGAGTTGTTTGCGAGGTTCAGCGGAGACTAATGGTTTGAATAGAAGGGTAGCAAAGTGGAAAAGATGGGGAGAAAGTATGAGGCGTGAGCAGGGTCGTTCATAAGAACAGGGATGACGAAAGTGAGGACAACGGTTTTACTGCTTTTGTTCTTCCGCTATTGATTATGGACGTCAATCGCTTGAGATATGACTCAGTTGATGCGGCTGCGACGTGTAGCATGCTCGTTGTCAAGTTGCATTGTTTTGTTGTTGTTTAAGGATGTCCTTTAGCAATGTTTCAAACTATCAAATGGAACAAATCCTTGAGGAAGAGAAACCGCCATTACAAAAGATGTAACCGTGTTTCCGTTTGTAATAGAGTGGCTCTATAATCAATATGAGTCTTTTCGTAACACTTGCAGGTGGCTGTTGAGAATCAAGGAACTTGCGGAATCGAAGTTGAAGTCGTGTTGTAAGAGAAGTTGCAAAACCGAAGTTGTTGATGATGAAGCTCGAGCCACTGCTATTAGAAGGTTGTGCGGTGGCTATTATGTTATTGTTGTAAATCATGGATTGAAGGTGTATGAAGACTGGGTTTGAAAAGTTGAAAGGAAGATTAACATGAAGTTTATGGATCCACAGCGGGTTGGTGACAAAAATGAAGGAGGAGCCTTTGAAAGATGCTGTAAGTTGTTATTGGTTAGACTGAAATCATAAGATAAAGGTGGTTGAAACTTAAAGCAGGGCTAGATTTAAGGTGTTAATGAAGGATATAAGTGAGAGAGGTCGGTGCGTTGGGGTTGTTGGAGGTGAGCTACTAGAGATGACAAATGGATTTCGCTGCTTGTTGTTAATGTGAGTTAGGTTTATCGGAAGCTTTATTCTATTTTTCTGAGTTGTTATTGCAGGTTGGTTTGTGAGGAAAGAGAGAACATGGTGGGGGATGTTCTAAACAGGTTGTTGGTTGGTATCATGGATCACGAGTTGATGAATGATGTTTTTATAGAGGTTGAAGTATGTGATGGTTATGAGAGGAAAACTTGAAGTGTAGTTCGATTATATGATTTCATTGCCAGAAAAGACAGTTGTGACAATTTGAGTTTATGGAGGAAGTCTTGAGTCAAGGTGATTGAGGTACTTTTCGGCGTGGTTGTTGTCGTGATTGCTGCAAGAATGAAGTTTTTTAAGCAAGCAGGAGAAAATGGTTTTGCTTAATGGTGAAGAAGAGGTATGTCCTGTTCTATACATTTTTCTTTGAAACTTTTATTTTCATTCCCTCCCGCTTGTTTTTATTGAAATTTCCTATTATTTTCTTCCTCTTCTTTTTATTTGCAAATTCTGCCAATTTTCTTTTGTGGTTGGTTTCACAGACAGGCTGTAGCAGCGGTACGGTTTATGTTTTGTTTGTGGTCTGTTTTTTATACAGAAAAAAAAAGCAGTGGTGCAGGGTATCAGTTGAAGGTCTGGCGTGGGGTTTTGGAACAACAGGCCTGAGTGTTTTTCTTAATAGCAGGCATTGTGGTGGTGCTGAGAAAAAGCACATTGCATTTGTATAGCAGCAGGGTTTTGCAAATTACAGCAGGTTTGGTCTTTTGGCTCATTGTGGGGTCGTACGGGATGAACAGGCTGGCTATATCACGCGGGGTTGTCGCTTGGATGAGCTGTTGGTGCTGTGTTTTGTTAGAACACATATTGGTGTTTAATATATCTCATTGTTTTGATGATAATGTTAATGAAATTTTGTATAGAGAATTTATATACTCTAATTTTGTTCAAGTGTTTATTTATTTCAAATATCAAAATTAATATTATTTTGGAAGCAAGAACGCCTTTGAACATTACAGAATGAAAAAGCTCTGAACGTCAGAAGCAATACATCAGAAGACTCTGATCTGCTACAGTGACTCTGAGCGAAGCTGAGAAGAAATTGAATAAAGAGCATACGTAAGTACAGAGGATCTGATAAGCAAGTCTGCTCTGATAAGGATATTCACGCTTAAAGCACTTTGCTGCAAACTCTAATAGAGAAACTTTGATTGAGTTAACTCTGATATGAAGAACTAGGAACATCATCAGAAGTTCTGATGCAAGATGTTCCAAAGTTGTTGAAGAAGATGTTGTTCAAATAAAGATTCGTTGGCATATTCTTTGTCATTATCCAAACGGCTCTTTCCTCATTCGTGCATGACACTGGAATTCAGACAAAAAGGATTTGTCATAACATTCCCCTTCTGAGAAAGGAAAAGTCAATAGAAGACAAAAAGAACATAATGCATAGTGTTGCACAGTCTTTGAGAAATGGATTTCAAAGTACTATAAAAACAAGTCTCAGCATCACTTCAAAAACTAACGAACTAGAAACAAATTCTTGACAAATTATTCGACAAGCAACTCATACAAACTTTCTTCAAGCTGAATAGTTTTTATTTCGTTCTTTAACTTGTGTAAAAATCACTGTTGTGATATAGCTTTTTAGAAGCAAATCTTAAACACATTGTTAGTTTATCTTTTGTAAAAGATTCCTTAAGAGACCAAGTGTGGTCAGATTTCTTGAGAAGACTAAGACAGTTGTCTTAGTGGTTAACACTGTAATCAGTTTGATTTAGTGTATTAAGTCCTTGTTGAGAAAGGCAAATCATCTTAGTAGGGTGGACTCGATTAGTTTGAGTTCAAACGAACTAGGATAAAAATACCTTGTTATTTTCTCTATCATCCAAATTGTTTTTAAAACCCTAATTCAACCCCCCCCCCCCCCCTTCTAAGTGTTTTTCCTACCTTCATGTTTTAGTTTAAGGCAAAGTTTTGTATTGATGAAATGTAAACACAAGAAAGTGGCCCCAGTATTATTTTCTCTTCTTTTTGTTATAATTTTCTGTTGTCTTTTTCTAATTTTTTTATAATTAAATTAATAAATTCTAATTCTATTCTTAATTAATTCTAAAAAAAAACTAAATAAATAATTATAAATTCTAATTCTATTCTTTAATCAAAATTCTAATTAATTAATAATTTTAACTTTAAATTTTAAAATCTAAATTTTAATCTTATTTTATAAATAAAATTCTAATTAATTAAAAAAAATAAAAAATGAAACTCTAATAAACTAATTCTATTTTCTAAATGAAATTCTAAAAAACTAAAATCTATTTTCTAAATAAAACTCTAATTAATTAAAAGAAAAACCAAAATCTTATTATTAAAAAAAATGAAATTATAACAAAATAATGATAAATAAATAAATACATAAAATGCCACATGTCATGCTCTTACCGGCTAAAATGAAGTGAAATTTGAAAATTCACCCTCTATTAAATAAATATGCTAAAAAAATGAAATGCAAATCATGAAAAATTATCATTAATTATTCTTGACATTTTGATGAAAATCTAGAAATAAATCGGGTGAAAACAAATGGAAATCGAGTAACAAAGGTGCTTAAAAAATTAAAATAGAATGCACACAAAAGATTAACGCAAAACGAATAACTTGAAAAGATATAGCACTCAGTCAATTTTTGAGAATCGATCGGGACCGGTGTCGCTACTGCAAAAATCGGCGCCTGCTATGACAGAAGAGTCGCCACCGTGCGTTATTTATCCCAATGGAGGGAAAGGAAACGCTCGAAGTAAACCTAACGCAAAGACGGGAAAGGAATGGTCATCGCAACCAAATCCTGGATTCGGGAGTCGGTTACGCAAGGGGAAGGTATTAGCACCTCTCACGTCCTTCGTACTCGACGGGATCCACGCTTGTTTTCTAGTACGGATTGTTATTCTATCTAAACTAAAGGTCTGAGGTTAAAAGAAAAGAAAATGACTCGGCAAAGTATCGCACTTCATGCCTACGTATTCCCGTCTGGAACGAGAAATCAGAGTCAACGTAGTTCGCCTACCTACGGGAAAGGAGGGGAAGGTTGCTCGCTAGGATATCGCATCCTATGCCTATGTACTTTCATACAGCATGAAAGATCAGAGCAAACGTAGTTCGGGCTACGTACGACACCAGTCTGTCTGTTTATCTTTTATCCTTCTGAAAAAGTTTTCTCCTGATTACGGGTCCAAGCGGACAAAAATGACGTTTTGATTGGTTTCCAGTCTTTTACGCAAGAACTGTCTTTTGTTGTGTTTGACATGTTAGTGTGTTTTTTATTTGTTTCAAGATGAGAAGAGAAACGACGTTCTAAAAACCTATGGTTAAAAAGGGGAAGCAAAACTACCCTAATGTTGTCATGCATGGGTTAAAACCTAATGTCTGTCATATTTCCCTCTTGCACAGAGGGAAACATAGATCTTGGGGATAAATAGAAAAGAAACAGATATATACAGTAAACAGTAAACATGAATGAAATGCATCAATACAAGCAAGGCAAGGGAGTCCCGCTCTACCTCGAACCTAGGAAAACAACAGGCAAAAGTGAAACAGAATTCACTTTAAACCTAGGGGAAAATTAACAAACAATACATCAAAGAAAACCACACCCAACACCAGCTCAGACAGCAACACCAGCTTCTACAGCAACAGCTCTGAAAAACAGCCACTCGGACAGTTGATTAACAGCAAAACATCAACTCCTTCAAGTGAGACTCCACTTTCAATCTCCAATGATCCCCAAGCTTCAAGGCAAGCTCTTCATCTTCAAGAAAACACCCAGCACTAACAAGCAATGAACATCACCAAGCTTCAAATAGCAACAACTTCAGAAACAGCAAAACCTAGCTTCAATAGTTGACCAGCTTTGACAGGCACAAGCTTCATCTTCATCAATCTTCAATGAACTCCATCCTCAAAAGGCTTCTAGCTTCAATGCAAACACTCCAGAAGAGAATTGATTATCAGATTAAGTTGAATGCTAAACAGCTTATTGACAACCAAAGGAAGCCTATAAGTGTTTTATCATCATAAGAGAAATGTTCCCTCAAAGTTCTACTTCCAAAATAAGCCACTTATCCCTCCAAAGGAGGGATGTGAATATCTTAGAAGGACTTTTAGTCATAGGTAGGAATGGAAGCACAAGATGCTTTCGATGTTTGGAAAAGGAAATTAGTCTAAACTAAAGCTCTTTCCTATTTCTTCTATCTCCTAAGTCTTCACAGACCATCTGCCAGGAAAGGAATCTCCATGCATCAAGCTCTATCCCTTGTCTTCAATCATCATCCAAGGTCTTCATTAGCTCCAATAAGCAAAACCCAAGCCCCAAGCCCAATTGAAATGCCCCAAACCCCACAAACAAAACAACATCCCAAGTGGGAAACACACCAATATCAACCAAATTGCAAAAATCAAGTAAAATAGTAGAACTCACTATAAAATCCTAGATTAATTTCTAAGGGGACCTAACTATATACCCTATACCCCATATAAACCCCAAGACCTAAATCAATTTTAAAAACCCCAAAACTATGCTCTAAACTGCACCCAATTGTTGCGAAACCCTAATTCTGATACCTCTCCGATCTACCTCTCAAATTAATCTAAATTTTAGTCAAAAAAATATGAAAAAAATTCCTAAGAGTACATGCTTCCCTAATATAATCAGCCTCACAAGAATCAATCAAAAATCATTCACCAATCTCTCATACTAAATTCAGAAAAATAAGGTATCAAACAAATGCCAAAATAAAATCAATAAAATTGTAAAATATTACCAAAAAATGAAAAATGCATGAAATAAATTTTTTATTGTTTTATTAAATTCTAGAAACCGTAAGGAGAACAGAGAAAAAATTCTCACCTTAAAATGTTTATTTTTCAATTTATTGTGAATTATTTACTAAACTATATGCAAACATGAAAAATAAAGGAAAATCTCCTAAAAATGAGAAACAGGCGTGGTAAATAGCAATTTTCTCTAGTTCAACATAACAATTGGGCTCAGGAGGGGGTGCAGATATCACAACACGCACTAGGCCCATCCAGTCAGAAAACAAATGGAAAAAAACAAGGAAAATAGAAAACAGTCGTGGCGAATAGCAATTGTTTCGCCTTGTTTTCACTGGGCCCTCAGCTTGGGGGTGCGATTAGCAAAACTGGCCTAGGCCCAAAACACCAATGAACAGAGAGGGGGGTTCAATGGGGAAATGGAAGGCATGCTTAGCAAGGAACAGCGGGCCTAAGGCCCAAATCCAACATCATCCACACTTCAGGACACAAAACCTAACTCTATCTCCCTTTCTCCTCCTACTGTTCATCCCTAACCCTCGTCGTCTCACCTTCACTCGCCTCCTCTCTCACAATCTCTGTGTTCTATGTTCTGTCTCTCTCATCTTCACAAACTCTCCCAGTTTTCTCTACCACAAACCATCCTCCTAGTCTTTAATCTCTGTTTAGATCTCTCAACCAAACACAAAATCCCTCTGATCTCAATCTATGTTGTTCTCTTAGCCAACAAAAATCAACTAGTTCTACCGCTAACAACAACTAAGCTAACAAGTTCAAAATGAAAAACCTGATAGAGGCGATGATACGTCTGACGGTTTGAGATGAAGCTGGCGAAGTTTATGAAGAACTGGAAGGAGCTGATTCTGGAGGAATCTTTGTTGAAGATTGAGGATCCACGGCGGCGATGGTGCTCTCGTGATGATCGGACGAAGATCAACGAATCTGACAGTGAGCGAAGATGATCCTGAAGATCTCAATGGCTCGGAGATTTGCTTGACAAAAAAAACGCTATGAAGAAACCGGTGACTCTCAAGAACGTGACGAAGGATTGGCGAATTAGACGAAACTTGGTTGGTGAACGTTCTTGAGCTCATATGAATCTCTGGCAAAAACTGATGATGAAGCTGGATGATGAACAAGAGTTGTTGATGAATGTGGACGATCTTGACGATCTATTGATCTGAGATGAACGAATGATGAAGTGATCGGTGATTTGCAGTTTCCGGTAGTCCTGATGAGTTTTCCGGTGACTCCTTGAAAAACGCAGATGAGGATTTGGATGAATCTCTGTGAGTTTGGCAAAATTTGCAGTTTCCGGTGGATTAACGGTCTCCGGCGGTTAGTTGCGGCGGAGGAAAATGTTTCCGGCGACGTCTCCGGCCGTTTGCATGGCCGGCGGCGAGGGTGGTGAGTGGGATGCTACGTGTTCAGCATGCAGTTTGAGGGGGAGTTGGTTGAGACGCGTGGCTGAGGGTGAGCAAGGGAAAGTGACACGTGGAAGGAGAGGGAGAAAGTGGAATGGTGATGTGTCAGAAGAATGAAGTGGCTTTGGGAAGTGAGGTGGTGGAATATGAATGAGGTGGCAGAAAAAACTCAGATACACGCGTGGCACACTATATATACTGACACTTGGCAAATTTGGACCTTTTGACTTGGGCTTTTGAAGATTATGGATAATGGCCCAATGAATGACTAAGATGAAAGGATTAAAATTGATACTGATGGATTAATGCCATTTAAAAGCTAATTAACTAAAATGAAAAAAATTAATACTAATAAAACGAAAAGGAAAATGGATTAGCTCTAATTAATGAACTAACTAATCAACTAAAACTAAACAATTAAACCTGATTAAACCTACACAATCAATCCTAATTAAAACAAAACAATTAATCCTAATCAATTAATATTCTAATTAAAACTAAAAGCTATTAAAACTATATTATTCTATCAAGCTATTTAAATTTAAAAACTATATTAATAAACCTATGAATTTCTAGAAACACTATTAAACTCTAATAAAATCTATATTCTAAAATTCTATAAATTCTATTAAAATTCTAATAAAAGATATCTATTAATAAAAAAAGAAAATCTATTTATTAAGAAACTAATAAACTATTAAATCTATATTTAAAAATCTATTAAAAAAACCTATTCAACTAATACTCTAAAAGGTTTAAAATCTATTAATTTCTATTAAAAACCTATTATCTATAGAAGGAAATATGTTCTAATATTCTAAAAAATATCTATTTAATATTCTAGAAAACAAATAAAACTATTTAAAAAGTCTAGAAAAAGCTATTAAAGCAATTAAACTCAATTAAAAGGGAACACGAGACCAGACTGAAATAAACGGTAAACCCCGGACACCAAAAAAATCCTCAAAAACCACAGTGTAAGCTGAAAACGCCGAGGAGCGCCTGATTTCTCAAAAATAACCTCCGATTACCCGAACCGGTATGAAACGTCCGAGATGTGAAAACAGGGTTGTAATCCCGATAACATCAGTATGATTGTGAAATGCAATGCATGCGGTATGCGAATGCGAATGCAAAAATGAGCCGAAACATAAATCAGATGTGGGAACCGGTTGGTCAAATTTTGGGGTGCAACAACCGGTAAAAAGGTTCATACTGATCAAGAGTGATTAAAATTTCATCGAGAGATAAAACGAGCACGCTAGGTCAAGTTTTAAAAGAAAGTAGGTTAAAAACACTAGCGCCTGCAAGCTTAAACTCGAGACTTTTCAATCGTTAATTTTTCTCGTATACTCGAGACACAATTTAGCCAGTCCGTCTGCACATCCAAGAAATTCATTTTGGCTAACTATTTTGTGAATTGTTCACGGTAAAATGCGTGTTATGCTGTACAAAATTTCACACTGCACCGCACCGCACACATACTTGTCTTGATAACCTAGCCTAATCCTTGTTCAATCCCGTAAGACCTGAGCTTAGACAAAAAAAGGTACAAATCCTACATGCACAATGGTAGATGACATGAATAAAAGATATGATACTAAAATGATGGAAATGCTATGATGTGTAGCTGGCAATTTAGGGTTAAAATTAGGGTGTAACATTCTCTACTTCTAATTTCTGATTCTAAAAGTGGGTTGAGTTCTGTGAAACATGGCTAAATTGAAGAAGGGTGGACGAATCGAAGGTTTGAAGGAGGAAGGAGAGGATTGGGCCGAATTGATTTGCTTTCTACGAGCCTCCTTTGAATGAGGGTGCGGGTTCAGTTTATAAAGATATGGAGGTGGAATTTTGTTGTGAAATTTGGATGATACTGCAGCATTTTGGTTTTTTTGTTGTGTGGGAATTTTGTGTCGTTGATGTTAGTGAGGTGGTATGTGTAACACCCCGTTCCCCAAAACAAAATAAAACAATTAAAATAATCACACATCAGAGTTCCCCCACAACGGGATGTCACAATTCTCATCAAAATTTTACAAAACATTTTTTTCGAATTAATTTTCAATAAAGTTGCAGCGGAAAATGAATATAGTCTGTCGTAACAAAAAACAACATATATGCATCATACATGTCATAAACATCGTCATATATACAACCATCGGCCATCTTCCCAAAAATATATAAACATAATCATCAAACATCATCACATGTCTCACAAAAGTCAGATACGCCACAGGAGCACCCATATCAACAGTAAACAATAACACTCCCAAAAAGCCCAGGTGTTACGTATCAGAGCAGTCCTACGACAACGCCACAATCCAAGCTAGCTAGACACCTGGATTGTCTGTACTTCCGTAGAAGCACAGACCACAACAACAGCACAGGGGTGAGAATCACGATCAAATAATAATGGTATAATGGTACATGAAATAAAAGGCAGAAACAATAAATCATTATTTTAAATACAACACGTCTGGACCTACTGTCCCATCATCAATATCCATAATTCACACAAACCACAATGCAACACATGCACTTGACTCAATAATATGCGGTACCAACTCACAACAACGATGGGCACCGGACCATCAACCCTCCACAAAGGAGCACACATCCACGATGGGCACTTGGCCATCAACCCTCCACAAAGGAGCGCACGCACCGATGGACACCTGGCCATCACCCTCCACAAAGAAGCACACACACCAATGGACACCTGGCCATCACCCTCCTCACAGGGAGCACATCTCCGATGGTCACTGGGCCATCACCCTCCTCACAGGGAGAACCACACCGATGGAAACTAAGCCATCACCCTCCTCATAGGGAGCACATCAACAACGTCCCCCACTTGGGACACGGGTGGTCGCATACACTTCATCCGAGCAGCGATCCAAATCCCGTCCACGCTCCCCCACTGGAGCATGTGAGTGTATCATACCTCACGTCCACACGCTATACAAGACACTATGCATAACTACACAACACACACAGTGCACACGACCCCACTGGTCCATCGCATCATAATATGCATACCTACACAAGCACACAAAGTGCATCGATCCTATCGATCAACTCACGACACAACATATTACATACAATGCACACAAGGCGTGTCGGTCCTACTGACCCTGATATATCCCACAACAGTATATAAATGCAATGCACAATCAGTGTGTCGATCCTACGGATCCACTCATCACAACACATCACCACAACACACTCAAGGCGTGTCGATCCTACTGGTCCACATATCTCACACACTTAGCTCATCGTGCACACATCTCACAAAGACATCCATAATTATCGAGACTTAACACATAATCCTCTGATTATGTCTAAGGCGGTAAACGCCGGCTACACAGCCCTACAACCTTCAACATACACTCGCCTCAGCTCTCCAGCAAGCTCATCATCAAACATGCCCACTAAGGGTCCAAGTCCACAAAGGAAACAACACAAAACAGCAGCAAAAACACAAACTGCTGTCAGGCTCGCTGGCACATTCGCCCGACGAAGCCCCGCAGCGAACACTCGTTGTCGTTCGCCTGGCGAAACCTCTGGCGATGCCAGACAGAAGCTTCTGCCAGCACTCGCTGGCCAGTTTGCCTGGCGAAGGGTCGCTCCCCCATTCGCCCAGCGAATACCTGCGTACTCAGAAAAATCCCATGCAGCAGGAACGACAACCTTCCCCGATTTCGCCCGATTAAGTCGATACTCACGACCAACAACATACTACAACTTAGTTATGGGGTCTGTTCCCGATTCTATCCGACAATTAATCAACTCAACTCTAACAACCAACTTCCGGATCTACTCCGAACTCAATCGGAAATCCCAAAATCCACTCAAACAATCGAACCCAACCACATGCAGCGGATTAACACATTTCAACACGATGATAACAGCTTCAATAACATGCAATCAATCATCAGATCATCAACAATCATTGGGGTTAGGGATTTTCCCCCTTCTCTACCTATATTCATGCAATACCAATTTAACCGTTAAATCCCCCCCCCCTTACCTCAATTGAAGTTCTGATGTTGACGAAGCACCAAAATCCTCACGAATTCTGCTTGCTCTAGCTTGCTTTCACAATCGAGCTTCTCTTTCCCCTTCCGTACGCGTTCCTTTCTTTCCTTCCAATTCTAATTTCCACAAATGACAAGCTTGCCATTAATCCCAATAATTCTCTTTTATTCTCAATATTATAATTCTCATAATAATAATAATCCTCTTATTTCTTTTAATTCACTAAAATTCATGTAATCATATTTTCTCATATATTAGTATTAGTAATAACTATAATAATAATTAATAATAATATTACATTACCATTAATTATCACTTTTTATCATTGTATACTAATATTATGAGTTCTTGATCCTCCACATAATTCCTCAAAACACATCCGCGAATAAAATAACTCAGAAACCAAAAATAATTAAAATGGGTATTACAACTCTCCCCCACTTTAATTATTTTCGTCCTCGAAAATACCTGATGGAAATAACTCTGGATACGCTTCTCGCATCCTGCTTTCCAATTCCCAGGTCACACTGCCACCTGCAGCACCTCCCCAAGCCACTCTCACCAACAGTATCTCTTTCTCTCTGAGTCGCTTCATCTTGCGATTCTCGATCCTCAACGGCAACGTCTCCACAGTTAGATTCTCTCTAACTTGGATTTCATCCTTTTGAATCACATGAGACGGATCGGGTACATATTTCCGAAGTTGCGCCACATGAAACACGTCATGCAAGTTTGAAAGCTCCGGCGGCAACGCCACCCTATACGCCACAATACCAATCCTCTGCAAGATCTGATACGGTCCTATAAACTTCGGATCCAACTTCTTGGACTTCAAAGCACGTTTAACACTAGTCACTGGGTTAACCCTCAAAAATACATGGTCACCCTCACTGAATTCTAACTCTTTCCTGCGGTTATCATAATAACTCTTCTGTCGATCCTGAGATGCTTTAATCTTTTCATGGATCATCTGCACTGTCTCAGTAGTCTGCTGCACCAACTCTGGTCCCAACACAACACACTCACCCGATTCATACCAACACAAAGGAGTCCTGCACCTTCTACCATAAAGAGCCTCAAACGGTGCCATCCCGATACTGGAATGGTAACTGTTGTTGTACGTGAACTCTACCAAAGGCAAATGAGTATCCCACGGTACCACCTTTCTCCAACACACAAGCCCACAACAAATCCTCTAAAGTCTGAATAGTCCGCTCCGACTGACCATCCGTCTGCGGATGATAAGCTGAACTCAACTTCAACTCGGTACCCAAAGCCTCTTGTAAACTCTTCCAAAATACAAAAGTGAACCTCGGATCTCTATCCGACACAATACTCAACGGCACACCATGCAGCTTCACAATTACACGAATATAGATCTCTGCAAGCTTCTCCAACGGGAAACTGATACTAATCGGCACAAAGTGTGCAGACTTCGTAAGCCGATCCACAATCACCCAAATGGTATCATATCCTCTCGACGTATTCGAAAAACCTGTAACAAAGTCCATAGCAATACAGTCCCACTTCCAAACTGGAATCTCTAACGGTTGCATCATCCCAGAAGGTCTCTGATGCTCCACCTTCGATTTCTGACATACCAAACAAGCATAAACATAACGAGCAATGTCCTTCTTCATACATGACCACCAAAACAACTTTTTCAAGTCCTGATACATCTTCGTAGCTCCTGGATGAACACTCAGGCTACTACGATGTCCTTTGTCCAAAATTGACTTCTTCAGCTCATCATTATCCGGCACACAAATTCTGCCCCGAAACCTCAACACACCTGCATTATCCAACTCGAAATCACTACCGGAATCACTCCCGGTTTCCCGCATCAAATCCACAAGTTTCACATCAAATTTCTGATGTTCTCTGATCATATCCAAGAAATCATTCTTCACTTGCAATTTTCCCAACATCACACCACCTGTAGTAAACTCACAAACCATGCTCAAATCCTGAAACTGCTCAATGAGCTCCATCTCTTTCACCATCAAAACCGACATATGAATTATCTTCCTGCTCAAGGCATCCGCAACCACATTTGCTTTTCCTGGGTGATAACTCAAACTGAAATCATAATCTTTCAAGAATTCTAGCCATCTCCTCTGCCTCATATTTAACTCTTTCTGGTCAAACAGATATTTCAAACTCTTGTGATCACTGAACACCTCAAATCTCGAACCATACAAATAATGTCGCCAAATCTTCAACACAAAAACCACCGCAGCCTATTCAAGATCATGAGTAGGATAATTCCGCTCATGCACCCTCAATTGCCGCGAAGCATAAGCTACCACTTTTCCATCCTGCATAAGAACTCTGCCTAATCCCATCTTAGACGCATCACATTATACCATAAAAGGCTCACTCAGATTCGCTAACACCAACACCGACGCTGAAGTCAATCTCTTTGTCAGCTCCTCAAAACTCTCTTCGCAAGCAGTATCCCACACAAACACTTGATCTTTCCTCGTCAATTGAGTCAACGGCAAAGTCAAACTGGAAAAACCTTCAATAAATCTTCGGTAATAACCTGCCATACCCAAAAAGCTTCTAACATCAGTTACCGTCTTTGGCGGTTCCCACTGCAAAACCGCACTAACTTTCGAAGGGTCTACTGAAGCACCATCACCAGAAATAACATGCCCCAGGAAACTCACTGTCTTCAACCAGAACTCACACTTCGACAACTTAGCAAACAACTTGTTATCCTTCAACACTTGCAAAGCGATCCTCAAATGTTCCGCATGTTCTTCCTCAGACTTAGAAAAGATCAGTATATCATCAATGAACCCGACAATAAACTGATCCAAATAAGAATGGAAGATACAGTTCATATACTCCATAAACACTCTCGGCGCATTAGACACTCCTGAAGGCATTACTGCATACTCATAATGTCCATATCGAGTTCTAAACGCCGTCTTCTGAATATCACCTTCTTTCACTCTTATCTGATGATAACCCGACCTCAAGTCGATTTTACTGAACACACGAGCTCCCACTAACTGATCAATCAAATCATCGATCCTTGGAAGAGGATATTTGTTCTTGATGGTCACTTTGTTCAATTGACGGTAATCGATGCACAACCGCATGCTACCGTCTTTCTTCTTTACTAATAACACTGGAGCTCCCCACGGCGACACACTTGGTCTAATAAACTTTCTATCCAGCAACTCTCCAATCTGAGATTTCAACTCGGCCAACTCCACTGCCGACATCCTGTACGGCGCCATAGAAATAGGCCTCGTACCAGGAACCAGATCAATACTAAACTCAACCTCTCTCTTCGGAGGCAACGCAGTAATATCATCCGGGAACACCTCCGGAAACTCGTTCACAACAGCTAACTCATCCAACAACGCCTTGTTGTCAACAGACAGTGATGCAAATAAAGCAAACACCTGAGCTTCACCTTCCAACAAGGTTCTCAATTCTTTACTAGACAAGGAATCTGCCAAAGCTTCCTCTTCTGGAGTAAAAAACAATAACACTTTCCGAAAACAATCGATGTATACTCGGTTGAACTCCAACCAGTTCATATCAAGTATAACATCTAAACCACCCAGTGGCAAACAAATCAAATCCACGCCAAAATCTCGGCCAAAGATAGTCAGTGGACACTTCAAACACACCAGTGAAGTAGTCACTGAACCAATCGAGGGAGTTTCAATAGTCATCCACCGCTCAAGAGTAGTTGGCACCAAACCTAACCTCTTCACACAATCAACAGAGATAAATGAGTGGGTTGCACCCGTATCAATCATAGCAGTCAAAGGAATGTTATTGATAAAACAAGTACCTTTGATCGAACGCTCCCCGTCTGCTGCTTGAGTTCCCACCACTACAAACATTTTACCAGCAACCTGAGGCGCCTGAGGCCTCCTTGGCTTCTCACAATGAGTGCTAATATGGCCTTTCTCGCCGCAATTATAGCAAGTAGGCATATTAGTCCTACAATCCGCCATCACATGGCCCGGCTTCCCACATTTGAAGCACTTCTTCGTCTCTAGAGGACAATCATTGGCACGATGACCCATGCCACCGCACCGGAAACACTTCGTACCAGCAGACGCCCTTCCCTCTCTAGGCTTCCTATCAGCAGCACCCTTAAACTTCCCGTTACCAGTCGGGACATTGTAGGGAGTACCACCAAACCTTTGTTTACCCTTACGGTCACTTGTAGCCTTGTAATGTGTAATCCTTGCACGGTTATCATTATCGTAAATCTGACTTCTACTCACCAATTCAGGATAGCTCCTGATCTTCTGACACGCAATTCCCATCTTGATCTTTGGCCTCAGCCCATTCTCAAATTTCAGACACTTAGAAGTCATAGCCTCCTCAGTATTGTAATGGGGACAATACTGAGCCAACTCCTCAAACTTAGCCGCATACTCGGCCACCGACATACTGCCCTGTTTCGATTCCAAGAATTCCAACTCTTTAGCGCTTCTAATATCTTCTGGGAAATACTTCTCCAGAAATCCAGATCGAAACACCTCCCAAGTAATCGGAGTCCCCGAAGCCTCCATCCTCTGACGGCAATTATCCCACCAAGCCTCGGCCTCTCCTTCGACCATGTGAGTACCGAACCTCACCTTCTGCTCGTCACTGCACCCCATGGTCCTGAAGATCTTCTCTATTGTCTTTAGCCATTTCTGAGCAGCTACCGGATCCAAAATCCCACCTTCAAACTTTGGTGGCTTGTTGCTCTGGAACTGCTTCAAGTCTCTGAACTGAGCACCCGCAGCCAGATTCTAATTGGCCACCACTTGAGCCATAGCCGCAGCCAACCCGGCATCATTCCTCCCAGCCATACTGCTCAACAACAACAATCCAGGTTAACAGAAAACAACTAACTCTATCCTATAGACAGACTCAAAACACACTACATTAGCCGGACGGACCGACCTGCTCTGATACCAACTTGTAACACCCCGTTCCCCAAAACAAAATAAAACAATTAAAATAATTACACATCAGAGTTCCCCTACAATGGGATGTCACAATTCTCATCAAAATTTCACAAAACATTTTTTTCGAATTAATTTTCAATAAAGTTGCAGCGGAAAATGAATATAGTATGTCGTAACACAAAACAACATATATGCATCATCCATGTCATCAACATCGTCATATATACAACCATCGGCCATCTTCCCAAAAATATATAAACATAATCATCAAACATCATCACATGTCTCACAAAAGTCAGATACGCCACAGGAGCACACATATCACCAGTAAACAATAAGACTCCCAAAAAGCCCCGGTGTTACGTATCCGAGCAGTCCTACGACAACGCCACAATCCAAGCTAGCTAGACACCTGGATTTTCTGTACTTCCGTAGAAGCACAGACCACAACAACAGCACAGGGGTGAGAATCACGGTCAAATAATAATGGTATAATGGTACATGAAATAAAAGGCAGAAACAATAAATCATTATTTCACATACAACACGTCTGGACCTACTGTCCCATCATCAATATCCACAATTCACACAAACCATAATGCAACACATGCACTTGACTCGACAATATGCGGTACCGACTCACAACAACGATGGGCACCGGGCCATCAACCCTCCACAAAGGAGCACACATCCACGACGGGCACTTGGCCATCAACCCTCCACAAAGGAGCACACGCACTGATGGACACCTGGCCATCACCCTCCACAAAGAAGCATACACACCGATGGACACCTGGCCATTACCCTCCTCATAGGGAGCACATCTCTGATGGTCACTGGGCCATCACCCTCCTCACAGGGAGCACCACACCGATAGACACTGGGTCATCACCCTCCTCACAGGGAGCACATCAACAACGTCCCCCACTTGGGACACGGGTGGTCCATACACTCCATCCGAGCAACGATCCAAATCACGTCCACGCTCCCCCACTGGAGCACGTAAGTGTATCATACCTCACGTCCACACGCTATGCAAGACATTATGCATAACTACACAGCACACATAGTGCACACGACCCCACTGGTACATCACATCATAATATGCATACCTATACAAGCACACAAAGTGCATCGATCCTACCGATCAACTCACCACACAACATATTACATACAATGCACACAAGGCATGCCGGTCCTATTGACCCCTATATATCCTACAACAGTATATAAATGCAACACACAATCAGTGTATCGATCATATGGATCCACTCATCACAACACATCAACACAACACACTCAAGGCGTGTCGATCCTACTGGTCCACATATCTCACACACTTAGCTCATCGTGCACACATCTCACAAACACATCCACAATTATCGAGACTTAACACATAATCTTATGATTATGTCTAAGGCAGTAAACTCTAGCTACACAACCCTACAACCTTCAACATATACTCGCCTCAGCTCTCCAGCAAGCTCATCATCAAACATGCCTACTAAGGGTCCAAGTCCACAAAGGAAACAACACAAAACAGCAGTAAAAACACAAACTGCTGTTGGGCTCGCTGGCACATTTGCCCGGCGAAGCCCCGCAGCGAACACTCGCTGCCATTTACCTGGCGAAACCTCTGGCGAAGCCAAACAGAAGCTTCTGCCAGCACTCGCTGGCCAGTTCTCCTGGTGAAGCCTGGAGAAGGCTCGCTCCCCCATTCGCCCAGCGAATACCTGCGTACTCAGAAAAATCCCACGCAGCAGGAACGACAACCTTCCCTGATTAAGTCGATACTCACGACCAACAACATACTACAACTTAGTTACGGGGTCTATTCTCGATTCTATCCGACAATTAATCAACTCAACTCTAACAATCAACTTCCGGCTCTACCCCGAACTCAACCGGAAATCCCAAAATCCACTCAAACAATCGAACCCAACCACATGTAACGGATTAACACATTTCAACACGATGATAACAGGGTCAATAACATGCAATCAATCATCAGATCATCAACAATCATTGGGGTTAGGGATTTTCCCTTTCTCTACCTATATTCATGCAATACCAATTTAACTGTTAAATTCCTCCCCCTTACCTCAATTAAAGTTCTGATGTTGACGAAGCACCAAAATCCTCACGAATTCTGCTTGCTCTAGCTTGCTTTCACGATCGAGTTTCTCTTTCCCCTTCCGTGTTCTTCGTACGCGTTCCTTTCTTTCCTTCCAATTCTAATTTCCACAAATGAAAAGCTTGCCCTTAATCCCAATAATTCTCTTTTATTCTCAATATTATAATTCTCATAATAATAATAATAATAATCCTCTTATTTCTTTTAATTCACTAAAATCCATGTAATCATATTTTCTCATATATTAGTATTAGTATAACTATAATAATAATAATTAATAATAATATTACATTACCATTAATTATCACTTTTATCACTGTATACTAATATTATGAGTTCTTGATCCTCCACATAATTTCTCAAAACACATCCGCGAATAAAATAACTCAGAAACCAAAAATAATTAAAATGGGCGTTACAGTATGAGGTTTGTGAACTGAAGGGATTTGTGGAACGATTTTTATCGTGCGGTTCAATAGTGTAGGGTAATGAGGGTGCGTGGAATACAACATCAGTGTTGGTCTAGGCAAGGTTTACATTTTGGTTTTAATGAAATCAGGATGCATGAGGTTTGAGGGTGTGTCATGGTATTGGATGGTTTTTTGCATATGCGTGTGAACATTGTGGTTGTAGGTTGTTTATATTACGATTTGAGAAACTGGTCTCATCAAGGTTTGCATGATAGTTGTGGTTTGGCTAAAGGTGTTGTAGTTATAGCGCAAGGTGTATCATGTGGTATAACGGTTTGTGAAACTGATGGAGTGGTGCATGATGTTGGTTTGTGAATGTGTAAGGAAATCATGGCTGGAATTGGTTGATGTTTTATAGCTTGGAAATGTATGGTTTAAAAAATGTGTATTGAAGGTTCGTTTGACATTTTGTGATGAATTCTAATGTCTATTTTTTCTTTTTTTTTGTAATTTCTGATGGACTTTTATGGGTTGTGAAATATAACGGAATATGGTAAATAGAATGGGCTTTTTTCTTGATTTTTGTTTGGTAATTAAGTAATTGATAAAGGTTTAGAAAAAAAGGTTAATTGAATTGGAAAATGGAATTAAATTGGAATGGATTTTGGGTAAATGAATGGAATTGAATATATTTTTTAAATGAAAATGGATTTTGGAATATGGATATAACTTTGGAAACTTAGAATTTGGAAATGAATATTTGAATAATATGGATAATGGGTTCTTATGACTTAGATTTAGATGATAATTAGATATGAATAATGAATGGATATTGAAATGGAATTTGAAGAAAATGGATTATGGGCTTAACACACTATTTGCAATTTCAAAAATTAAATCACGCCCTTTACTTTGCTTTGACTTGAAATCCAACAAATCTTGAATTGTGCTCTTGAATTTGATCCTTGAATAAAATTTGCCTCTGATCAAACTTGAAATTAATAAGAATAAATGGCTTGCTTGAATGGGCTTGAATCTCATGATTAGAATTCGCTCCTCATACTCATGATTTTGTAGGTGATTTGAAATATAGTCCAGATGTATTCTGAATACCCAGTCACTTGACTTCATCATATGAAATTGGACTTGCACAAACCTTGATTAAATCCTCAACAACACACCTCCTGAATCAATGTTCCCTGGCCTTGATTAAGAAACCCAAACTTTCCTGACCAATACTAGGTCACAACCAGATGAACTTCAATCAATACTAGATGCACAATTGATATGACAGCTCTGCCTGAAACCCAACTCCTCCTTATAACAACTTGAATAAGAAGGAATCAAAGCAACAACATATTTTTTTTTTTGAATAATGGTTAGTGGATGGAAGTACAGATAAAAATTGTATACGAATAGGACAAATTTGGGGTATGACGGATGCCCCTATTTAATTGACTTAAACCGAATAAAATGAACTGCTACGGTGTTTCTTCTTTCAAAGGTAGAAGTCAATTAGATATGAAGAAGACTCTGAATTTGTCCGAAAAGAAAGAAAAAGCTTGGGAGGTTGAATAATAGCTCAATATCGACCGTCGAGTAGACACTTAATAACTTATAAAGGTCGTTATCACTAAAAGGATGATAACAGAAAATTATGACACCAAAAGAATGACAGACCTATCACCGAAAGGATGATAGTAAACACACGCACAAAGATATCTGACACCAAAAGGATGGAAGCCCTATCACCAAAAGGATGATAGTAAACTCACACGACTCAAATTGCTATTACCAAAAGGATAATGGAGAACACACGCACACGGAGATATCTGACACCAAAAGGATGATAGACCTATCACCAAAAGGATAATAGTGGACAGACAACTCTGACACCAAAAGGATGAAAGTGAGGTCACAACTTACTACTACCAAAAGGATAATAGTAAGTTGAATGGTATCAATGGCTGTCATTCACCAAAAAGATGATACACAAACCAAATATCCACGAATTACCAGCACTAAAAGGATGACATGCCTATCACCAAAAGGATGATAGTAGGCACACATAACTCTAACACCAAAAGGATGACAAATCTATCACTAAAAGGATGATATTAAAAACACCTTCGACACCAAATGGATGACAGGTCTATCACTAAAAGGATGATATTAAACACACCTCCAACATCAAAAGGATGAAGAATCTATCACCAAAAGGATGATAAAATACTCACATAATGACCCTTCACCAAAAGGATGAAAATGAGGTCGAAACTCACTATTACCAAAAGGATAATAGTAAGTACACATAGATTCTCGACACCAAAAGGATGATAGATCTATTACCAAAAGGATGATAGTAAACATACACAGCTCCAAAACCAAAAGGATGACGAATCTGTCACTAAAAGGATGATAAGGGACACACGCACGCGGAGATATCTGACACTAAAAGGATGGCAGACCTATCACCAAAAGGATGATAGTAAATATACCTCTGACGCCAAAAGGATGATGGATCTATCACCAAAAGGATGATAAAATACTCACACAATGACCATTCACCAAAAGGATGAAAATGAGGTCAAAACTTGCTATTACCAAAAGGATAATAGTAAGTACACATAGATTCCCGACACCAAAAGAATGACAGATAGATCACCAAAAGGATGATAGTAAACATACGCAGCTTCGACACCAAAAGGATGACGGATCTACCACCAAAAGGATGACAGACCTATCACCAAAAAGATGATAGTAAACATACCTCCGACACCAGAAGGATGACGATCCTATCACTAAAAGAATGATAGAGAATACACAATATCTGACACCAAATGGATGACAGACCTATCACCAAAAGGATGATAGTAAACTTACGCAATGACCCTTCACCAAAAGGATGAAAATAAGGTCGAAACTCGCCATTACCAAAAGGATACTAGAAAGTAAACATATAGTCTCAACACCAAAAGGATGACAGATCTATCACCAAAAGGATGATAGAGAACACACACACAACCCTTCACCAAAAGGATGAAAGTGAGGTCGAAACTTGCTATTACCAAAAGGACAATAGAGAAGTATAAACACAGGACTCCCGACACCAAATGGATGACGGGTCTATTATCAAAAGGATAATAGAGAACTCCCGCACACGGTATCTAACACCAAAAGGATGACATACTTATCACCAAAAGGACGATAGTGAACTCACGCAACGACCCTTCACCAAAAGGATGAAAATGAGGTCGAAACTCGCTATTACCAAAAGGATAATAGTAAGTACGTGCACACACACACACACACACACACACACACACACACACACACCCTTTCACCAAAAGGATGAAAATGAGGTCAAAACTCGCTATTACCAATAGGATAATAGAAAGTAAACACGGATTCCCGACACCAAAAGGATGACGAACCTATCACCAAAAGGATGATAGTACACACACACAATGATCCTTCACCAAAAGGATAAAAGATAACACACACACATCGATTCCCGACACTAAAAGGATGACAAACCTATCACTAAAAGGATGATAATACACACATATAGGTAGCCTTCACCAAAAGGATGAAAGTGAGGTCACAACTTACTATTACCAAAAGGATAACAGCAAGCAAAACGACATTAAAGGTTATCATTCACTAAAAGGATGATACACAGACCAAAAGATTACAGATCGTCGGCACAAAAGTATGATGGTAAAATCAAACACGCAAGTCGCTACCACCAAAAGAATGATAGAAACTTCCCACATAAAGAAATTACCAACACCAAAAGGATGAAGGTTAGGTTGAATTGACAGGGTTTGGCTACCACCAAAAGGATGATAGAGAGGCAATTGATAAAAGGTCAAGCTTGCTGGAGATATGATAAGTGAGGCTTACTTGAAGACATTAACAAAAGGTTGAAGCAAAGAAATAACTAAGGAACACCATCCTTATCAACAAAAGGTTGAAAGGAGCCAACTCACTGGGGAACACCCAAGAGGAAAGTTGAATTTTGAAACAAATCAACAGGGGACGTCCACTGACTCGGAGAAATGCTGCTGGTTGAGCTGTAGATTACAACATCATCAAAAAAAGGTTGAGAAACATAATTCAATGAGGAACTCCCACTGACTTGCTTGGAGATCACAGTTTCATCAACAAAAGGTTAAGGTAACTTCATGAGGAGCACCCATGAACTTGAAGCAAATGCCCCTGACTGGGCTGAGATTTGCATTTGAAATTCTTATATCAACAAAAAGGTTGAACCACTTCATGAGGAACGCCCACAAATTTGAAGATTCCACTTCTTGGGTTAAAGATCGCCTTGGAATCTTGGGATTGATCCTGGACCTTGACTATGCATATATGAATGATTTATTTTATAAAGATGCTCTATATCTAATGGAAATGTATATGCAAATACTGGCGTGCAGAGATGCAAGTGCTGGGGAAATATGATTTGCTTTGTGTATGCATATGATGCTCATGATGCTTATGATGTCGAATGTGATGCATATGATGTGTATGATGCATATGATTGCAGACAAGTGTTTGGATATGTTTGATGAAGGTGCCAACATGGTGGATATTTGGCAGTTGCCAATGCGGATTAGACTTTGGGTGGTGGGAGAGATTGATTTCCTCGACACTCAGTTTGCTGAAGGCGCCATGATTGACGCAGACGAAGATGCTCCTGATACCCCAAGTCTGATCACTCGTTGATAAGTTGTGGTGTTCGCTTCTGAGAGAACCACAACTCTGTACTTGAGGGTCAGGATGACTTGGAGATGAGCATAGCGACGTGATCAACACATGGAACTGTGTTCTTGCTCTGAACTTGATAATTGCTACTGTCTGGAAAGATTTGTTTGCTCAACTTGAAAGTACAGAGAGGATCTGCCTTCTGCAACCTGTTTTTTCCCTAGCCTGAACATGGTAATAGTCTGCCCCTGATTAACCAGTTCTGAAGTGATTTGACCTTTGGAAGCTGAGCTTTGAGATGACATGCCCCTGATTGAGCTATTGAAGGAGTTTCCCCTAATTGAGGGTCTGAGGTAATATTGATTCGGGTTGGCACCGCTAAAAGTTCAAGTTCCTCTTTGATTTCCCCTTGTTGGAGTGTCTTTGATGTCAAGAACTGATTTGCAGTTAAAATTGCATATTTACAAATGGTAATGTTAATACAATGCTCATGCAAGTTTTGAAACAGAGTCATTTATTGGAGTGTCGTGACTATGAGACGAATGGACCATTAGTCCAGACGTTTTGCTGATTTTGCTAGTGTGTGTGAAAGATATAGCAAGGAAAATGACACCAATGCTAAAGATTAGAAAATATGTGGGGAGTTAGTCTACACAACCTTGCAATAGTATGCTTTCAAAATAAATCTCGCCTCAATTATGTCTTTTGAGGGTTGTAACATGGTCTGGTTCACGATTATGAAACAAAGGATAGAAGGCTCAAAACTCAGTTTTACCCACCCCTTCTTTGTTATGACCTCTAGTCCTACATTCAGATAACTCTGCACAGGTTTGTCTTTCAAAAGGGTTGACGATGTAAAATGATAATTCAAGGTTTGCTCGAAATGGCAGTCACCTTATTTTGCTTTTTGATGGATGTCAGTGACCTTTTTGATTTTGACATGGTGGTCACTGAATATTATTTTGTTTTTGCTGAGGTTTTAAGGGCCTCTTTTGTTTTGTTTTGATCCCTAACTTTTGCATGGGCTGATTTCGCTTTTCAAGTCCATTGGGATAGCATCGGTTCTTGCTTAAGTATCCTTTGAGGCACTCGACTTAGCAGGCTTTTGATAATTTTAAATTTTTTTAGGATTGTGACTGCCAAATCATGGGTTATTAAAGAATAACCGTCATGTATTTAGGATTCTGCGTTGTGATTGGAGTGTGTTATTGGATTAAGTGAACACTACCCTGCCCCAAGTTGAGTATAAGGGTTTGAATATCTGAGGGAAACTCTTACTTCTTGGCTCAAAGTGGTTAAATAGGGATTAACTCCTTGTCTCTCTAGTGTTTGGGGAATTGAAACAATGCATGTATATCATCGGCAGGATTTTATCCGAAAGCATACGGTTTGCAATAATGGGTATTTCGTTGTCATCATCCTCCCTCCAATCATTGTTAAACAACAGTTTGATAAAGAGAGTGAAGTGGATAAATGTGCGTCTGTGCTTTGCAGTATATGGAAATAATGAGTGAATATGACATAATTGATTCAAAACATGCATAACCACTGCATTAATAAAACCAAATACGAATGGCAATGTTCAAAGCATACAGTACTTAAAAAAACAAAGACAAAATACAAGAATGTAAATGACAGGATTGCAATAGGACTGCCTTCTTCAGGGAGATGAACTTGACTTGACTTGACTTGATTTGATGCTGGAACTAGTTCGGCGGTGGCATAGGATTGTTGATGACATTTGGAGACTTCCCATTAAATGTGAGAGCTTTCTTATCAACCAGATCTTGAATTTTGTGTTTGAAGGCTTTGCAGTCCTCAATAGTCTGCCCTGGAGCGCCCTTATGAAACTCGTAATGGGCATTAACATCATAGTCTAGAGGAATGACAGTCATAAAAGCTAGGTCTCTCGGAGTAATCGCTCCTTTCTCCATCAATCCAACGAAGATCTAGGCGTATGTCATTGGTAGACGATCAAAGTTCCTATCTGGCCTCCCTGTCCTCTGTTGATTGGGTTGACGTTGTTGTTGAAAAGCTCATTGTTGTTGATTCTGAGGAGGATACTGATACCCCTATTAATTATAGAACGGTTACTGAGGAGCCTATTGCTGAGGCATTTGAGTTTGAACAGCTTGAACAGCTGGCTGATAAGGCATTGGAGCGCATTGCACAACAGCAACATACAAATACTGAAAGTAAGGAACTTGATAAGGCATTGGAGCAGAAGCTTGTTGAGGAATTTTCCCTTTCTGAGCAGAGATGGGGTTTGTTTCGCCATCCTTCTTCTTGTACCCGTTGAAAGGCTTTTTAGCTCTAATCTGACTACTAGAACCTCCTTGGATTTTTCCTCTCTTCAGCCCCTCTTTGATTCTCTCACCGATGATCACCAAGTCAAAGAATCCAGTAGAAACACTACCAATCAGCTTCTCGTAGTATTGGCCTTGCAAGGTACCCATGAAGATGACAATCAGCTCACGATCAACAAGAGGTGGATGTAGCCTTACAGCTAGCTCTCTCCATCATTATGCATACTCTTTAAAGGATTTGTTGTCCTTTTGAGCCATACTCTGAAGTTGAGTATGATTCGGAGCAAGGTCGGTGTTGTATTTGTACTTCTTGACAAACACGTCAGCTAGATCAGCCTAAGTGTTATGCTTCAGCTGCATATACCATTCAAGAAAAGCTCCAGATAAGCTGTCTTGGAAGCAATGAATCATCAGTTTTTCATCCCTGGCGTAGGCAGTTGTTGCAGTGAGAATAGGATATCAAATTATTGATTAATTCGAATCACAATATTAATTCACAAACAGTCTTTGATTTATCCGAAGGAAAGGTTAAAAAAAGGAAAAACCTATTTTGCATCGTAAATACAATGCGGGGAGAGATCTAGGGTTCGAGGGTTGGTTAAGTTTAGGGAAGGTATTAGCATCCTAAACTTCTGTAGTCCTCTACAGGAACCTCTTGTTTTAAAATGTGCTATTGCTAATGGTTATCTGCTTAGGGGTAATGCTAAGGGTTAAAGGGTAAAAAGAAGGACCTGAGGGGTTAGTCCTAAGTATACTCGCCAAGACTCGCATCTTGTGCCTACGTATCCGAGGTAGGGATAGAATCAGAGCAATCGTAGTTCCCCTCACAGAGGGAGGAAGAGGAACTTCTTGACTGTGGTCAAGGTTCCAGGGGGAAGTAAACGTTCATAGGGAAGCGCTTACGTGGAGTGTGGTGACTCCTATTTCTACGTTAAAGAGTGAATTGAAAAAGGGTGTAGTAAGTATTCCACGACGGGAACTTACATGGAGTGCGGCGACTCCTGATCCTAAGGCTAGGATGAAAGGGGTGGATGTCCACGGCGAGACGCCTAAGCATGAGTATAGCGACTCAGATCCTAAGGCTAGGATAGAGAGAGGGTGAAGGCATATTGACACGGCGGTCAAATAGTTAAACCTTTTCTTCGGAGGGGATAAGCGGAGAATAATAAACAGTGAAAATTGAAAAGCAGTGAAGAAACATAGAATAATGGAATATACAATAAGCAATGATAGAGATTGAATTGACATGAGAAATTGACAAAATATAATGTTAGATAATGATTGTGGTGTGAACAGTTAAGTGACACTAGGGATAGAACTGTAATTGAGCAAGCAAATTAGAAGTTAAAAGTTTTTAATTATTTGAGGATTTTATATAATTAGAAAAAGTGTTTGAAAAAAATGTTAGAAATTTTGATTAAAAACAGTATTAGAATTTTAATTTAAAGAAAAATATAGACTTTTAAAATAAAAAAGAAAGTGTTAGGGTTTTAAATTGAAAAAAAGTGTTACAAATTTTTAAATTAAAAATGTTAGAATTCAAATTTTTAAAAAAGTAAGAATTTTAAAATTAAAAACGTTAGGAGTTTTCAAATTAAAAAAAAGGTTAGAATTTAAATTAGAATTTTAAATTAAAAAGGAGTTAATGTTAATAAAAAATGTTAAATTTTATTTTTTAAAAAAGGTTAATTTTAATTAAAAAATGTTAGATTTTAATTTTAAGAAAAGGTTAATTTTTAATTAAAAAAAAGGAAGATTTAGATTCATTTTTAAAAAGGGTTAACAATTTAATTTAATATCAAAAAAACAAAATAAAATAAATAAAATAATAAAAAAAGAAGGAAATGGGTCGGGCCTGGGTGGTCAGGCCCTAGGACCCGACCCGGTTTGATATAAAAGGAGAGGGGATTGGGAAATTAGGGTTTTAACCCTAATTCCCATCACCAGCCGTGGCGGCCCCCTTTGTAGCATTATCTCTGAACTATTCTCTTTTCTTTCTCTACTCTCAGCCGCGATTTCTTTTCTCTCTATCTCCCATGGCCGTGATTTTCTTTCTTCTTCTCCTGTAAAAAAAAAAGAACAAACCAAACACAATGGTGTTAGTGACGGTGGCTTACGGCTTAACGGGTTTGGTGGATTTCCGTCCATTTTTGTCGTGAACTTTTTTTGTCCCTTTTGGGATGATGGATTTTCGTTATGGCTTATGGCCAGTGATGAGTTACTCTGAGGCCTTATGGTTTTCAAATTCGCGGATGAGGGTTTTGGATGTTTGATGCGATTTGCCGTTTTTCGTTCTTGAGGGTTTTTGGTCGTCGCTGTGATGATTTTATTTTGGCTTTTCCGTTTGTTTTAGGCTTCCCCCTTGTGATGAACCTCTGAAGCTTCTACTTATACACTTGTTTTTTTTCTTCTTAAAACCTGATGGAGATTTGATTTGATCATTTGAAACGTTTTGGATTTGATTGTGATGCTATAATATCTGATTTTTCGTCTTTGATTTGTCAGATTTTTCCTTTTTCAGATTTGGATGGATTTTAGCGATGATGATGATATTCTGATATTCTGATTTTCTGGGTTGTCCATTGAATGAAATCCATTTCCGTGACTTTTTTATTGATGGTGGCTGGATTTTCTTAAAGGCATGTTTGGACGGAAAAATCACTTTTTCTAAAAAAATCTTTTCCTCTTGTTTTTCAGATACGAACAGAATGGTGCCTGATTTTAACCTGAGGTTGTCGGAAAAGAAACGGGGGGTTTGGCAGCAAATTTGCTGCCCCTCCCGAACCCGATGATGAAATTATTCTGAGGGTCCAAAATTAAAATTGAAAATCCTTTTCTATCAATGATTATATCTTCCAACCACTTTGCAATTTTTGCAGGTTTTTGCGATTAAGGTACGGAGCCTGAAGAACTTGGAAGCTTGAAGAAATTAGTCTTAGGATTTAGAAATTAGGACTTGTAAAGAATGTAACTTCAAAATTTGATGTAATTCAAATATTGTAATGGAAATTGGCCTTGAACAATTTAAATAAATTCAATCTTTTAATAAAATGTGAACTTACTTCTTCCGAATTTACTTCCACCATATCTCGTTACGAACAGACTTTAAACTTTGCGTTTCTCATATGAGGCTTATGAAAACTTGTAATTATTTAAAACCAGATGACGCCTATTATGAATCTGACGCAAACCTCCAATCCTGACCCAAACCCTAACCAGAGAAGAATCAAAATCGTAGCTTGCATCTTGAATTCTCTTTAAAATTGGTATTCATATTCATATCAGCTTGAACTCAACAAAAGAAATGACAATCTTGTTTCGGACCCCAATCCTCTGAATCCACAAGTTTACCATTAAATCGCACACTCTGAACTGTTGGAGCTTAGAACCCTGCTCATATGAAATTCCGAATCTTGGCAACCGAGACGAGAACCTTCACATCGAGGCCTAGGACGATGTTAATGACAAATTCGTAAAAGTTTAGGATCTTTATGTCCATGTAGATTCAAACTGACTTGACAGATGCACAAGATCATTTTTGAATCACCTAAAAAAATGAACAACTAAGAAAATTGGTTAGCGGTTAGTTGAAACGAAAGATGGACTAAAATCAAATGTTCAACGAATCTAAGGGTAAATTTGGGGTATGGCAGCAGCCATCTTGCGACAATACATCTTCAGATGGATGTTTGAACAACTGAGACCCTTGTACTTCGAGAGTTCTGGCACTTTTAACTTGGGAGGAATGACGAAATCTGGCACCAAGCACATTTCCAGAGCATTCAAAGAAGTTGAGTTGTGCCCCTCCATGACTCGGAGCTTTTCAGCTAGATCACGACACATTTTGATAGCTTCAGAATTCTGAGCAGCAGTAGGATTGGGAATGGGGATAACAACATGATAGTTTTGCACATGATCATACTGATCTAGCAGATTCTCTTCAGCATGAGGAATGGGGATCTGAACGACAACAGGTTGGGCTTGCGGGAAGGCTCCAACAGTAACTCCAGGTGTTGGGAGTGGTTGAGAAGTGACTCCTTCAGCTGCGAGAAGGAATTTCATCAGTATCCCATAATTGATAGGATTAGGAACAGGAACTAAGAGTCTTGAGGTAGATCCTTGCATATGACCGTTGTTGTGGGTGGCAACAACTTCACACAGTTCTTCCTCCTTTCGGGTTGTAGTGATGGCTTCGAGAATCTGGTCAATCTTTCCCTTGAGGGAGCTCAATTCCTCACTGAAGGCAGCTTTCTCTTTTTGAATTTGCTCCATCATGCATCTAGTGTTGGCTCGTGTTACGCACTGGTGCCGAGGAATCACCTTGATTTATTGGAGAAGAAGGAAGGAGAAATAAGTTTATGCTATTGAAATGAAATGCAAGATGCATAAATGATGCAATGCAATGACATGTATGCAATATGTAAGATGCAAGATCTAGGATCACAGGATAAACAAGTTCAAATAGTTCTGATGTTGGCAGGAGGAACGGGTCAAGAACCACAGTCATTGATCAAAGAAACCCCACAGGTAGCGTTCTAAAAAGGGTAAGTTCCTAGATTCATGGATATCTTTCAAAGATATTATATCCATGACAAAGCCTCATCATGAAAATAATATCCTCGAAAGGATCTCCTCTAGGTGAGGTTTTCGTATCTTCCCCACGAGAAAGACTCCTCTGAGGCGTCCACTACACAACCATCGATACACAGGTTCTAAGACAGGTTCTCAGAGTCATAGATCGAGGTTGAAAATATTACTATTAAGAAGTAATACGTTCAAGGGATCTCATCTGATTGGGGCGTTCGTATTAACCTAAAAAGATTAACACTACCAACCACCATGGATAAAACAGGTTAATGGTCCTTGGGATCAATGATTCAGGCTCAAAAACGTTACTGTTATGGAAAAGATTCACCATAACAATAACATTTCCAAGGGAATCTACTCCAAGCGGGGTTTTTGCTTCGGCCTTACGCGGAAGATACCACATAAGTCTCCACTACATAACCACCACCCTAATCCTAAGGTTTTACTCGAACTTGGGTGTAAAGCCATCTTACAAAGTACCGAAAAGTAGAGCAGCCCAACAATGTCATAAAAGGTAACACAAAGATAAGGATATGAAAGCAAGTAAACGAATAAACGAGAAGAAAACAAATAAGCGAAGCTAACGAGCTCACAATTCGAACTAAGATAGGCTCAAATCTCTCTTGCATAGAGCAATAAGTCCCCAGCTATTGCACCTCGAAAAATCACAAAAATACGACCTGTTAGAACATAGATTGGTTCTTAGTTATATCTCTATGTTTTAATGATAACACTAATGAAATTTTGTATTAAGAAATTATATACTCTAAATTTGTTCATGTATTTTTGCTACAGATATTAAATTTAATATTCTTCTGAAAGCAAAAATGGATTTGAACGTTGAACTACGCAAGACTCTGAGCGCTGCCTACAGAAGACTCTGAAGCAGAAGCTACAGAAGCATCTGAAGTGTAGACTAAAGACTTTGTATGAAGAGTTTCAAGCACTGTTTTTCAGAAGACTCTGATAGTACTGTTCGCTGCAAGTACTGAGGATCTGATTTCCAAACTCTGCTCTGATTGATTTCGCGCTGAAGCACACTTGCTGCAACACTCTGATACAGCAAATTCTGATGACATCAAGACTCTGATCACTCAAGGCTCTGATGTTGATTGCTGTGAAATAGAAACTTGTTGAAAAAGATTATTCAAAGTTATATCTGTTGGTTATGCAAAACGACTCTTTCCTCTTTCATGCTAGACACAAGAACTCAGGCAAAAAGGATTTCTCTGAACGTTCTACTTCTAGGAAAGGTCAAGTGATGTGAAGACAAAAGGCTACAACTACTTTGCAGTACACGGTCTTCAAGCTTGCAACGTCTTGGACTTCTTCATCTATAAAAGCAATACTTCAACAACTTTCTACAGTTGACGAAAATTGATAAAACTATTGAAAACTCTCTCAAAGCTCTCATACAAATTATTATTTCTTTGTTGAATAGTTTCATACGTTCTTAAACTTAAGTGTAAATCACAGTTGTGATACAGCTTTCTTAGAAGCATTTCAAACACTTGTTTAGTTTACATTTGATTGTAAAAATTCCTTGAGAAGACCAAGTTGTGGTCAGTAGTTCTTGAGAAGACTAAGGCAGTTGTTCTTAGTGGTTGATATTGTAATTAGTTGATTATAGTGGATTAAGTCCTTGTGGAGAAAGGAAAATCACTCTTGATAGGGTGGACTGGATTAGTTGAGTTCAACGAACCAGGATAAAAATCATTGTGTTTTTATTGCCATAATTTTTTCAAAATCCTTATTCAACCCCCCCCCCCCCTTTCTAAGTATTTTCTCACCTTCAGTTGGCATCAGAGCTCCGGTTCTGTGTGTGCTATCACTTCACCGTGAACAGAAAAGATCCAGTGAGAAAACTCTTGATATTTTTTGGTTGATACATTATGGCTAAAGCTTCAACATCCAACAGTAATAACAGATATGAAGAAAGGGATAGAATCAGCACAAAACCCCTTATGCTTAATGGGGAGAAGTTTGACTATTGGAAGGACAGAATAGAAAGTTTCTTCCTTGGTTATGATGCTGATCTTTGGGACTTATTCATTGATGGTTATGTTCACTCCACTGATGGGGATGGCAAGAAAATTGATAGAAAATCTATGACTGAAGCTCAGAAGAAGGAGTTCAGAAATCATCACAAAGCAAGAACAATCATATTAAATGCTATATGTCATACTGAGTATGAGAAGATTACCAACAAAGAAACAGCATTTGATTTGTTTGAGTCTTTGAAGATGACTCATGAAGGGAACTCACAAGTTAAAGAGACCAAGGCTCTGGCGCTGATCCAGAAATATGAAGCCTTTAAAATGGAAGAATCTGAATCTATAGAGGCTATGTTCTCTAGATTCCAGATCCTCACAGCTGGATTAAAAGTGCTGGACAAAGGCTATTTAATTGCTGATCATGTGAAAAAGATAATCAGAAGCTTGCCAATCAGATGGAGACCTATGGTCACTGCTCTGAAGCTAGCAAAGGATCTGAACAAGATCACATTGGAAGAACTGATCAGCTCTCTGAGGAGCCATGAGATTGAACTTGAAGAAGACGAGCCTCAAAAGAAAGGTAAGTCAATTGCTTTAAAGTCTAACAAATATGTGAAAGCATTGCAGGTGTTAGAAGAAAGCTCTGAAGAGTCTTCTTATGAAAAAGAAGATGAACTGCCCTTGTTGTCCAGAAGGATCAACAAACTCTGGAAGCACAAATAGAGGAAGTTCAAGAACTTCAAGAAGCCAGATCAACGCAAAGAGTCCTCTGGACATAAAATATATGGAAAGAAGGAGGTTGTTTTCTATGAATGCAAGGAACCTGGTCATTACAAGAATGAATGCCCAAAGCTTCAGAAGGAGAAGCCAAGAAGGAAGCCTGAGCATAAAAAGAAAGTTTTGATGGCTACATGGGATGATTCAAATGCATCTGAATCTTCATCAGAGTCAGAAGAAGAATGCGCCAACATGGCACTAATGGCAGGTGTGGAAGATCAGGATGAAGGAACATCTGGATCTGAATCTGATTCTGAATCTGACTCAGAAGAGGTACTTTATGATCTCTCTAGGGAAGAACTTATTGAGGTTTTATTAGAAGTTCTAAAAAACTATAATCAGATTAAGCTCAAATGCAAGAAACTTAAATGCAATCTTGAATCTGAGAATAGTCTGTCAAAGTCAGAAGTTGTTGAGCTCAAAGAAAACAATTTGGAAATGAAAAACAATTTTGAAAAAGCTCAACAAGACTTTGAATCTAAAACTAGGTCAAAATGCAAAAATATTTTAGAAGAATATGACTATAGTTTTCAGAAGTTTCTGGCTAAAAGCATAGATAGAAGCAAGATGGCTTCAATGATCTATGGAGTTAGCAAAAACAACAAGAAAGGAATTGGATATGAATCTTCCTCTGGAAAGGATTTAAATCCAATACCTGTTGATAAACTTATCATTAAGAAGACTACATTATATTCTCATTTTAAGTTTGGTCATCTGAATGATATTAAACACACACGTTCTGATCAGAACGTTCCTGTGTTTAAACCAAAAGTTAGTCAGAACAAACCTGTTGTAAAAAGACAGAAGTTCAGACAAACTTTTAAGGCAACTAACCCAAAAGGACCCAAAAAGATCTGGGTACCTAAGGATAAGATAATACCTGTTGCAGATGTATTTAGCAGCAAAGTCAAGACGCCAGTCATGGTACCTGGACTCTGGCTGCTCATGTCACATGACGGGAGAAAGTTTTATGTTCCAAAGCCTGGAGCTTAAATCTGGAGGAGACGTCAAGTTTGAAGGGAATCAGAAGGGCGAGATAATTGGCTCTAGTACTATTGGCAATGGTAACCTACCCTCTATATCTAATGTTTTACTTGTAGAAGGATTAAAGCATAATCTACTGTCCATAAGTCAATTAAGTGACAATGGTTATGACATAATCTTTAATCAAAAATGTTGCAAAGCTGTTAGTCAGAAGGATGGCTCAATCCTATTTAATGGAAAGAGGAAGAACAACATTTATAAAATCAATCTTTCAGAACTTAAGGTTCAAAATGTAAAATTCCTTATGTCTGTTAATGATGAGCAATGGGTCTGGCACAGAAGATTGGGGCATATTAATATGAGACGTATATCTCAGATTAATAAACTCAAATGCTCTTTGTGAAGCATGTCAAAAAGGAAAATTTTTAAAATCTTCTTTTAAAACTAAGAATGTTGTTTCAACTTCAAGAGCATTAGAGTTACTTCACACTGATCTGTTTGGACCAGTGAAAACTGCATCCATCAGAGGCAAGAAGTATGGATTAGTCATTGTTGATGACTACAACAGATGGACGTGGGTGAAATTCCTAAAACACAAGGATGAGTCACATTCTATGTTCTTTGATTTCTACAAACAAGTCCAGAATGAAAAAGATTTTAAAATTGTTAAAGTCAGAAGTGATCATGGTGGCGAATTTGAAAATAAATATTTTGAAAAATATTTTAATGAAAATGGCATTGCTCATGATTTCTCCTGCCCTAGAACTCCACAACATAATGGAGTTGTAGAGAGGAAAAATAGAACTTTGCAAGAAATGGCCAGAACCATGATCAACGAGACTAATCTGACAAAGCATTTTTGGGCAGAAGCAATAAACACAGCTTGTTATATTCAGAACAGAGTGTCTGTAAGACCTCTTCTGGAAAAGACTCCCTATGAATTGTGGAGGAACAGAAAGCCCAACATTTCTTATTTTCATCCTTTTGGATGTATTTGTTATATGTTGAATACTAAAGAGAATCTGAACAAGTTTGATTCTAAAGCACATAAGTGTTTCATGCTTGGCTATTCTGAACGCTCTAAAGGCTACAGAGTATACAATACTGAAACACAGATTGTGGAGGAATCTATACATGTTAGATTTGATAATAAGCTTGGCAATTAAAAGCCAAAGCAGGTTGATAATTCTGCAGATAGAGAAGTAATTCTCACAGAATCTGAAGGCTCAGAGGCAGAAAAGATTCAAGTGAAAGAGCCAGAAGCAACGCCAGATGCAACTCCTTTGGCCACTCAAATGAACAACTTGAATATTTTTGAAGAACTTAATGTTAGAGGATCATCTTCCAGAATCAAGGCCTCTCACCCAGAGGATGTGATCATTGGAAAGAAGGATGACCCTATAAGAACAAGATCCTACCTCAGATCATCTAAAGCGTCATTATTTGGTTTGGTGTCAGTTATTGAACCAACTTCTGTGGATGAAGCTCTGCAAGACAATGACTGGATAATTTCCATGCAAGAAGAGCTCAATCAGTTCACAAGAAATGACGTTTGGGATTTGGTTCCAAGACCAAAAGGATTTAATATAATTGGAACTAAATGGGTCTTCAGAAACAAGTTGAGTGAAAAAGGAGAAGTTAAAAGAAACAAAGCAAGGCTTGTTGCTCAAGGTTATAGTCAGTAAGAAGGAATTGACTACACAGAGACTTATGCTCCTGTAGCCAGGTTAGAGTCTATTCGTTTACTCATTTCTTTTGCTGCACAATATAACATCACTTTATATCAGATGGATGTTAAAAGTGCCTTCTTAAATGGGATTATAGTAGAAGAGTGTATGTTCACCAACCTCCTGGTTTTGAAAGTGAAAAATTTCCAGAACATGTTTTTAAACTTAAGAAATCTCTTTATGGTTTAAAACAAGCTCCCAGAGCTTGGTATGAGAGATTAAGTAATTTTCTTCTGGAGAAAAATTTTATCAGAGGCAAAGTGGACACAACTCTCTTCTGTAAAACATTTAAGAAAGATCTTTTAATTTGTCAAAAATATGTAGATGATATTATATTTGGATCTACCAATGTTACGCTGGGAAAGGAGTTTGCTCAATGTATGCAGGCTGAATTTGAGATGAGCATGATGGGAGAATTGAGATTCTTTTTGGGAATTCAAGTCAACCAGACTCCAGATTGCACTTACATTCATCAGACTAAATATGTAAAAGAGCTTCTGAAGAAGTTCAACATGACTGATAGTAAGATGGCAAAGACTCCTATGCATTTAACAAGCACTCTTGGTAAGGAAGAGGTAAGTAAGAAAGTAGATCAGAAACTCTACATAGGTATGATTGGATCTCTTCTCTACTTAACTGCTTCTAGACCTGACATTTTATCAGTGTATGCTTGTGTGCAAGATTCTAATCAGATCCTAGAGAATCACACTTAACAACTGTTAAGAGGATTCTAAGGTATCTGAAAGGTACCTCTAATGTGGGTTTGTGTTACAGAAAATTTGATGAATTTAAACTAGTTGGATTCTGTGATGTTGATTACGCTGGAGATAGAGTTGAAAGAAAAAGTACTTCTGGAAGTTGCCAATTTTTGGGAAGAAATTTAATCTCCTGGTACAGCAAGAAACAACCTACAATTGCTCTATCAACTACAGAAGCAGAATATATTGCTACTGCTGGATGTAGCACATAGATGCTCTGGATGAAAAGTCAGCTAGAAGACTATCAGATATTTGAGAGTAATATTTCTATTTTCTGTGATAATACTTCTGCTATATGCTTATCTAAAAATCCAATTTTACACTCTAAAGCTAAGCATATAGAAATTAAACATCACTTCATTAGAGACTATGTTCAGAAGGGTATTATAAACTTATACTTTGTTGATACAGATCATCAATAGGCTGATATTTTCACAAAACCCCTTGCTGAAGATAAGTTTAAGTTTATTCTGAAAATATTGGTATGGAATTCTGTCCAGAGTAATATTTATCAGATGTAACTTTCTCAGATGCAAAATGTTTAAACTCTGAAGTATTTCATCTGTAATTCATTTAATTTCTTGAATTATTATTTCTGTGTGTATCTGAACTAACAAGTCTAAGAGGATCTGAATGTTGGCTAACGTTTCATTTCTCAAAGAGGTTTTTGAAGCACATGCAAGCAAACACGTGTAACTCAGAATCTGAAAAGATGGAGTGCACAATATTGAAGAGACGTTTGAGTTACTGTTTGAATAGTTGGTTTCTCGTTTTCCCCCCAAATTGTCAAAATCATTAATGCTTTGAAATTATTATATTATTTTCATTAAATGCTATTAAATGTTAAATGAGAACGTGCTGAATGTGTGACCTTTTGTGTGCCCTAAATTTCTTCTATAAATTCCACATCTCTTAACATTTCATACTTTTCACTCTCACAAACACTTATATGCATTTCTGCTTGTTCTTTTGTCTTCATCTTAATCCAAAACCCAAAACCGTTCGTAAGCCTAAACCTTCAACATCTTCATTAATGGCTACTTCATCTTCAACCTCAGCTCAGTTCCAATCTTCTATGGCTGTTGTTTCTTCTTCAAACACGGGTGCTGTCCCTTTTAAGGAACCAGTGAGAACTCTTTTAACACTAGTTGATAAGTTGAAGTCTTATGTGAATCAATGGTGGAATTTGACTCCTTGGCTGATAATGGTTTTGATTTGCGTCCTATCATTGATGCTCAAGGCTGGGTGAAATACTTTGACAGATTGTTTAGACCAGTTTATCCATATTTAGTGAAAGAATTCTGGATTCACGCATCTGTCTACCCCAAGTTCATAATCTCTTTAGTTCTGGGAAAAGAGATTATTATAACTGAAGATTTGATCAAAAAACTCATTGGGTATGAAGAAACTAATGGAGTTTCTCCTCTTCCAGCTGGGTGTGTTGACATGGATGAAGTTTATGCTGAAGTAATTTCATTTGGACAAGCTTCCAACAAGTTCAAAGATCTGAAACCTGAATACAAGATTTGGGCCAAGATTTTTCTGGGCTGTATAAACCACAGAAAATCCACAAACTCTCCTGACTATGTTAACAATGAACAGATTTACTTCATGTACTACCTGAGTCAGAGTACTAAAGTGGATCTGCCACACATTCTTTTCATGCATCTGTGGAATCACATTAATGCATCCAGAGAATCTGTTAAGACTAAGGGTCAGAAGATCAGAACTTGGATCCCTTTTGGAAGATTAATCTCAGACATTCTGACTGAGAATGGTCTGCTAGCTCATCTGCATGAAGCTGAAGTGAAAGAAGAACTTGCTTCAATTATAGGAAAACCTTTGAATGGGAAGAGTCTCCAAAGGATGAGAGTTGTGGATGAACTCACAACTGCTCCTACTAAGCTGAATATTGATGAAGTCAGTCAAAAGAGGATTCCAATAAATGACTTTCCTATTTTTGGTGCTGAGGAACCTAGAGACGCAGTTCTTCAGTACATTCAGTTGTGCAAGGCAGATGGAACACATGTACTTGCTAATATTCTGCTACGTGCAAGAGAACCAATCCCAAATGTTTATGAGGAGAATATGAGGAAGAGAAGAAAGTTAAAGGTGGAAGAAGCTGCTAATCAGAAGAAACAGAAAACTGCTGAAAAACCACAGAAGCAGATGAAGAGAAAAGCTTTTGAAGAAGCTTCATCTGTGAAGGTCAAGCGTGTCAAGAAAACAAGTACTAAATAATCTTTACCTATTATTTCTGAAATTGCAATAGAACTATCAACAATTAGATCTATTCCTGAACCCCCTATTTCTCAAACTCAAACCACTTCTTTTCCAACTCAATCCTCTGAACCACCAACGAATAGTGAACCCATTACATCTGTTCAACCTGAACAACCAAACGTTTCTGAATCACAAATTCCAACTGACTTTGTTCCCACTAAACCAATATTTCCTACACTCCCAGAATCCAGTCAAACAAAACCTGCACCACAACAATCATCTGAAATTCCTCCATCAGAACTACAAACAACAAAACCAGCAGAACCAACACCAACACCACAAGAACCTTCTCCACAACAACCTGAACTTCAACAAACTTTTGTACCTGAACCACTTTCATCTGAACCTATTGTATCCGAACCACCAAAATCTATACCTTCCAATCCACAACCTAATCCTCAACCAGAACAACCCAAACCTACTGAATCATACATATCTGATTCTGAGGTTCTGGACATCCAACCCCTCAAAATTATGTTTGACGTATCTTCCACATCCTGTCCCTCATCTACCTCATCTGATTCATCTGAATCTGATGTTCACCCAGAAGTAATCTCACCCCCTCTCTCAGAGGATATGAACCAAAACAACAAGATACATCTACTTCATCTGATGCTATCATTCCTAAACCCGCTCCAAAACCTAAACCAAGATCATCAGCTTTTTGTTCCTTACTTTGATGACCCAAGAGCTGTCATTCTATCCATACGCAAAATACAACCATTCTTTCATCTCATGCCTGCTCGGAAGAAACCACCTTATCCCAATCATTTAATCATTATTCCTACCATAATACCACCACATGAACCATCCAAACCATCAACTTTGGAAGCCTTTCTTAAACCTAAATCTAGGCTAAATGTTGATGTTTTATTTGCTGCTTTCAAGAAAGAATATAAGGATGAGTTTAGAATGTGTGGAAGAGAAATGTCTCTCAAGCATCAATCCATAAGCTTCTGAAGAATGCTGGAATAATTTCATTGCCAGATTCAACATTGTTGCTTCAAATCTGAAGAGTGTCTGCTCTGATGATGCGAAGATCAGATTCGCTGAGCTTACCCGAACAATGCTTTGGAATGTAACCAGATCTCCTACATTGCTTCTTAAGGATGCACATTCATCTTCTGGAGTGTCTGCTACTTCTGAGACTGTTGAAGGATCTACTTCTAAAGTCATTCTGGAAGAGAATCCTTTGGCTCTGATGATTGTGGACAAGTCATCCGCATCTGTGCTCCCAGAATCTGCAACTCCAATGGAAACTGACTCTGCTCCTACTCCTGCATCAGAATCTTCTCGGTCTACTTCTTCTAAGATTAAGAAAGAGAACCCAGACTTAGAAGATAAGATTGTTGTGCTGGAAGCTGGTCAATCTGAGATAAAGTCCTGGATGGCAAGGCAAGATCAAAAGACTAACAACATTGAGACGTGGATGTCCAAGCAAGAAGAATCTTCTTCTGAGATCACTCACCTTCTGAAGATGCTTCTCTCCAAACAATCTTAGATTTATGTTTTCTTTATCTGATGTTTGAGCACTTGTTTTGAATTTCTCATCTGTTGTTTTCATATCTGAATATTTGAATGAATGAATCTGAATGTTTTCTCTATATGATTATATATTTTCTCTCTGTTTCCTTTTATTTGTCTTTAAAACTTTCTTTTTGATTATGACAAAAAGGGGGAGAAAATAAAATTCTGACTGTTCAAATAAACTTTACCTGAATGAAATTCAGACATATCAAATCATAACTAACATGAATTTTTAGTCTTTCAGAACCATAATGATAAATCTGACAAAATTCTTCAAAGTAACTCTGAAATCCCCAGATCAAGGTTTAACCAATCAAGCTCTGATTCTGAAATGTTCATCCAAATCAAGCTCTATTTTTGAACATTCAGGCTCTGATTCTGAAAAGAATACTCATGCAAAAAGGGAAGTTTCTATTCTTTCTTAGTATTCAATTCAGGGGGAGATTCATAATCTCAGGGGGAGTTATAATTTATCTCTTTATTGAACAAAATTTCATATGTTTTTGTCATCATCAAAAAGGGGGAGATTGTTAGAACACAGATTGGTTCTTAATTATATCTCTATGTTTTGATGATAACACTAATGAAATTTTGTATTAAGAAATTATATACTCTAAATTTGTTCAAGTATTTTTGCTGCAGATATTAAATTTAATATTCTTCTGAAAGCAAAAATGGATCTGAACGTTGAACTACGCAAGACTCTGAGTGCTGCCTACAGAAGACTCTGAAGCAGAAGCTACAGAAGCATCTGAAGTGTAGACTGAAGACTTTGTATGAAGAGTTTCAAGCACTGTTTTTCAGAAGACTCTGATAGTACTGTTCGCTGCAAGTACTGAGGATTTGATTTCCAAACTCTGCTCTGATTGATTTCGCGCTGATACAACAAATTCTGATGACATCAAGACTCTGATCACTCTGATACAACAAATTCTGATGACATCAAATTCTGATGACATCAAGACTCTGATCACTCAAGGCTCTGATGTTGATTGCTGTGAAATAGAAACTTGTTGAAAAAGATTATTCAAAGTTATATATGTTGGTTATGCCAAACGACTCTTTCCTCTTTCACGCTAGACACAAGAACTCAGGCAAAAAGGATTTCTCTGAACGTTCTACTTCTAGGAAAGGTCAAGTGATGTGAAGACAAAAGGCTACAGCTACTTTGCAGTACACGGTCTTCAAGCTTGCAACGTCTTGGACTTCTTCATCTATAAAAGCAATACTTCAACAACTTTCTACAGTTGACGAAAATTGATAAAACTATTGAAAACTCTCTCAAAGCTCTCATACAAATTATTATTTCTTTGTTGAATAGTTTCATACGTTCTTAAACTTAAGTGTAAATCACAGTTGTGATACAACTTTCTTAGAAGCATTTCAAACACTTGTTTAATTTACATTTGATTGTAAAAGTTCCTTGAGAAGACCAAGTTGTGGTCAGTAGTTCTTGAGAAGACTAAGACAATTGTTCTTAGTGGTTGATATTGTAATCAGTTAATTATAGTGGATTAAGTCCTTGTGGAGAAAGGCAAATCACTCTTGATAGGGTGGACTGGATTAGTTGAGTTCAACGAACCAGGATAAAAATCATTGTGTTTTTATTGCCATAATTTTTTCAAAATCCTTATTCAACCCCCCCCTTTCTAAGTATTTTCTCACCTTCACGACCCTCGAGTGAAAGGCACGGAATGCGGTTCGACAGAGTCGCCACCGAAATTTATTTATCCCAAAAAGAGGGAAGGGAAAATATTGAGAAAACCTTTAAAAAGAGATAAGAGGATGGTCATCACAACCACATTCTGGGTTTGGGAGTCGATTACGCAAGGAGAAGGTATTAGCACCCCTCACGTCCATTGTACTCAATGGGAACCTCTTAATTCGAATTATGATGAACGTTAGCTAAGCTTATTGTTTTCTTATCAATGATAAATGTGAAACGATAAGGTAAAAGGAAACGGTACTAAGGGAAAAAGGGTGATTTAAGGTTAGGGTGCTCACCAAGGATTGGGGCCCTTGTTCCTACGTATGCTCATTTGAACGAGAATGAGAAAACAGAGCTCTCGTAGTTCGACTACAAGAAAGGTTAGAGGGGGAAAACGGAAAATGGATAGAATTGTGCAAACGGGGGAAAAAGATAAAGGTAGCAAACAGAAGATGGAGGGAAGGTAGATAAAAGGTTTGGACGAAAAAGGTGGAAAAAAGAAAAGGTAGATAAAAGGTTTGGACAGAAAAGATGGAAGTGTGTTCGCCAAGATCATCACAATCTTGTGTCTACGTATCTTACATTTTAAAAAAATAAACAAAGAATCAATGCGTCCATAGTTCGTGGAGACTACCACAAAAAGAAAAGGTTAACGTGTTGAGGTTGGGTTTGGATGACGATTACTCAAAGCTTAAGAAAGGCTCATCGGGCCCAAATAAATGGGAGAGTGAGTCAATGACATGTCTCTCTCTTTTTTTCTTCTTGTGTTTGAAAAGTGTTTTGAGCGATGAGTGGTTGGAAGATAGGTTAAACGTTATCGAGTTGGAAGTGTTTTAGAGGCGTGAATTGCTCACACACGAATAAGAGAACCCGCATCCAAACAACTAAAAAGATATCAAAGGCTAAATCCCTCTCTTTTTCACCTTGAAAGGAGTTTTGATAATTGTCAATTATTTTGATAGTTTGATTGAGAAAATATGCTTAACGTTGGATCAAGGGTTTGATTGAATTTGCATGTGAAGAAGGTTAAAATAGGTTGATAAAAGTTGATGGTGAATGGCTCGACGACGAATCGAGGGTTTGGTTGAAAAGAGGTGGAATCGATTCTAGTCCCTAAGGGCACTCCTAGTAACGAAACCACGATGAAATGTGAGAGTGTGCATGTTAGTTTGATGGCGATGCTTACGAGAAATCGACTTACGGGGTGTGTTTTGAAAATAGCTCGACGACGAATCAAGAATTATTTTGAAAATGGTTTAGTCTATGTTAGTCCCTAGGGGTGCTCCTAGTAAACAAACCATAACCAAAGCAATACTGATACGTACGTCGCAATGGGGCTGATACATGTAAGTTACACGAGATTGCACGAAATAAAAGGTTTCATTTTTTGGTAGCACAAGAGGAAGCAGTGTGTGTGCGAGGTGTCCTAAACTAAGCCTTAATCAAGAGTCAGACAAAATCTCCTTTGTTAGGGTTTCTGTACAAAGTCCAAGTTCCGTTGCTCGGAAAAGTAACCACAGTCCACCAATTTAGGCTTTTAGGGTTTCGTTATTAATGTGTTTTGAATAATGTGAACAAGATATGAATAAGATGAATATGATATGAACAATATGAATAATATGACAAGATAAATAATATAATAATATCAACAAGAGTATAATCAAGATAATATTAATAATAGTATATGAACAATGATAATAAGATCAAGATATATTGACGGAAATTAAAGTAAGAATATATTGATTGAAATTAAAGTTAGTGGTTAGTGATTAATCAGATGAATCGGGTCGACTATAGCGCTAAACTGTCGTAGCACGATCTATGATGAAGATCATACTATAGGAGGTCACGCAAGTTGATATTTGTGCTAAAACACGATGGAGAAATGATATTGAGAACCATTCTCCAAAGAAATCGTGCCACACAAAAAGAAAAGTGGATGATCTCGTCTTAATCACAAACTTTTGTTAATTAATCGAAGGTAACCAATCGCGATTCCAAAGTATATAAAATGATCTAAAAGATCATTCACTACAAATTTAAAATAACGAAGGTTAAACAACCTCAATCAATCAACATTTGCGAATATAAAGGCTTCATCAGTCGAAAATGAAATAAAAATAGAAAGTTGAAAATCAAGATGAGAATGAAAATTGAAGATAAATCGAGAAATAGAATCTAACAAAATATTACTAATGAACAAAATATTAACAAAAGTATTAACTGATAATTAACAAGAAATTTCTATACAAGAAAAATTGATAAAATTGTTTAACAAAATAATTGGTAAAATTATTAACAAAATATTAAACAAACAAAAAATCAACAAAAAAAAAAAGGAATAAAAAGGAGGATAAAAATAAAGGGTGTGCAGAAGTAATCATGGGGTGTGAATAGGTGGAATCATATGGGCTTTGAGGCCCATCATCCACCCAATACAATAGATCAAAGAAGTGTGCGGTAAAAAACAAACCATGGGCTGAGCCGATTCACCACACCCCCAAAACAAATGGGAAGACTATGGTACTGGAAAAACGAGTCATACAAAAAGCCAAGGTCACCATCAGTTCATGAAAAAATAAAATCACGGTTGAGAAAAATGCAAGAGCAACAGGGATCTCGGTCAAAAATCCAACAACACCTCAGGTTTCTCTTCATATAAGGAATGGATCCAAATTAAAACCACAACAGTGTAGAATCAACAATATCATCGCGTGTGGGAAAAAACAAAGGAAACAGAAAAAACAGTTTGAAGGAGATCGATGAATTAAACCTTCTTTCTCACGTGAATCTGTTTCTCTCGGTCTCTCGCTCGTTCCTCTTTGTCCAGGTTTGTAGATTTATTTTGATTAGATTTCAGTTTTGATTTAAACTCTCTCTTCTTCTATGCTTCTAATTTCTAGTTATAAAAGTGGGTTAGTTCTGTGAAGCATGGCTAAATTGAAGAAGGGTGGACGGATTGAAGGTTTGAAGGAGGAAGGAGAGGATTGGGTCAAATTGATTTGGTTGGCTCGAGCCTCCTTTGAGTGAGGGTGCGGGTTCGATTTATAAAGATATGGAGATGGAATTTTGTTGTGAAATTTGGATGGTGCTGCAGCGTTTTGGTTTTGTTGTTGTATGGGAATTTTGTGTCGTTGCTGTTAGTGAGGTGGTATGAGGTTTGTGAGCTGAAGGGATTTGTGGAACAATTTTTATCGTGCGGTTCAATAACATGGGGTCATGAGGGTGTATGGAATAGAACAGCAGTGTTGGTCTAGGCAAGGCTTACTTTTTGGTTTGATGAAATCATGATGCAAGTGGTTTGAGGGTGTCTCGCGGTACAGGTCAGTTTTTGGCATATGCGTGTGAACATTGTGGCTGCAGGTTGCTTATAATACGGTTTGAGAAACTGGCCTCATCAAGGTTTGCGTGATAGTTGTGGTTTGGCTAAAGGTGTTATGGTTACAGCGTAAGGTGTATCATGTGGTAAAGCGGTTTGTAAAACTGATGGAGTGGTGCATGGTGTTGGTTTGTGAATGTGTAAGGAAATCATGGCTGGAATTGGTTGATGTATGAGAGCTTGGAAATGTATGGTTTAAAAGAATCTGTATTGAAGGTCTGTTTGGCATTTTGTGATGAATTCTAATGTCCGTTTTTTCTTTTTCTTTTATGTAATTTCTGATGGACTACCTATAATGGAATATGGTAAATAAAATGGGCCTTTTTCTTGATTTGAAGTGATGGATAAAGGTTTAAAAAAAAAGGGTTAATTGAATTGGAAAATGGAATTAAATTGGAATAGATTTAAGATAAATGAATGGAATGGAATATATGTGAATGGAATGGAATATATGTTTTGAATGAAAATGGATTTCTGAATATGGATACAATTTTGGAAACTTTGAATTTGGAAATGGATATTTGAATAATATGGAAAATGGGTTTTTGTGACTTGGATTTAGATGATAATTGGATATGTATAATGAATGGATATTGAAATGGAATTTGAAGAAAATGGATTATGGGCTTAACACACTATTTGCAATTTCAAAAATTAAATCACGCTTAAATCCAACAAATCTTAAACTGTGCGCTTAAATTTCATCCTTGAATAAAATTTTCCTCTGATTAAACTTGAAATTAATAAGAATAAATAGCCTGTTTGAATGGGTTTGAATCTCATGATTAGAATTTGCACCTCATACTCATGATTTTGCAGGTGAGTTGAAATATAGTCCAGATGTATTCTGAATACCCAGTCACTTGACTTCATCATATGAAATTGGACTTGCACAAACCTTGATTAAATCCTCAACAACACACCTCCTGAATCAATGTTCCCTGGCCTTGATTAAGAAACCCAAACTTTCCTGACCAATACTAGGTCACAACCAGATGAACTTCAATCAATATTGCATGCACAATTGATCTGACAGCCCTGCCTAAAACCCAACTCCTCCTTGTAACAACTTGAATAAGAAGGAATGAAAACAACAACATATTTTTATTTTATTTTTGAATTATGGTTAGTGGATGTAAGTACAAATGAAAATTGTATACGAATAAGACAAATTTAGGATATGATAGTTGACTGGAGAAGGACGGTGGCGGCCACCGTGCACCACAATTTTCTCCGGTGAGGAGGATAAGGTTCTAGTGGTGTGTTTGCATAGAAAGAGAAGAGACATTGAGAGAGTTCAACAAGAGAGAGAAGTGTTTCTGAGATTATGATTTTGAAACCACCATTTTCCTTTTTATTTTACACAGTCACGCTGCATTTGCCATTGTGTTGTGCCTCCCTTATCGATGACATGTGTCATCGGTCATTGACATATCCTCTTTGATTCCTTGCACACGTATTCTCTGCTCCCTCACCGTGTGCCATCGTTTATGACCATCAGATCTAGAGTCAAGTTGACTCGTTGGTGGATTAGCGCCCATGATTTGCTAGGGAGTTCAGTTGTTGACCTAGAGTCAATGGTGGACACCCTCTCCAACATGAGCCTCTCAAGTTATGGGCCTGGTAAACTTTTGTGATTCACACCCCCTTCCTGCTAGTACTAACCTGGCCCAACTTAATTCTTGTTTTGTTTCTATGACATTTATTTTATTAGTTTTCTTATTTCATGTTAATTTTTTTTATCTTTTTTTTTTTTTTAAATTTTATTATTATTATTTGTTTACTATTTTATATTAAATATACAAAAAAAACCCAAAATATTTTCTTAATTAATTTTATTAAAAATTTACATTTAGTATTAATTAATACATTTGAGGATTAATTTTATTAAATGTTTAGGTTTAATTTAATTAATTTCTTTTGTTAATTCATTAAATATTAAAAAATCCAAAAAATAAATAATTGTTAATTACCTTAAATATTTTTATTTAATATTGATTAAACAAATTATTAATTAATCTTATTAAATATTTATATTTAATTTGGTTAATAACTCTCCTGGCTTGATTTTATTTTGTGCTTGATTTTTATAATGCTTATCACCTTTGTTTATGTGTCTGATATTCATGCCATAATGCTTTTAATCTCCATTTCTCGTATGCATGCTTAAAACCTTTTTTCAAACTAATATCTTGATTTAATATCAAATCCTTTTTAAATACCTTGTAAGTCGATTGTTTTCACGATCGCCATCAACCTCTCATAGCCTCCTCTTCGATTTTCATACAATGATGCTCATTTTGCATTCCATATACTTGGTTGCATGCATTTGTGTGATGAATTTATTTTTCTATGGCTTGGTATCATCCCCACTTGAGAAAATGTATCCCCCATCCCATGAAGTATAATAATTATGCTATTGTGCACTGGTTACTAGTTTCTTAGTTTTTCCCTTAATGCAAGAATAAAACCAACCACCCACTTTTCAAAAAAGATAAATAAGTTTGATCCAACATCAAGAATTTTTCTTAAATAAATGAAATAGGACTTTCCATCACCATTAACCCTTAAACCAACTACACTCCATGTTAAATTCACCCTTTGTAAGTCGATTGTTTTCATGATCGCCATTAACCTACCTGTCATACCCCAAATTTTACCCTCAGATTCTTTGATCTTTTGCATATCATTCTAGGTCAATCATTTGCATAACTAACCAGTTTGTCAACTCTTTGCTTGCTTTGTTTCTTTTGTGAATCAGGGATTGACTTTAGAAGCTTCAGACGTGGTTGAATTAGGGTGAACAGGAGGTTTTCTGATTAAGTGGATTTCCTTTAGTCATAAACTATTTCTTTCGGTTATTGTACTCAGGTTGAGGTAGAAGTGAGAGTTTTCAATTGTCATGAGCAGTGCCTATCCGAGGTTTATCAAGCACGACTTCAGTTTCTCTAAGTTGCTACAAGGGTTTCGTTTGCTAAGGGTTTCATCAGTGGTTTGGCTGGAAAGACTTTGAATCAGGATTTTGGTTCTCATTAAGCCATTGCGTCAGTATGCACTCAAGGCGAAGATTAGGGTTATCACCCTTTGGGCTAAGTCAGGTAATTGTCATTTAATTGAGCTTCTTTTGAGGATAGTAGTTGAGATGTGTGTGCAGTATGGTTCAGTTTCTGTTTAATGTGAATTAATCTTGTTTGAAAAAAAGAATTGTTTTCATTCTCAAGTTGAGTTCGATTTAGATCATGGTCAATGTCAGATTTAATTCATCTGGCGAAGTCAGGTTGCAGGGTCTTGGTCACAGGGCTCAGGATTTATGGTAGTCGGGTTTTAAGTGTTGAGGAGGCAAGTTACAAAACCATATCCATTCCCAAAACCTTTTTCGATTCAAGTTTATAAATCCATAATATCCATTATTCTTTTATCTGTTTTTCAAACCTATTCCTTTCAATCCATTCAATCCATATTATCTTTTTTTGTTAATCCATTTCAATTGTTCATTTTTAACCCCACTATATTCATCCACAAACTATTTCTCATATATAGTTCATAATTTATCCAACATTATCCATTTAAAACCAATTTTCGAATTCATATCCTTTTCCACAACCATTTCTATAATTCATTTTGATAACTCAATCCATTTATTCCATCCTTTAATCCATGTTATTTTTCCAAAATCCATTTCTACCATAAATTCACAAAAATAAATAAATGCCATGAAGTGATTAAAAAGCCCAAGTTGCATTGCCAAAAAGTCCATTACAAAATCCAAAAATATATTGTTTATCTTTAGGCCCATTAAATAGGTACAATCAAGAGAAACAAAACAAAACAAAAAATAGAAGGAGAAGTTCTGCTACATCTTGCAGAAACTGTACAACCATCATCACCAATTCCACTCCAAAACAAACAATAATTATGCCCCACACTACCCCAAAAATCTGCACCAACAACATACATGCCATAAAAACTCCAAAGTCCACATCGTACCATCTGCCCCACATGATGCAAAACCTGCCTCAAGCCAAACTGCTACCATCCAAATTAACATCCACGGACCTGCATTCCGTACTACTACCTCAATATACCAGCAGCAACACGGTTCTCCAAACCTTGACAACAACAACATGTCATGCTCGCTAAAAACCAATATGCACAAAGCTGTTATCATAACCTGAATGTCCTGCATGCCTTGCTTTTACTAGACAACAGACAAAAAACCTCTGCACTGCTAACACCAGCTGCAAACCTACAAGTAAAAAACAACATTTTCACAATATAGTGATAAGTGATGTCAATCTTGAAAGGACCATTGGTTTTGAACACAAAGAATTGAATGAAAAGGGAAAAGTCCAATAGAAGAGGAAGAAAGGGAAATTAAAAAGGGCCAGAGGGACATACGAAAAGGGGGGGAGAGAAGAATTATGAATGGACAAGAGGTTTGACACATAAAACTGACCTCTATTTCACAGCAACACAACATTCAATCATTGGAACTGAATCTCGAAAAAAACCAATCCCTCAATCATATTTCATTTCCTTTCTTCCAAACCACCATCAAGTACCCTTCATCAACCACGTTTCTACTTAGAACCAACCACCTCGGCTCCATCTCTTCCTTTCATAAATCGTCAAGTTTCACCACTGCGACTTCACCAAATTAACATTGCAACATAGATGAAGCAGAAGCAGAAAGAGAGTTTGAATCGATGAAGAAGATGGCAAATTGAGGTGGTGCGACACGATTGAGGAGGTTGACTTTGAAGATGGTCGTTTAGCAAGGTTCGTTCGCGTTTGGAAAAGAAGAGGCAAGATCTTTTATCATGAATTTATGCTTCAAGTGTTACCCAGTCGCGTTTCTCTTTCAATTTAGGTTTCCTCTGAGTTGGTCTAAGACCCAAGCAAGTCATATTGCCACAACCTACTCCATTTGGCCAATCTAGCCTAACGTTTGAGCATCTAGGCCCATGAGCTCTCTATTTCATACCCCTAGCTCACTAACCTTCAGGTGGTAAAAAATAATGCATTTTTCTTTTTAGCTTTTTTTTAAATAACATAAAACTAGTTCTCTTTAGCTTATTTCTTTTTCTTTTTTTTTAGAAATTTGTTTTATTTACATAAAAATAGGTTTGGTTCCTAGTATAAGAAAATGTCAAAAATATTTAGTAGTTTTATAATCATTTATATATCTAGGTTTTCTAATAATATTTATAAAGTATATAATTAAGTTTATTTTTTTTCAAAAAAAGAGAACTCAAAATATTTTAATTAATTTTGTGAATTAATCTTTCAATTATGTTTAGAATTCTAATTGGATTTGGATTACTTAAATTTTGTTAATTAATTTTCATTTTCTTTGACTCATAACTTTTTTAACTTGTAGCTTGATTTCCTTAGCATAGAATTTTGGCTCCTTTTGTTCGATTTTATGATTTTTGATTCTTGTTCTTCTATTTTTGTGATCATTATCATTCATTTAATTTATGTCATAATTATTTTTTTTTAGTTTGTTGCATCCATGTTTAAATCTTCATTTCTTATTTGTCCTGGTTCCAAAGGAAAGGATCTCATAGTTGACTGCCATGTTGTGATGGATAGCATTGTCCATCTTTCCCCCTAAGACCTTGTGAGAGTCTTGTCCGTTAACCTAGTTTAGGTGGAAAGTTGGTTAAATCTGTGTAAGTATCATGGTTATGGATACTTACTTCCCCTATGGAACCTTGTTCGTTATCAAGAGTTCCTCATCCCTAGTTGGGTGAACTACGGAGGCTCTGGTTCCCCTTTCCTAGTCAGGATACATAGGCACAAGATGTGATATCTTGTCGAGCCCTCTAACCACTAACAACTAACTGTTATCCCCCTCCTTTTGGTTTGGTTAGAACCAATTGATCTTGCAACTAGGATTTAAGTTAGAGTTGGTAAACTCTATGTGAGTATCATGGTTATGGATACTCACTTTCCCCTTTGACTTTGGTTAAAGTCATTTCTTTAGTTAGTTTTCAACTTAGATTTAGAGATTTGGTTAACTCTATGTAAGTATCATGGTTATGGATACTTATCTTCCACTTTGGGACCTTGATCGTTATCAAGAGTTCCCCATCCCTAGTTAGGAGAACTACGATTGCTCTGATTCCGTCCTAATTAGGATACGTAGGCACGAGATGTGATGTCTTGGCGAGCATGCTTAGTGTACATACCCCTAGGTCTTTACCTTAGCATATTTCCCTTAGCAAGCAACTTTAACATAACACAAATACTAATAAGAGGTTCCTGTAGAGTACTACAGATACTTAGGATGCTAACGTCTTCCCTGGGTATAAATAACCAACCCCCAAATCTTAAATATCTAGCTGTGTTGTTACATAGCGCATTTAGGGTTTTCTTTAATCTTTACCCTTTCCTTTGGATAAATCAAAGCTCAATGGTGAACTTCATGATTTGTGATTCAAGTTAATTAATAGCTTGATATCTGATTCTCACCGCAACAGAAATGACGACTTCACTGGGGAAATCCTTTAAATGGGTTAAGCCCACCTTGTTTGAATTTGTGTTTGCTATATGTTTGTTTGCCTATATGTCTGTATATTTGTGAATATATGTATATATATCTGTTTGTGCTTGGGTTTTCTGTATGCAGAGTTGTTACCTTGAGTGTTGAGGATAAGTCCTATACCCGGACTTGAGTGCACCTATGATAGGAAGGTGGTATATTCAAGAAGGCTTATAGGGAGTTGATTCCCGACCAAGCTGACTTGAGAAACCACCGCTCAGTGGAGGCCCTCTTGGGAGTAGTTGTGTTGAACGAGTATTCATGAAAACATTACTACTTTCGACCTAGGATCATGTGTTATTGAGAACCTTTAGTTACCTTTTCACCCTATGTTAGCCTTGTTTGGACGTAGTGCGATGACTATGAGGGAGTAGTCCTGAGGCAGTTGATACGCGATACTACACTCAGACGAGACTCTCTTGAGAATATTATCGACTACCAAGTAATTTGGGAAATTTATAATATCCAAAAGATGGGTTGTTGACTCTGGGAACCTTTTAGAACCCTGTTCTGCATATTTGAGAACCTTTAGTACACGCCTTTTGGGGTGGGTAGACCATGGCTCCACTCCCATTTTCTTTAATCCTAGGCCCTTGTCTATTTGTCTATATGTGTGTATATGTGAATCTTTATTTGCTTGCATTCATGAGCATCATATCATAAATGTTTCGTGGAACTTAGACTTTTGTTTGTAAATGTCAGGTTTGCCATGGATAGTGAAAGGAAGAAAACATTGAAGTACACTTACAAGAGTCTTAACTTAGATGACCTAAGGAGGTTGGATACCTTGGTAATAGATCCAGAAGGGTTCAAGAGCATATATGGGAAAATGTTGTCGTTGTTGAAGATAAATATGGATAAGGGACTTCTCTCCACCCTATTATAGTTCTATGATCCAGTCTACTATTGTTTCACTTTCCCTGACTATCAGCTCATACCTACACTGGAAGAATATTCTTATCTGGTTGGTTTGCCTATGCTTGACGAGTCTCCTTTCTCGATCATGGAGAAAGAACCTAAGGAGAAGGATATTGCTAAGGTTACACAATTGGGATTGGTTGATATTCAAAACAATATGACCACAAAAAGAGGAGTTTTTGGTTTGACTGCAGAATTTTTAGTGGGGAAAGCTCAATACTATAATGGTCATTTGAGTATGGACGCATTTGAGGCTATCCCTAGCTTTGAAAACTTTGTGGACCTCAATGCCATCAAAATCTTCTTGAGGAAGAACCCAGTGCCTACTTTGCTAGTGGATGCCTACCGTTTTGTTCATCTGAGGAATTTCCATAATGGAGGAATGGTCACTTGTTGTGTTCCTTTACTATACAAGTGGTTTATTTTTCACTTGCCTAAGGCTAATGCTTTTTGGGATCTGAAGAAAAGTTGGTGGCCATAGAAGATCATGGCTCTCACTCACTCTGACATTGATTGGTACAATTGTGTCTCTTATGGCGTGACAATTATTGATAGCTGTGGAGATTTTGGTAAGTACCTCTTCTTGGTACTAAAGGAGGGACCAACTATAACCTAGTCCTTTTTTGTCGACAATTAGGATATCATTTGAAGGAAAAACCCAACAGTGTTCATGTGGAAAGTATTTTCTTCAAGGAAGAGGAAGATAACAAGGAGCTAAAGGAGAAGATATTGAATTCTTGGAGTCATTTGCATAAGAAGGGGAAGAAAGACATAGGGAAGCCTAATTGTGTTTCTTTGGAACCCTATCTCCAATGGGTCTGAAAAAGGGCTATTGAGCTGAAGATGCTCTATTCCCGACAAGAGGTCATGGTTCTAAAGGAGGAACCCACCTTGATCTTCATGTCTGAAGCAAAGGAGTTGAGAATCGCTTTGATAAAATCACAACAAATAGAAGATGCTTGGAAGCACAAGTATCAAGTGGCTGTTGAGGAGAATGCAGAACTCCAGAAACAACTGCAAATGAAGAATGAAGAAGTGTTCTCTTGTAAGAAGAGGAAAGCATCAGAGGATTTATCTTTATCTAGCCCTCAGTCTACTCCGTGGAAGCTAATTATGGGTAAGCTTATTCTCGATAAGGCTCATATGGAAGAAGAAATCAAGAAGCTCAACATGAGGCTGTCAGGAGAATCTCTTTAGGACTTTTGTTAGCTTTTATTTAGCTTTCTGTTTAAGACTCTTGTAAGAAGTACTGATATGTTGTAACTTAATCTGTTGGTTAATGAAAAGGAGTTTTTGGTATCTCTTGATGTTTGTAAATATTTTGAGTTCCGTGAAACTTTTTGCATTGCATGAGCATGTCGTCACATTTGCATTTGCATTTGCATATGCATTTCTCAGCCTTGAGTCTCATATTCCTCTTCTTGTCTTTAGAAGGATACTTAGCACGCGTTCTGGACCAATGACAATGATGAGCAAGCTTTTGAAATGCCATGAAGCCTTGAAAGAGGAAGTCAGGATCCTTAAAGGTCAGATGAATTTGGTTTTGGAGACTTTGCAGAATTTGATGAAGAATGAGAGGCATTCTCACCCTGTTGCACCCAGAGAGGTTGTCATTTCATCACCTTCGGTGGTTCTTCCAACTCAAGGACCTCCTCAATATCAACGGTTATATCGCTGTCAGTTGCGTCAATACCCCCTACAAAGGCTAAGAAATCCAGAGAGACATTTCACTCTGCTACCAACGTCATACAGTAAGATCTTGCCAGATTTGATCAAAGGTGGATTGATAGTGCCAAAGGAGATAAATCTAGTGATTCCTCCATACCCGCCAGGCTTTGATGCCAACGCCTGATGTGGCTACCATGCTGGGGCACTGGGGCATTCAACTGAAAACTGTAATGTGCTCGGGAGCAAAGTTCAGAATCTGTCTGACTCCGAGATGATCTCATTCACGCCTCAAGGCATTCAAATTAACAATCCTTCATCACTTCATATGCCTCCTCCACATCAAGGACACGCACCTGAGAAAAATGTTAGTCAACCATCATTTGGGCCAGCTCCAAAGGGTCATCCTCGTCAGGTGGTTACCAAAAGAGCGTCCTAACATTCATTGGTTGTTTCCCCTCGAGATTCTCAAAGGTAGAACACGAGTAAGAAGAATCTTGTCAAAAAGGCTAAGGCATGCTACAAGCTGGTTCTTGTGCCGCTAAGTAAGCTTTACCCACTATTAATTCAGAACTCGTTGGTGACTCCGCGAGCTCTCAACCCTGTGCTAGGACCATGGCACAATGCAAATCTGACTTGTGAGTTTCATAATGGGGCTAAACGACATGAGCTAGATACTTGTTTAGCATTAGAATCTGTTGTGCAAGAGATGGTCTATGACAAAGATCTGATCCTCGAAGAAGATCACCCAGAAGTTGAATGCAAGTACCATATTGGGATAATAGGGCATCTGGTTGAAGAGTGTAAAGGTTTTGGGTTGAAGTTGCAAAGCTTGTTGAAGCTGATGAAACCTCAAGAAGGGAAACCAAGCGCTAGTGTCTCGACTCCTGAAGCAAAGGGCGAAGGACCTACGAGGCCTCTCAAAGTTCTGTACCAAAAGGAGAAAGTAATCATTGATGGAGGTGTTCCCCTGCTTGGGCCTGGAAATTAACGTTTGTTGAAGTCAATTCTCCAAAGCTGGCTGTATTTTGGTTGTTTTAGTATTTTTAGTTGCATTTTCCTTGCTTTTTAATTTCATGTGTGCTTGTAAGCTTTGTTATTTGTTAAATTGGCAAGATTAATGAAATGTTTATGCATCTTTTGAATCAACCCATTCGTATTCACTCATTTTCTTTTATTGTCATAAAAAGAAAAAATATTTATCTTTTCCCATCCACTTATCTTTTTCGAACTGTTGTTTAAGCAAAAATTAGGGAGGATGACAAAATATTATATCCCTAAATATTATTGGTATGCTTTTAATTAAACTTTTCCGATGATGTAAGGCATTGTTTCAATCCTCAAACACTGGAAAAATAAGGAGTTAATCCCTCGTTAACCCTTTTGAGCCTAGAAGTAGAAGTTTCCTTCGGATCTCAAAAACCTGTAATCTCAACCTTGGGGTGGGTAGCTCTCAGTTAACTTGGAAATATGTGCATATAAGACACCTTTCATATAAAGGTTGTGCTCACAGGTTTTCCTTCGCACACAAAAAGTGAGTGTTGAAGATGTTTTCCAAACCAAAGTGATAATGATGGTTCAACATAGCCATTAAACTAGGTAGTCACCTTCTTTCTCAAAAAGGAAAATTTTAAAAAATGCCCGCTAAGTCAAAACCTATGAAGGAGACTTAGGCAAAATGGGGCATCCCGCTGACTGTAAGCACAAAAAGAAACAGTTTAGGCAAAAGTTAGGGATAATAAAAAGAGGAAGACCTTAAAGCTTTCACACTAAAAGTCCTTAATGGTAAAAACAACTGAGTGTTGTAAGGGAGGGTGACTACCCTAGGTTTTTGAACCATCAATAACTATCACCAATTCAAATCCTAACCTATAGGAACCTGAGTGCCTAACTTGAGTTAACTGAACGTAAGATGGAAGTTCATTATGAAGATTAGGTGGGAACAAATAAACTTTGAGCCTTTATCCTTTGTTTCATGAACCTTGAATCAAGCCACATTATAACCTTTAAAAGACCTAATTGAGGTGAGGTTGTTTTGAAAGCATACTACAACAAAGTTGGATGACCTGACTCCTAATGATCTTTGCTTCTTGTTGGTCACTTCACCTGTCATTCTGTAAATGACAAGATTCACTTTGTTTTGGATCTTTGATCACTCCATTGCATGTTTTACCAATAATACTTGATTTCAAAATCTTGCATGAATATTGCATTGAAATTCCCAGTTTTAAATGAACAACACGGTTTACAAGATAACTCAATATCAAAGGAATCCCAACAAATGCAGCCAGCTAGGGAATTTGACTTGGTAAAGGAAGCCCAGTCTGGGGTAACCAATTTGAAAGATTTTTTAATCACTTATCCCCAGGAGTTAGCAAATCAGGAGCAGGACTCTTCAAAGTTCAGAACATTGGGGTAAGCAATCTTGAGGTCTGATCGGTAAATTAGCAAGTGTACTAACTTTTACCGATGTAGTAATAAGTGGGGTTTTCCCAGAATCAATCTCTCGAGGACTGCGTGCAATTTTCAAGTACATATGTTATTTCAATTAAACAAAATATTCTTGGGGGTTTTGTTTGGGGTTTTTTAAAAACATAAGAAAAAATGCAGTAAGAAGAATGATAAAATTGATTTAACGAATATGAGAAAATATGTTAGTGGAAGTGTATGAATTGTTTAGTACGAACCCTGAAGTACTCTCAACGAGACATGCCTCAAAACCTTAATTTTTATTGTACCTCTGTCGCTACTGCGAAAATCGGCGCCGGCTGAACGTGCGTTATTTATCCCAACGGAGGGAAAGGAAACGCTCAGAGTAAACCTACCGCAAAGACGGGAAAGGAATGGTCATTGCAACCAAATCCTAGATTCGGGAGTCGGTTACGCAAGGGGAAGGTATTAGCACCCCTCACGTTCGTCGTACTCGACGGGATCCACGCTTGTTTTCTAGTACGAATTGTTATTCTATCTACTCTAAGGGTCAGGGGTTGAAAGAAAATAAAATGACTCGGCAAAGTATCACACTTTATGCCTACGTATTCCCGTCTGGAACGAGAAATCAGAGTCAACGTAGTTCGCCTACCTACTGGAAAGGAGGGGAAGGTTGCTCGCTAGGATATCGCATCCTATGCCTACGTACTTTCATACGGCATGAAAGATCAGAGCAAACGTAGTTCGGGCCACGTACGACACAAGTTTGTCTTGATCGTTTTTTATCCTTCTGAAAAAGGTTTTCTCCTGATTACGGGTCCAAGCGGACAAAAATGACTCTTTGATTGGTTTACGGTCTTTTACGCAAGAACTATTTTTTATTAATGTTTATCCTTTTATTGTATTTTTCTGATTGTTTTGAGATAGAAGAGAAAGAACTCTAAAACCTAGGGTTAAAATGGGAATCAAAATCTACCCTAATGTTGTCATGCATGGATTAACACCTAATGTCTGTCATATTTCTCTCCTGCGCAGAGAGAAACAGAGATCCTAGGGGATAAACGGAAAAGCAACAGCATAAATACAGTAAAGCAGTAAAATGCATGAATGCAGCAATACAAGCGAGGCAAGGGATTCCCACTCAACCTCGAACCTAGAAAACAATGGGCAAAGTGAAACAGCTTCACCTCAGCCTAAAGGGAAATTAACAAACAATACAGCAAAGAAAAGAAACCCCAAAATCAGCTCTGACAGCCCCCTAGCTCCTATAGCAGCAGCTCCGAAAAACACCCAACTCTGACAGTTGATAAACAGCAATCTTCCAATGAACCCCAAGGTCAAGCTCCAATGAGACTCAAGCTACAACAAGCTTCCATTTCCAAGAAATCACCAAGCTCAAGCAAGCACAGAATCTTAACCAGTTGACAACATCAAACAGCAGATAGCTCCAGACAGCAGTAAACCCTAGCTTTAACAGTTGCACAGCTTTGACATGAACAATCTTCATCTTTGTAAATCTTTGATCTTCATCCCTATCTTCAATGGTTCCTTTCTTCAAGGCAAGCTCTCCTAGATGAGAATTGATTTATCAGGATAAATTGAATGTCAAACAGTTCATTGACAACCAAAGGAAGCCTATAAACAGTTGACATTGTAACATACTGTTTCCCTCAAAGTTCTACCTCTAAGGTAAGGCCACTTATCCCTCCAAAGGAGGGAGGTGAATACCATAGAGGGACTTTATGTCATAGAGAGGAATGGAAGCACATGAAGCTATCCATGTTTGCACAAAACAATTCAGTCTATTCTAAGGCTCTGCTTATTCCTATTATTTCCTATGCCTTCAATCAGCTCCAAGCTCAAGCAATCTTCAAGCTTCAACATTTGATCGTCATATTCAATCTTCTCCTTTGATATCCTCATGCTCCACAAGTCCCAAACCAAGCCCACACCTCATAGAAAAGCCCAAGAGCCCACAACAAGCAACACAAACCCCAAATGGGAATACCAAACAATCACACAATTTGCAAAATATACTGAAAATAGTAAAATAGTATTTAAAATTCTAAGACTTATTCTAAGGGGATTTCTATATCTACCCTACATACCCTATATGTCTCATAACCTAATTCATACTAAAAACCCCAAAATAAAATGTTAGAATGCACCTATGTTGAGTTTGAACCCTAATTATGCTAACCTAATGTTTTCTAATCAAAACTAAACAAGATTTAATCACAAAAATGTGAAATAAATCCAAGTGGAACTTAATGTTCTAATCTAACTAGCACAAAAAAGAACGGGATCAAAATATGAATTTAAATTGCTAATCAAAAATCATCAAAATGTATGTACAAACAAACATGAAAATAAAAGCAATTAAGTTTGAAAAATCACCATAAATGGAACAAAACCTAAAATAATATTTTTATTTTCTTATAATTTTCTTTAAACCATTACCAAAATGTGGGAAAAAGTCCCATGTGAACATGATGATTTTCTGATTTTATATGATTTATTTAGACCATATGCAAATGATGAAGGAAAAAAGAAAATCAATCAAAATACCACAGCAGGGGGGTGGCAGAAGTAATTTTTACATTTCAGGAATATACTGGGCCCAGGATGGAGGGTGTTGGAAGCAACACGCTGGGCCCAGTCCACCAAATCAGAAAAACAACAAAAATAAAAGCTCAGGGGGTGCGAATGGCAAGGATATCCCTTTGATATCTAGGTTGGGCCTCAACTGGGGGGGGTGCAACTAGCAATTCTGCTAGGCCCAACCAAAACACAAACCAGGGGAGGGGGTTTCACGAGTAATCTGGGGAGTATGGATCAGCAATTGCGTTTTGGGCCTAAGGCCCGAGTTCACCCTCAACCCACACCATCAGCAACACTAACAAAACCCTAATCTCATATCTTCCCTTCCACTATTCACTACTTTCTCAAACCCTAACGGCGCCGCTACCAAATTCTCTCAACCTTACTATCTGAAACACTTCTCTCCATTCAATCTTGTTCAAAGTCCCTCATCAAAAATTGTTCATCAACCTTACACTCAAACTGAACCTAGCACTCTCTAAACTTCAAATGCACAAAACCTTTCACGCTCAATCCGCGTTCAAATTCTCACACTCACTAAACTAATTCCTCAGCCAACGAACAAGAAAAACCTACAAAGGATGATGAGGTTCAGAATAAAAACCTGGATAGACGACGCAACTGATGAAGACTCGGGCGATTTGAGACGAAGCTTGGCGGAGTTTAAGAAGAGCTGGAGGGAGCTCCGTTTGGAGAAATCTTTGTCGAAGATTTGAAGATCCACGGCGGCGATGGTGTTCTTGTGACGAGCGGAACAAAGATCAGCGAAGATCTTACAAACTGACAAACTGAAGGAGTTTGATGACGTTCTTGATCGTTGAAGGCGCTTGCAGATTGATGAGATTCTTGCTATTTCTGAAGAAAATCGGGTGAAATCTGGAGAGTTGGTTAAAGGTTGTTCGTTGAATATTTTTGAAGTTATCTGAAGACTGATGTATGAAGATTACGAAGAACGATGAGGATCTCTGAAGAACAAAGAAGGCGATGAATCTTGTTGGAATTTTCTGGAGTTTCTTGTTGATGTTCTTGGTGATGAACGATGATGTTGCTGAAATTTTCTGGGAAAAAATTGTTGGAGAATCTTGTTGTTGATGATTCTGATGAAGATTAATGAAAAAATCTGATGATGATCGGTTGAAGTTATGAAAAATTGGATGAATTTGATGGAGAATGTTGCAGGATTGCAGATTCCGACGGATGTTTGGTTTTCCGGCGAGTGGTTGATGGAGATGGATGAAGAAGATTGAAAGGTGTTTAGATGAGTGTTCTGGAAAATTGCAGTTTCCGACGAGTTTACGGATTCCGGCGGTTAGTTGCGGTGGTCCGGCGTCTTTTAGGGTGGGTCCGGTGGATGTTGCATGGCCGGCGGTGGGAAGTTGGTGGTGGAGTCAGAGCAGGACAGGTGTGTGAGAGAGAGAAGGACGGAGCAACACGTGGCTGAGGGTGAAGGGAAAGAGAGACACGTGGACAGAGAGAGAGTGAGTGGAACGGTGAGTTGTCTGCAAAGAGTGAGGTGGAAGAAAAATATAGAAACGCGTGGCATATGTTTATATAGGACAAGTGGCATTGGAATGGACTCTGGGCCCCCAAAATCAGACAAATGGCCCACTGAAAAAGACTAACTCAGACTTAAACATGATTGAAACGTGATTAGTGCTAGATTAAAGAACTAACTAAAGGGCTAATCAGACTTAATAATAAAAACGAAAATGACTTAATAGCTGATTAAAAAAACACAAAACAAAAGGTTAATGGCTAATTAAAACGAAATGATTAATAAAACTATACACTTAAAATCTAAAAAAATCTATATTAGAACTATTAACTATTAAATCCCTATTAAAATCTAACCAATTAAAAATCTGTTAACAAAAGAACTATATTCTATTAAACTAAAATTTATACTAAAATTCCTATTTAAAATCCATATTAGAGAAACTATTAACTTCTATACTATTTATTAATACTAAAAGCTATTAACTAGTAAAACTATTATATTCTATAAAATCTATTAAAAAAACTAAAAACACATAAATCTATATTTTCCTTCAATTACCTAAAAAGATAAGATCTATAATAATAAAAACTATTCAAAATCTATATTGAAAAACTATTAATATCTAGATAAAAAAAATCTATTAAAAACTATCCTTTATTAAGACTATTCTATTATTCTATTTAATACCAAAAACTATTATCTAAAATGCTAATAAAACTCGGTTAATGCCTAGAACATTTTATAAAAATCTAAAAAAACAAATGAAAACAATTAACTCCAATAAAAGGGACGCGAGACCATTTTGAAATAAACGGTAAACCCCGGACGCCGAAATACACTAAAAAAACAGCAGTATAAGCTGAAAACGCCAAGGAGCGCGCAACTTCCCGAAAAATGAGACTCCGATTATCTGGACTGATCTGAAACGTCCAAAAACTGTGAAAGCAGGGCTATAATTCCGATAACCTCAGTATGATTGAAAGAATGCACTGCATGCAGTATGCGAATGCGAATGAAAAATGAGCCGAAACGTAAATCAGGTGGGGGAACCGGTTGGTCAAATTTTGGGGTGCAACAGCTGCCCCTATTCAAACGGCTTGGACCCGACTGGGTGAAGAGCGCACGGTCTTCAAACATTCGAGGTACGAGAAGGTTGAATACCAAAGAACCCTGAAATTTGCCAACCGCAGAGATAAACTGCGCCACTGCTTAGGGAACGACATTCGTCGAGTGAACCTGCTTGTTATGGTAACAACGGATCATTCGTCGGGGAATAACTCTGATTTTGAATATCACCAACCATGTAACACCACGGGTACTGAACTATCTTTACAAAAACCTATGCCCACAACTGAACTAATTTGTCAACACAAGAAGAGAAACAAATTTGTCAACACTAGTAAAGATCCCGTCATCACAGGAAAAACTTATTCACGATTGCCCTTAAATTTCGTCAACACGAAAAGCGATAAATTCGTCACCACGAGGAAATCCTATCATCATAGGAATGCAACTTGCCCTCATCAGTACTTTTCAAACTTGTCCTCAGTAGGACTCCATATTCCATCATCATGGAGAAATAAAACTTGTCGACTCCATTGGGGATGGGCTATCCGCATCTTGTCAACACAAGGAGATCCTATTAGCATAGGCAATAAAGTCTTATTTACATCTTATCAACACGAGGAACTCCCATCAACATAGAAATAACTCATCCACGTCAGAACTCACGTCCCATCAACACGAGGAAAATAGGTTCATTAACATGAATAAATCCTATCATCATAGGAATACCATTCTTGTACATCTCTGCACTCACATTTCGTCAACACGAAGAAATCCTATCCACATAATCATAAATTGTCCTCATCAGGACGCACATTCTGTCAACACAGAGAGAGTAATCCGTCAACACAAATAAATTCTATCATCATAGGCATAGATTATCCTCATCAGGACTCCATATTCCGTCAACACAGAAAATTCCATCAACATAGGCATCAATTGTCCTCATCAGGACCCCATATTCCGTCAGCACGGAGGAACCTCGTCCTCATTAGGACCCCATGTTCCGTTAACCCGGAGAAATCAAACTTCGTCCTCAACAGGACTCCATATTCCATCATCATGGAGAAGTAATTCGTCAACACGAATAAATCCTATCATCATAGGCATAGATTGTCCTCATCAGGACTCCATATTCCGTCAACACGGAGAAATAATTCGTCAACACGAATAAATCCTATCATCATATGCGTGGATTGTCCTTATCAGGACTCCATGTTCCGTCAACACGGAGAAATAATTCGTCAACACAAATAAATCCTATCAACATAGCCGGGGATATTCTGAAAACCAATGACCGACACCCGTTCTGACAACAAGCGACCACTTCTGAAATTTTGATTCATGGAACCCTGAAATGCTACTGCAGCAACAAACTTGACAAAACAGTCCGCTGATCGGACACGAGAAAACCTCAACCATTAAATCTGTGGGGATGATAATAAACTGAATCACATCATCATATGTCTCACATCAAGACTTTGATTGTCTGAAAAGACCTTTGAGCTTTAGAACTCCATACTCCTGTTGAGAAAACACACCTGAAAGCAAAAGGTTAACCAACCTGGCTTATGTTCCAAAATGCGTATGTTTGACAATAGCGCAATGCTCCATACATCATGGAAATGCTACGCGTTTTCTAGATGGATGCAAACATGATAATGCATGCAAATGCAAATGTAAGTTCGGGCTGCCGGGAACAGCTCTGAGCAGCTTGCTTCAATCACGGATGCTGAGGACGAATACCACCCTGCTGGGGAAGGAACGGGTACCACCAAGTATTCCGGCAAAATCAGTGCCAGGACACACAACCAACCCTGCCGGGGAGAGCCTTAAACCTTCGATTTCCACTGGGAGGAAAGAAAACACTTGCTGCAAAGAGAGAACTCTGCTGGGGACGAAACGACTCTCTTGGGGAAAATATACTGACTCTGTTAGGGAGAATAAATGACCCTACTGGGAAGGGAATCTCTGCTGGGGAGAGTAGACTGTCTGGGTATAGCTCACAAGTTTGGAAATATTAGTCTTCTAAGGCTAAACAACCCTGCTCGGGATAGGGAATCCTTTTGGGGGACACCACACTGTCTGAATACACCCTACAATCTTGGAATCACCAAACTCTGCTGAGGGTAAACGACCCTGCTGGAGAATGTCCTTTGGATAAGCTGCGACTAGCTGGGGAATTTGATCCTTCTTCAGTAAGGAACATTGCCATCTCAGCTTCAGGGGATGAAGCGCGACCTGCATGGGGATTCGCTTCACATAATGATCAAGTCTTTTCGTCACGAGCCTCTGGTTAGGACTGCAATCTTCTGATCTTCCACTTCATATGGGCCAGAACCCTGCAACACTACAAACGGGACAAGACAAGTCTATACAACCAAATCTATTCAAGTTAGCGTTAGTGACATCATATTCAGTCAATTCGAAGTTTTAGCAATTATTGGCAAGGGCCAACAACGTTATGCAACTGCTAGTTTTATTAAAACATTGGCGTTTTTCACATACAAAACAGTAAAGAACAAGCATCAAATACTGAATAACATGTTTTATTGATTAAGCCCCTGAATGGGCAGAGTTTTGTACACTGGATGTAACTCCTGAAAAGAGGAGGTCACGCATATACAAGTATGCAAAGGAAGCATAAATACAATGACAAATCAAATTTGCGCATATGTCGGCAACGCGATGCAAACAAACATCATGAGCTGATCCTCCTATGACTCGCCTGACTTTGGCGCTTTCCGGTTGTTGCACCCTAAAATTTGCCCACCTGTTTTCTAGCTTTGACTGGCTTTTGCTTCGTTTTCATCTGCATATCATTTAGGCCGCATTTTGCCCGTGTTATCAGCCGGATCGAATTTATCAGAATTTTAGCCGCTTTGCTCGCGTTTCAGGCGATTCAAATTAATTCAAACGAGAAAATTCAATGTCAAAATCGAGCTAAAAGTCGCTCTCTTTTTTATGATTCAATCTGTGTCGATAATATTGGAGCATTTCGGTGCTCGCCCTTTTTACCATGGCATTTTTGCATTTTTATCGGAATTTTTGTTTTATATTTAATTATGTAGAAAATTTTTTAAATAGGTTTTTATTATAATTCAATTAGGATAATATTAAGATTAGTTTTATATTAGAATTTAATTTATTTAACATTAGAATTTAGATTTATAATAGAATTAACAGAAAATTGAAGAAATAGAATTAAACAAAAACAAAAGACAAAAAAGCAACGGTAAGGGACACGTTTTGTAGTATAAGAGGGCATTGTAGATTGTCTCTCCCAAAAAGAAGACCTAGCCGCCCCCCCATTTTACTATTCACCTCCTTCTTCAACATTTTTTCTTCTTCTTCAAACTTCAGAGTTTAACCATTCGGCCACGATTTTACATTTCCGGCCAAACACCATATTCCTTTCTCTTTACAAATTTGTAATCTCCATAATACCTCTTCTGTTCCACCATGAATAGCAATACCACACCAGACAACTCTGCAGCCTGCTACTATGCTGCACCAAAACTCTGCTACACAACCTGCAAGTGAAGACAAACCAACAAAAACCATAACTCTGCATCAAAACCACACAACCAAACAATACACAGCAGTTGTACCTGCACCAAGCCCACTCCAGACAACAACCTGCCAAAACCGTACAAGCCTGCAGAAACATACACAATACAGTGCCAACAAATCCTGCAACACTCTGCACAAAATACACCAGACCAAAAATCAAAGAAAACAACGATTGATACTTGTACAGAAAAATAAAAAAGGAAGAGTATTTGGAGTACATGCTGACCTGAATATCAAAACGCAGCAACAACGTTTTTTCTTCAAAAACCTCCTCCAAACACAACCATCCAACAAAATTGCTTCAACCTCAGTTTATGAAAGTGAATCAGTTGTCAGCTCTAAAGAGGAATGGGAAAAAGAAAGTAATGCTATCCCAGAATCTCCATTACCTCAGATTTAATTTTCAGACGTTTCAAGTATTCAGAGTCAGCAACCTGTTAGGTCTGCGTATCAGATATCTGCTTCCCTACAAAGTCAACATTCATACCGTCGTCAGCAGCGTCAGCACGCCCGACGAAGACCGAGGAAGCCAGAGAGACATTTCACTCAGTTGCCGTTGTCGTACAGTCAGATATTGCCAGACTTGATCAGAGGTGGTTTGATAGTGCCGAAGAAAACTGATCCAGAGACCTCTCCACATCCTTCAGATTCTGATGTCAACGCCCGCTGTGAGTACCATGTTGGGACACAGGGGCATGCAACCGAAGACTGTAAGGTGCTTAGAAGCCAGGTTCAGACTCTGCTGGACTCCAACATGTTTTCAATCACGCCTCAGGGTATTCAGATCAACGATCCTCCTTCGTCAAGTCATATGGGTTCGGCAGCTAATGTCATGGAGGGATTCACCGAGAGCATATGTTCAGAAGATTATCAGACGGATCTCGATGAGCAATTCTGAAGATGGTTGGTTCAGCAGCAAGTCAAGAATGAAAGCCCAGTTCCCCGAAGCTGGCAATCTTTCTATCATGTTATTCCTTGCATTTGTAGTTTCTTTTCTGTTTAAGTGCGAACTTATTTGCAAATTTCATTTGTAAGACGTGTTTGTTTTCGATTGATAATGATAATGGAATGAATATGCATGTTTTGATTAAATCCATTCGTGTTCACTCAATATTGCTTTTCCATTAATGTCAAACGCTTATTTAAGCGGAATTCCTTGAGGGAGGATGACGAAATTGAAAGACGCGCAAGCTTCCGAATGTATGCTTTTGAATAAAATCTCTGCTGATGATGTACAGGCATTGTTTCAAATTCCTAAACACCGGAGATATAAGGATGTTAATCCCTTGTCAACCCCTTTGAGCCTAGTAGTAGGAGTTTCTTTCTGAAAACGAAAAACCCTCAATCTTAACCTAGGGCAGGGTAGATGTCAGTTAATTTGACCGAGCATCCGGATTGCAGAAGGAGTGTTCCCCGTTCGAGGATCCATCACACCTATATAGGTCGTACCTAAAGAACCATATTGGTTATCCATTACTGACCAAGGAGTGAGACAGTCACAATCCTTTTCAACAAGTCAGACCAGCTGGTGTCACATTGATTTGTTCCGAAAAAAGAAAAGAAAAAACAGAAGCCCGCTAAGTCGATAACTTGAAAACAAGTGGCTTAGGCAAAAATTGGGGCATCCCGCTGGACTTCGAAATCAGAAGATGTACTCAAAAGAGTCAGTCCAGGCAAAAATAGGGAAATAAAAAAAAATGACGAAGAACAAGTCGTGTGACTCCAGGCACCAAAGACGAAAAACGAGTGACTGTCACTCCGAAAACTTATGGTTTCTTGAACCATCACTCCTGTCAGTCAACCTCTGAGAGGCGAGCGAGTGTCGAATTAGCTGAGCATAGGATTGAAGAACATCAAGGAGAGTGGGTGGGTTAAACAGAACTTTGAGCCTTACATCTTTTCTTTCAAACCATGAACCTAACCAAGTTACAACCTTCAGAAGTCCTAATTGAAGCAAGTTAGTTTCGGAAGCACACTTCGGTAAAGATCGCGTCGAAACTGACTCCTAAAAGGATTTTCTTACCCTATGGGTATTGATATCGACATTCCGATAAGTGATTCATTCACTATACATCACAACTTTTCTTCAATGAACAGACTTGGATTTAAAAACTGTCAAATGCATTGCATTAATATTATCTTTGCAAAACAATTTGTTTCACTTGCGAGCAAGCACTTGACATCAGGAGAGTTCCTACAGTGGAAAGTTTGATCGAGATAAGATGCAGAATGCCTAAATACTCTGTTGAGCAGGGGCAAGCCACATCAAATGATCATAAAGGGAGTCAGCCATCCTAAGATGCAGTTAATCTGGGGCAATCAGGTCGAAATTCGATAAATCTCTCGAAGTCAGCCAGGGGCACTTCTCTACAAATCGGCCAATCAGGGGCAAATCACTTCAAGGCTGGGGCAGGTCACCCCAAGAGCACAGATATTATCCTTAACCAGAAGGCAGTTAATCTGAAGCGTCTCTCTGAGGTTCATGACGCTGAGGCAGTTCCTATCAAACCATCAGGGTACAGAGATTTATGATTTCTTTTCAAGGAACATCCCCACAGAGATCCCACGGGCTGGGGCAAAATCAGAAGTAAATAAGGGAACTTTTCCTCTCCATATCCTCAGAGCTACTCAGAGCTATTCAAGCAGGTGCAGTCAATCTTCAGGTTCAAGATGAATGTCGGGAGGTCGTAACCCTTCACCTGTCTTCCCCAACAAAAGCCCAATCATCATTGGCATGTGTAAGTTATCCCCAGGAGAGTCCAATCATACTTGGCACATCCGGTTATTCCTAGCAGAGTTGGCTTCACCTCTTCAGCATTTATTTTGCTGGAGTGATTCTTTCAGATCCAGTTTTCCCCAGCAGCCCGAGCCTGCATCTGCATTTTGCATATAGTTATCATATTTGCATCATCTTTGCATTTCATCCTCAAATGCGTAACATTTTGTATAGAGTATTACATATTCAAACATATGCATGCGAAGCATAAGCCAGTTTTTGTTAGCCTTCGTGGCAACCTGAATCACTCTTCAATCAAGACAGTGACATATCAACAACTTTGTTCAGACAGCTCATCCGCTTACTTACTTTTGGATTTCAGATCATACGTCGGTCGTACTTTGTCCATCAACCCTCTGATGATGACATCCCCAGCAGATATTCCTCTCGTCTATCATTAGACGATACAAGATTTGGTTTTGATATTCCTCTCGTCTATCATTAGACGATACGAGATTTGGTTTCGATATTCCTCTCGTCTATCATTAGACGATACGAGATTTGGTTTTGATATTCCTCTCGTCTATCATTAGACGATACGAGATTTGGTTTCTATATTCCTCTCGTCTATCATTAGACGATACGAGATTTGGTTTTGATATTCCTCTCATCTATCATTAGACGATGCGAGATTTGGTTTTGATGTTACTCTCGTCTATCATTAGACGATGCGAGATTTGGATTTGATGTTCCTCTCATCTATCATTAGACGATGCGAGATTTGGTTTTGATGTTCCTCTCGTCTATCATTAGACGATGCGAGATTTGGTTATGGTTTTCCTCTCCGTCCATCATTGGACGATGTGAGTATTTTGGATATGGCATATTCTTCCTGTCTACCATTAGACGATGTGATATTGACGATGTGTTTCCCCAGCAAGGTTTTTCTCCGTCTATCATTAGACGTCGTGAGTCTGGTTTTCTTTCCGTCTATCATTAGACACCGTGAGTTTGGTTTTCTCCGTCTATCTCTAGACGTCGGGAGTTTTGAGCATGGTTTTCTTTCCGTCTATCTTTAGACGATGTGAGGTTCGGACACGTTTCTTCCTGTCTATCTTTAGACAATGTGATAAGATCAAGTGCATGTTGATCTGGCCTTCGGTATGGTCTTCTTCGTCTATCTTTAGACGTCGTGAGTTTGGATATGGTTTTCTCTCCGTCTATCTTTAGACGATGCGAGGTTTCAAGGCGATCTTTCAGATATTGGTTTTCTTTCTGTTTATTGGTTGAGGTGACATTTCAAGAGGGGTTTTTCCCGACTGTCGATTCTTATTGACGTCGAGGCTCTTTGAAGAATGTTCGGTTTTCCTAGTTGTCGATTCTTATTGACGACATGGCTCTTAGAAGGTGGTTTTATTCCTGTCAGTTCTTATTGATGATGTGGCCCCTTTGAAGATATCTTTCCATCAGCTCCTATGGACGAAAGGATTCTGAAATTTGATGGGTAGTTTTGAAGTTCATTGACGTGGATATTTTTTCTTTCTGTCTATCTTTAGACAATGTGAACCTTCGTGATGGTGTCTTTCCGTCTATCATTAAACGATGTGAGTATTGGTGTCTTTCCGTCTATCATTAGACGATGTGAGTATTGGTGTCTTTCCGTCTATCATTAGACGATGTGAGTATTGGTGTCTTTCCGTCTATCATTAGACGATGTGAGTATTGGTGTCTTTCCGTCTATCATTAGGCGATGTGAGTATTGGTGTCTTTCCGTCTATCATCAGATGATGTGTGTATTGGATTTGTTCCTGTTCACCCTTAGATGATGTGAGCGTGGTGAGTCCTCTCGTCTATCATTAGACGATGCGAGATTTGGATGCAATTTTCCTCTCGTCTATCATTAGACGATGTGAGATTTGGACATGATGTTTCTCTCCGTCTATCATTGGACGATGTGAGTGTTTTGGACATAACGTTTTCCTCCCGTCTATCAGTAGACGATGTGATTTTGGATATTGTGTCTATCATCAGACGATGTTGAGAGTTGACGACGAAGTCAGATTGTTTTTAGAGAGTTGACGGCGAAGTCAGATGATTTTGAGGACTGACGGCGAGGTCAGGTGTTTCACCAGTTTTATGTGGAATTTTGACAACGAAGTCAGATGTTTTACAAATTTGATGATGAGTTTTGACGGCGAAGTCAGGTGCTTTTACTAGATATTGATGATTGACGGCGATGTCAGAGGTTTCTTTTTGCGGTTGGCAAATTTATGGGTTCTTTTATATTCAATCACCTTCTACCTTGAATGTCTGAAAGCGATCGCTTTTCATCCCTTCTGGTCCAAGTCAATTGAATAGGGGCAGCTGTTGCACCCTAAAATTTGCCCACCTGTTTCTAGCTTTGACTGGCTTTTGCTTCGTTTTCATCTGCATATCATTTAGGCCGCATTTTGCCCGTGTTATCAGCCGGATTGAATTTATCAGAATTTTAGCCGCTTTGCTCGCGTTTCAGGCGATTCAAATTAATTCAAACGAGAAAATTCAATGTCAAAATCGAGCTAAAAGTCGCTCTCTTTTTTATGATTCAATCTGTGTCGATAATATTGGAGCATTTCGGTGCTCGCCCTTTTTACCATGGCATTTTTGCATTTTTATCGGAATTTTTGTTTTATATTTAATTATGTAGAAAATTTTTTAAATAGGTTTTTATTATAATTCAATTAGGATAATATTAAGATTAGTTTTATATTAGAATTTAATTTATTTAACATTAGAATTTAGATTTATAATAGAATTAACAGAAAATTGAAGAAATAGAATTAAACAAAAACAAAAGACAAAAAAGCAACGGTAAGGGACACGTTTTGTAGTATAAGAGGGAATTGTAGATTGTCTCTCCCAAAAAGAAGACCTAGCCGCCCCCCCATTTTACTATTCACCTCCTTCTTCAACATTTTTTCTTCTTCTTCAAACTTCAGAGTTTAACCATTCGGCCGCGATTTTACATTTCCGGCCAAACACCATATTCCTTTCTCTTTACAAATTTGTAATCTCCATAATACCTCTTCTGTTCCACCATGAATAGCAATACCACACCAGACAACTCTGCAGCCTGCTACTATGCTGCACCAAAACTCTGCTACACAACCTGCAAGTGAAGACAAACCAACAAAAACCATAACTCTGCATCAAAACCACACAACCAAACAATACACAGCAGTTGTACCTGCACCAAGCCCACTCCAGACAACAACCTGCCAAAACCGTACAAGCCTGCAGAAACATACACAATACAGTGCCAACAAATCCTGCAACACTCTGCACAAAATACACCAGACCAAAAATCAAAGAAAACAACGATTGATACTTGTAAAGAAAAATAAAAAAGGAAGAGTATTTGGAGTACATGCTGACCTGAATATCAAAACGCAGCAACAACGTTTTTTCTTCAAAAACCTCCTCCAAACACAACCATCCAACAAAATTGCTTCAACCTTTACCCCTTCCCTCTTGAACCCCAGTTTCAAAACTTCTTCAACCCAAACGCAAAGTTTCAACCCGACCACCACACAAACATGTCACCGCTACAAAGCCAGCTTCTATTTCTCTCCATATTGGTGCTCTTTTCACTTGCAGTAAGTGAACAGAATGGAGATTTGCGAACCAAAAACAAACTTCCAAGCAAACCATCAAACATCCTCATAACCAACAATAACTACTGTTTCCGGCGCCTCCGTCCACGATTTTCCGGACTCCTTCAAACTGAATCTTTCTTCTCAAACATCTTCAACATTCAACTACCTGTTAAACATCACCGTGAAACCCCACACTCATTATCAAACCACGAACCATTTCTTCAGACCCCCAAACACTGTTCTGCTTTGATCAAAACTAAAACTCCACAGAACAATACAAACCTATTCCTCTTGTCTCTTTCTTGAACCTTCCCATTCTTCATCAACAGCAAAAAACACAAGACCCCTTCACCTTATTCTTAAAACCTGTTTCTGCTTCAACATACAGAACAAACTGTAACAACAAAGCTATTCTTTGAAACATCCGAAAGTCTTCTTCGACCCTTAACCGCAACCTCAAATACCCCACCTCCAATTTTACCCCTTTGTGTTAAAATACCATTAACCAATCTACTAACCTTCAACAACAGCCATAAACTCCATTTTTCTTCGGAACTCACATCTCCTGCAAAACCTTTCTTCCATCCTCACGCACAAATCTCAAATCCCTGCTTCTTCAAACCAATAACAAACCTTCAAACGAAGATTGATTCCTTCATAAATACCCCCAACCTCAACCAAATCGCAACCCTTACACCTCCAACACCATTAACTTTCCCAACCTTCAACCCATAACAGAATCTTCTCCAAACTTCAAACCGCGGCCCATCCTTCAACCAACAAGAAGCCTTAAATCCACAACCATTAAGCCCGTGAAAAAGAGCAAAAAGTTGAGTTAGAGATGAAGAGAAACTTCGAGAGGTGAACATAAAACAAACCTGGTTGCGTTGATTCGAAATCAAACTAGAAAAGAGGAATTTGAAACCGAACCCAAATCGGATTTGAGCGAGTCAAGAAGGTTAACGCAAGTGGATCGAGCGAATAGAAGGCGAAGGTGATTTGAGGTGTGGCTCAGTTTCCGTCACCGCGTTTCATTTGTGGTTTTTTTTCTCCTTCTTCATTCAAGAAGCTGCACCGCCGATTGTAATGGGTTGGGTTAAAGCCCATTTTGGCCGCGTCCCATATGTACCTCTGTTCTCTTTTCTTTTCTCATTTAAATTCTTAAATTTTTGGTATATACATATTTTAGTAGTTAATTTATCATAAAAACCATTTATTTAAATATTTCAAATAGTTTTATATTTTATATATTTGTTCTTAGAATATTACATGTATATTAACTAATTTTATTTGTTATTGGGCATTTTGTTCCATTTTCCTTGTTTTGGGTCGATGAAGAGACCACCTTCAATTCTCTGTCAAATTATTGATGAGAAATGAAGGATCTGATACCGCTCTCTTTCGTTTCCCATTTTCGATTCATTTTCGACTTTATCATTTCACTTCTTTTGGGTCGATGACGACATTTCCATCGTTTAACCGTCAAATTATTGACGTGAAACAAAGGATCTGAGACCACCTCTTTTCTTTCTCATTTCTTATTCCGATTCGATTTTATTTTTGACTTGTGGATCGATGAAGTCTTTTTATCCGCAAGCGTCAGATTTTCGAAGTCGATAACCTTCCCGATTTCAAATCTATGGGGGATGACCATTGGGGTCATCTTCCTTACTTTGGGATCGCGATAGGCTACCTTCGATTAATCGACATTTTGTTTGTGGTTAAGACGAGATCCCATTCTTTCGAGTCCCGATTCAGTCCACTAACCAATTGACGACTAACTAACTACTAACCTTTACTTTCTGTCAAATATACAATTGCTTTAATTTTCTGTCAAATATCAACTGCTTTATTTTTCAGTCATTTATATTCTTGTACATATTATATATTCTGTATATTATTATCTTGTATATATCAAATACTTGTACATTCTCTCAAAATACTTAATAAAATATCGAAACCTTAAAATCCTAATTGGTGGACTGTTGATTATATATCTTGTATATTATCCATATCCTGTGTATATTTTCCATCTCTTTGGCAGGTTCTCGAATCATCATCAATAAGGAATCAACTTTCCTTTGTATTGGATTAAAAAGAGAGGGTTAAGTGTAGACTTCTCCCTCTCCGAGTGTCGAGATGCTCACTGTAGTGTGGGTGGTTTCAATACTCGTCTTTCAATACGAAGACGACATTCTCTCTCCTCCTAAAAACCTCGGTCCCGCACCGAGTGACTTTTCAAACCTTCCCTCCTAAAACCTCGGTCCCGTACCGAGCGCATTTTCAAACCCCTTCAATAAGGAATCATTTCTCTTTGTATTGAATTAAAGAGAGAGGATTGGGTGTAGACCTCTTCCTCTTCGAATGTTGGGATGCCCACTGTAGTGAGGGTGGTCTCGATATTCGTCTTTCAATACGAAGACACGCCTTTATCCACCATCTCCCTTTCACAACTTCCTTTCGTAAACTTCATCACCTAAAACCTCGGTCCCGCACCGAGTGCATTTTCAAATCTTTTCATAACAAAAACTTGAATGGTCGTAGAGTGGTTAGGCGTAGGCCTTCTCCTATCCCGAGTGCTGACGTTTACCGTAGGGTTCTCTGTCGCAAAAAGCACTTACCATTCAAAACCAAAAACACTTTAATAAGAGAATGAAGTTCTCTTTGTGTTGAACTAAAGAGAGAGGATTGAGTGTAGTCTTCTTCCTCTCCGAGTGTCAGGATACTCACTGTAGTGTGTGTGGTCTTGATACTCGTCTTTCAATACGAAGACGCTATGTTCGCCACACATTTTTACAACAAAAACTTTGAGATAAAGAATCGGGTACTACCTGTAGGGGTTACTATCCGAGGACCTATCTCGCCTCAAAAACAATCTCAACCAATCAAACATGATACCTTGCCTCGCATTGCGAAAACCAGTCTCCCAAAGGATATGTTACGTCCGTTGTACCGCAAACAGGTACGCATAAGTCTCCAAACGAGCGAGCAGCAAAACACCTAAACTGCTAGAACGCGTACGATAACATCATCCACAAAACACACCGGTTATCCGCATCGTAGGCACGAACTACATTGCTCTGATTTCTCTTGCATGTTGAGAATACGTAGGCATAGGATTGCAATATCCTAGCGAGCACCCTTTTTATTTTTCACCCTTTCCCAGAAAGGCATGCTACGTCCGTTCTACCGCAAACAGGTAACGCCTAAGTCTCCAACGAGCGAGCAGCAATACACCTAACTGCTAGAATGCGCACGATAGCAGCGTCTACCAAGACTTCCCCGCAAACCGTAGGCCGAACTACGGCTGCTCTGATTCTTTACTTCGTTCAAGTAAAGATACGTAGGCACAAGGGCCACAATCCTTGCCGAGCACACTTCCCCTCTATAGCCGTAGCCCCGAACTACGTCGACTCTGACTTTCTCATATCAGTTGAGAATACGTAGGCCTAGGACCGCGAAGTCCTACCGAGTCTGTTCTCTCTCCTTTCTTCCTCGTTACTTCTCTTTCTCCGTTTCTAAACCTTTCTCTCTATCTTGTGGAACACTCTTTATAGCATAATATTTAAGCAAATATAATCACACATCGACAAACAAAAGGTTCCCATCGAGTACGATGGATGCGAGGGGTGCTAATACCTTCCCTTCGCATAACCGGCTTCCGAACCTGTTCTTGGTTGCGAGACCATCTTATCCGTTCATTTCTTAAGGTTTTCTCGATATTTTCCTTTCCCCTCATGGGATAAATAAAGTTCGGTGGCGACTCTTCTGTCTATCTTTTTCGCCTTCCCGTCGTTGCACGATGCATTTTTCGAGTAGCGACAGCTGGCGACTCTGCTGGGGAAATATTCAGCGAGCCAAGCCTAATTTGTTTGTCGTGTTTGTGTTTTATTTGCTTTATTTGTTTATGCTTTTTTCTCTAACTTCTGGGTTTATTTGGTTGGTTTGTGAGGATAAAAGCTTTCTACCCGAGCTTTTAAGTACACACTAAGATTAGGAGGTGGTTTCTTTCTAATTTGCGAGACGTAGGACTCGTTGAATTGGTTTGAATTCCACCGCTCAGATGAGACCCCGTTGGAACAATGATGTCTTACGTGTAGTCGTAACGACGTCTTTATTCCCAATTGGGAGTCCTTGACTCTGAGGACCTTTTGTAGAACCTTATTCCGAAGGTTCCTAAAACATAACTCTATGTTCATCCTTTTGAAAGAATTACCGTCTTACGAGTAGTCGTTCTGATGGGAAACTTTTGAGGGTTAGTGCATGGGACTTTGTTTGAAAAGCCTTTGGAATACCCTCTTATAAACCAGTAGATTTCCCACCCGAGGTGAGAGGTATCTCGTTGTAATTTCTTGCAGAATTTGTGACTTTGATCCTTTGTGTGTTGCATTAGCATTTTGCATTGCATTTCATTTGCATCTCATTTTTGCATATCCATCCTCAACCGGAGCAGAGAGCTTACCAGTCTTTTGTCCAACCCGCAGTTGATTTCCCGACATTCACATTGGATTTGAGTTAGCTTCTGGAAGGATCATGGACTCAGAGGAGCAGAATTTGGTTGTTACGAGGGCAGAGTTTGAGATGATGAAGAATTAGTTGGATCAACTCATGGAGGCCATGTCAGCTATAACAAGAGGAGAGACCAATGTTCAGAGGACTCCAGTGAACAATGTTGCTCAAGCTCAGCATGTGCAGGTTCCTGTCGAAGATCAAGAGCATACTATTGTTAGAGATAGAGATTCATCTTCTCTCCATGACTCGGACTATCAGAACTTCACTTTCTCTGTGCCAAATTCCCAAAGGGTTGTTCCAAAGATTAATCCTAAAAATCCACAGACTGTTGAGTTTATGAGAAGATATCGTCTGTTGGATGAAAAGCTTGACGCCCTGATGAGTCAAAACATTCTTAATTTGAATGCTTCGAGCATGTGTTTGGTGCCAGGTCTTGTGATGCCTCCGAAGTTTAAGGCGCCCAATTTTGAGAAGTACAAAGGGGATAGTTGTCCGAAGCAGCATTTGGTGATGTATTGCAGAAGAATGACCTCACATGTCCACAATGACAAGCTCATGATTCACTGTTTCCAGGAAAGTCTGAGTGGGGCATCGTTGAGTTGGTATATGCAGTTGGAAAGTGGTTGCATCCGATCATGGTCAGATTTAGCCAATGCCTTTGTGAAGCAGTACAACTACAATCTCGACATGAATCCCAGCCGCATACAGTTGCAAGAATTATCTCAGGCGGACAATGAATCCTTCAGAGCGTATGTGCAACGATGGAGAGAATTTGCTGCTCGTGTTCAACCACCGCTTCAGGATAGAGAATTGGTTGACATCTTCTTGGGTACTTTGAAGGGCCATTACTATGATATATTGATTAGTGGCGGAACGTTAAACTTTGCTGACTTAGTGATAGCAGGAGAACGTATTGAGAGCGGAATCAAGAGTGGAAAGATCCGAGACATCTCAGATACCTCAGTTTATGAAAGTGAATCAGTTGTCAGCTCTAAAGAGGAATGGGAAAAAGAAAGTAATGCTATCCCAGAATCTCCATTACCTCAGATTCAATTTTCAGACGTTTCAAGTATTCAGAGTCAGCAACCTGTTAGGTCTGCGTATCAGATATCTGCTTCCCTACAAAGTCAACATTCATACCGTCGTCAGCAGCGTCAGCACGCCCGACGAAGACCGAGGAAGCCAGAGAGACATTTCACTCAGTTGCCGTTGTCGTACAGTCAGATATTGCCAGACTTGATCAAAGGTGGTTTGATAGTGCCGAAGAAAACTGATCCAGAGACCTCTCCACATCCTTCAGATTCTGATGTCAACGCCCGCTGTGAGTACCATGTTGGGACACAGGGGCATGCAACCGAAGACTGTAAGGTGCTTAGAAGCCAGGTTCAGACTCTGCTGGACTCCAACAGGTTTTCAATCACGCCTCAGGGTATTCAGATCAACGATCCTCCTTCGTCAAGTTATATGGGTTCGGCAGCTAATGTCATGGAGGGATTCACCGAGAGCATATGTTCAGAAGATTATCAGACGGATCTCGATGAGCAATTCTGAAGATGGTTGGTTCAGCAGCAAGTCAAGAATGAAAGCCCAGTTCCCCGAAGCTGGCAATCTTTCTATCATGTTATTCCTTGCATTTGTAGTTTCTTTTCTGTTTAAGTGCGAACTTATTTGCAAATTTCATTTGTAAGACGTGTTTGTTTTCGATTGATAATGATAATGGAATGAATATGCATGTTTTGATTAAATCCATTCGTGTTCACTCAATATTGCTTTTCCATTAATGTCAAACGCTTGTTTAAGCGGAATTCCTTGAGGGAGGATGACGAAATTGAAAGACGCGCAAGCTTCCGAATGTATGCTTTTGAATAAAATCTCTGCTGATGATGTACAGGCATTGTTTCAAATTCCTAAACACCGGAGATATAAGGATGTTAATCCCTTGTCAACCCCTTTGAGCCTAGTAGTAGGAGTTTCTTTCTGAAAACGAAAAACCCTCAATCTTAACCTAGGGCAGGGTAGATGTCAGTTAATTTGACCGAGCATCCGGATTGCAGAAGGAGTGTTCCCCGTTCGAGGATCCATCACACCTATATAGGTCGTACCTAAAGAACCATATTGGTTATCCATTACTGACCAAGGAGTGAGACAGTCACAATCCTTTTCAACAAGTCAGACCAGCTGGTGTCACATTGATTTGTTCCGAAAAAAGAAAAGAAAAAACAGAAGCCCGCTAAGTCGATAACTTGAAAACAAGTGGCTTAGGCAAAAATTGGGGCATCCCGCTGGACTTCGAAATCAGAAGATGTACTCAAAAGAGTCAGTCCAGGCAAAAATAGGGAAATAAAAAAAAATGACGAAGAACAAGTCGTGTGACTCCAGGCACCAAAGACGAAAAACGAGTGACTGTCACTCCGAAAACTTATGGTTTCTTGAACCATCACTCCTGTCAGTCAACCTCTGAGAGGCGAGCGAGTGTCGAATTAGCTGAGCATAGGATTGAAGAACATCAAGGAGAGTGGGTGGGTTAAATAGAACTTTGAGCCTTACATCTTTTCTTTCAAACCATGAACCTAACCAAGTTACAACCTTCAGAAGTCCTAATTGAAGCAAGTTAGTTTCGGAAGCACACTTCGGTAAAGATCGCGTTAAAACTGACTCCTAAAAGGATTTTCTTACCCTATGGGTATTGATATCGACATTCCGATAAGTGATTCATTCACTATACATCACAACTTTTCTTCAATGAACAGACTTGGATTTAAAAACTGTCAAATGCATTGCATTAATATTATCTTTGCAAAACAATTTGTTTCACTTGCGAGCAAGCACTTGACATCAGGAGAGTTCCTACAGTGGAAAGTTTGATCGAGATAAGATGCAGAATGCCTGAATACTCTGTTGAGCAGGGGCAAGCCACATCAAATGATCATAAAGGGAGTCAGCCATCCTAAGATGCAGTTAATCTGGGGCAATCAGGTCGAAATTCGATAAATCTCTCGAAGTCAGCCAGGGGCACTTCTCTACAAATCGGCCAATCAGGGGCAAATCACTTCAAGGCTGGGGCAGGTCACCCCAAGAGCACAAATATTATCCTTAACCAGAAGGCAGTTAATCTGAAGCGCCTCTCTGAGGTTCATGACGCTGAGGCAGTTCCTATCAAACCATCAGGGTACAGAGATTTATGATTTCTTTTCAAGGAACATCCCCACAGAGATCCCACGGGCTGGGGCAAAATCAGAAGTAAATAAGGGAACTTTTCCTCTCCATATCCTCAGAGCTACTCAGAGCTATTCAAGCAGGTGCAGTCAATCTTCAGGTTCAAGATGAATGTCGGGAGGTCGTAACCCTTCACCTGTCTTCCCCAACAAAAGCCCAATCATCATTGGCATGTGTAAGTTATCCCCAGGAGAGTCTAATCATACTTGGCACATCCGGTTATTCCTAGCAGAGTTGGCTTCACCTCTTCAGCATTTATTTTGCTGGAGTGATTCTTTCAGATCAAGTTTTCCCCAGCAGCCCGAGCCTGCATCTGCATTTTGCATATAGTTATCATATTTGCATCATCTTTGCATTTCATCCTCAAATGCGTAACATTTTGTATAGAGTATTACATATTCAAACATATGCATGCGAAGCATAAGCCAGTTTTTGTTAGCCTTCGTGGCAACCTGAATCACTCTTCAATCAAGACAGTGACATATCAACAGCTTTGTTCAGACAGCTCATCCGCTTACTTACTTTTGGATTTCAGATCATACGTCGGTCGTACTTTGTCCATCAACCCTCTGATGATGACATCCCCAGCAGATATTCCTCTCGTCTATCATTAGACGATACGAGATTTGGTTTTGATATTCCTCTCGTCTATCATTAGACGATACGAGATTTGGTTTCGATATTCCTCTCGTCTATCATTAGACGATACGAGATTTGGTTTTGATATTCCTCTCGTCTATCATTAGACGATACGAGATTTGGTTTCGATATTCCTCTCGTCTATCATTAGACGATACGAGATTTGGTTTTGATATTCCTCTCATCTATCATTAGACGATGCGAGATTTGGTTTTGATGTTACTCTCGTCTATCATTAGACGATGCGAGATTTGGATTTGATGTTCCTCTCATCTATCATTAGACGATGCGAGATTTGGTTTTGATGTTCCTCTCGTCTATCATTAGACGATGCGAGATTTGGTTATGGTTTTCCTCTCCGTCCATCATTGGACGATGTGAGTATTTTGGATATGGCATATTCTTCCTGTCTACCATTAGACGATGTGATATTGACGATGTGTTTCCCCAGCAAGGTTTTTCTCCGTCTATCATTAGACGTCGTGAGTCTGGTTTTCTTTCCGTCTATCATTAGACACCGTGAGTTTGGTTTTCTCCGTCTATCTCTAGACGTCGGGAGTTTTGAGCATGGTTTTCTTTCCGTCTATCTTTAGACGATGTGAGGTTCGGACACGTTTCTTCCTGTCTATCTTTAGACAATGTGATAAGATCAAGTGCATGTTGATCTGGCCTTCGGTATGGTCTTCTTCGTCTATCTTTAGACGTCGTGAGTTTGGATATGGTTTTCTCTCCGTCTATCTTTAGACGATGCGAGGTTTCAAGGCGATCTTTCAGATATTGGTTTTCTTTCTGTTTATTGGTTGAGGTGACATTTCAAGAGGGGTTTTTCCCGACTGTCGATTCTTATTGACGTCGAGGCTCTTTGAAGAATGTTCGGTTTTCCTAGTTGTCGATTCTTATTGACGACATGGCTCTTAGAAGGTGGTTTTATTCCTGTCAGTTCTTATTGATGATGTGGCCCCTTTGAAGATATCTTTCCATCAGCTCCTATGGACGAAAGGATTCTGAAATTTGATGGGTAGTTTTGAAGTTCATTGACGTGGATATTTTTTCTTTCTGTCTATCTTTAGACAATGTGAACCTTCGTGATGGTGTCTTTCCGTCTATCATTAAACGATGTGAGTATTGGTGTCTTTCCGTCTATCATTAGACGATGTGAGTATTGGTGTCTTTCCGTCTATCATTAGACGATGTGAGTATTGGTGTCTTTCCGTCTATCATTAGACGATGTGAGTATTGGTGTCTTTCCGTCTATCATTAGGCGATGTGAGTATTGGTGTCTTTCCGTCTATCATCAGATGATGTGTGTATTGGATTTGTTCCTGTTCACCCTTAGATGATGTGAGCGTGGTGAGTCCTCTCGTCTATCATTAGACGATGCGAGATTTGGATGCAATTTTCCTCTCGTCTATCATTAGACGATGTGAGATTTGGACATGATGTTTCTCTCCGTCTATCATTGGACGATGTGAGTGTTTTGGACATAACGTTTTCCTCCCGTCTATCAGTAGACGATGTGATTTTGGATATTGTGTCTATCATCAGACGATGTTGAGAGTTGACGACGAAGTCAGATTGTTTTTAGAAAGTTGACGGCGAAGTCAGATGATTTTGAGGACTGACGGCGAGGTCAGGTGTTTCACCAGTTTTATGTGGAATTTTGACAACGAAGTCAGATGTTTTACAAATTTGATGATGAGTTTTGACGGCGAAGTCAGGTGCTTTTACTAGATATTGATGATTGACGGCGATGTCAGAGGTTTCTTTTTGCGGTTGGCAAATTTATGGGTTCTTTTATATTCAATCACCTTCTACCTTGAATGTCTGAAAGCGATCGCTTTTCATCCCTTCTGGTCCAAGTCAATTGAATAGGGGCAGCTGTTGCACCCTAAAATTTGCCCACCTGTTTCTAGCTTTGACTGGCTTTTGCTTCGTTTTCATCTGCATATCATTTAGGCCGCATTTTGCCCGTGTTATCAGCCGGATTGAATTTATCAGAATTTTAGCCGCTTTGCTCGCGTTTCAGGCGATTCAAATTAATTCAAACGAGAAAATTCAATGTCAAAATCGAGCTAAAAGTCGCTCTCTTTTTTATGATTCAATCTGTGTCGATAATATTGGAGCATTTCGGTGCTCGCCCTTTTTACCATGGCATTTTTGCATTTTTATCGGAATTTTTGTTTTATATTTAATTATGTAGAAAATTTTTTAAATAGGTTTTTATTATAATTCAATTAGGATAATATTAAGATTAGTTTTATATTAGAATTTAATTTATTTAACATTAGAATTTAGATTTATAATAGAATTAACAGAAAATTGAAGAAATAGAATTAAACAAAAACAAAAGACAAAAAAGCAACGGTAAGGGACACGTTTTGTAGTATAAGAGGGAATTGTAGATTGTCTCTCCCAAAAAGAAGACCTAGCCGCCCCCCCATTTTACTATTCACCTCCTTCTTCAACATTTTTTCTTCTTCTTCAAACTTCAGAGTTTAACCATTCGGCCGCGATTTTACATTTCCGGCCAAACACCATATTCCTTTCTCTTTACAAATTTGTAATCTCCATAATACCTCTTCTGTTCCACCATGAATAGCAATACCACACCAGACAACTCTGCAGCCTGCTACTATGCTGCACCAAAACTCTGCTACACAACCTGCAAGTGAAGACAAACCAACAAAAACCATAACTCTGCATCAAAACCACACAACCAAACAATACACAGCAGTTGTACCTGCACCAAGCCCACTCCAGACAACAACCTGCCAAAACCGTACAAGCCTGCAGAAACATACACAATACAGTGCCAACAAATCCTGCAACACTCTGCACAAAATACACCAGACCAAAAATCAAAGAAAACAACGATTGATACTTGTAAAGAAAAATAAAAAAGGAAGAGTATTTGGAGTACATGCTGACCTGAATATCAAAACGCAGCAACAACGTTTTTTCTTCAAAAACCTCCTCCAAACACAACCATCCAACAAAATTGCTTCAACCTTTACCCCTTCCCTCTTGAACCCCAGTTTCAAAACTTCTTCAACCCAAACGCAAAGTTTCAACCCGACCACCACACAAACATGTCACCGCTACAAAGCCAGCTTCTATTTCTCTCCATATTGGTGCTCTTTTCACTTGCAGTAAGTGAACAGAATGGAGATTTGCGAACCAAAAACAAACTTCCAAGCAAACCATCAAACATCCTCATAACCAACAATAACTACTGTTTCCGGCGCCTCCGTCCACGATTTTCCGGACTCCTTCAAACTGAATCTTTCTTCTCAAACATCTTCAACATTCAACTACCTGTTAAACATCACCGTGAAACCCCACACTCATTATCAAACCACGAACCATTTCTTCAGACCCCCAAACACTGTTCTGCTTTGATCAAAACTAAAACTCCACAGAACAATACAAACCTATTCCTCTTGTCTCTTTCTTGAACCTTCCCATTCTTCATCAACAGCAAAAAACACAAGACCCCTTCACCTTATTCTTAAAACCTGTTTCTGCTTCAACATACAGAACAAACTGTAACAACAAAGCTATTCTTCGAAACATCCGAAAGTCTTCTTCGACCCTTAACCGCAACCTCAAATACCCCACCTCCAATTTTACCCCTTTGTGTTAAAATACCATTAACCAATCTACTAACCTTCAACAACAGCCATAAACTCCATTTTTCTTCGGAACTCACATCTCCTGCAAAACCTTTCTTCCATCCTCACGCACAAATCTCAAATCCCTGCTTCTTCAAACCAATAACAAACCTTCAAACGAAGATTGATTCCTTCATAAATACCCCCAACCTCAACCAAATCGCAACCCTTACACCTCCAACACCATTAACTTTCCCAACCTTCAACCCATAACAGAATCTTCTCCAAACTTCAAACCGCGGCCCATCCTTCAACCAACAAGAAGCCTTAAATCCACAACCATTAAGCCCGTGAAAAAGAGCAAAAAGTTGAGTTAGAGATGAAGAGAAACTTCGAGAGGTGAACATAAAACAAACCTGGTTGCGTTGTGTTGCACCCCAAAATTTGCCCTCACAATACAAGACTTTGTGTTCTAAGAAGGTTCACAAGGTTCACAAGCTTCACAATACCTCCCATGAGTATCACAAGATATCTTATGAAGATTCACAAGGTTCACAAAGTTCACAATTGGTCAGAAGAGTTGACAATTCCCTCAGACAATGCACCTCCTAAGCAGTGCATCCAAAACTAGGGTTTTGACTTTAATCAGGCTAAATGGACTTCCAAGACTTCAAGTGAGCTTCATAACATCTTATATGTGTATAAGAACCCCCATGTCAAGTTTCAAGACTTTTCTCAAAAGTTTGCTCAGTCAGATGATCAGATAAGTCAAAAGCAGTCAATGCAGTTAAAAAGTCAAACTGAGGTCAACTGTGGTCAAACCAAAGTCAAACTTCATGATTTTTTGCCAACATCAAGTATATGAAGTAAAATTCATCATTTTATCAAGGGTTGATCATGATTCATCAAGGAGATTCCAGATCATCAATAATCAGGAGTTTCTAAATTAGGGTTTCCTCAGTAAAAGTCAACTGAACTTTGACCAGGCATAACTTTCACATACTCCATCACCAAGTCTCCATCCAAAGATCATTTTGAAGGAAATTGAATTCTCTACAACTTTGATGTTGAAGGTTAAGCCCAAAAATGCTTTATTTGAAAGATATGATCTAAGACATTATAGATCATTTCAAAAGTCAACAAAAAGTCAACAACTTCAAAAGGGCATAACTTGAGATTGGTAAATGATATGGACCTGAAACCAATGGGGTTGTTTAGAGGACTCTTCAAGCTTTCCAAAAAGTCCAAGAACACCATCATACCTTTAAAATTGAGAGAAATGTGCCCTTGCAAAGTTGGGCAATTTTGTGATGGTTTATGTTGAAAATGGAGGCTTAGAAGTATTTCTTTCCAAATGGGCTGCCTAATTTATGACCCAATCCATCTCATAACATGGTGCACGACCCAATTGACCAAAATTCATCATTTTTATTATTTTTTATTTATTTATTATTGATTTAATTCATAAAAATCATTTTAAATAAATAAAAAATATAAAAATCTATTTTTGGGTGAAGATTTTGTTTCTAGAAATTCATAATCATTGATTGAATTAGAATGAGAAGGAAATCATGTGATCTCTCCCAAATTATTATTTTTTATTTATTTATTATTGATTCAATTCATAAAAATCATTTTAAATAAATAAAAAATATAAAAATCTATTTTTGGGTGAAGATTTTGTTTCTAGAAATTCATAACCATTGATTGAATTAGAATGAGAAGGAAATCATGTGATCTCTCCCAAATTATTATTTTTTATTTATTTATTATTGATTTAATTCATAAAAATCATTTTAAATAAATAAAAAATATAAAAATCTATTTTTGGGTGAAGATTTTGTTTCTAGAAATTCATAATCATTGATTGAATTAGAATGAGAAGGAAATCATGTGATCTCTCCCAAATTATTATTTTTTATTTATTTATTATTGATTTAATTCATAAAAATCATTTTAAATAAATAAAAAATATAAAAATCTATTTTTGGGTGAAGATTTTGTTTCTAGAAATTCATAATCATTGATTGAATTAGAATGAGAAGGAAATCATGTGACCTCTCCCAAATTATTATTTTTTATTTATTTATTATTGATTTAATTCATAAAAATCATTTTAAATAAATAAAAAATATAAAAATCTATTTTTGGGTGAAGATTTTGTTTCTAGAAATTCATAATCATTGATTGAATTAGAATGAGAAGGAAATCATGTGATCTCTCCCAAATTATTATTTTTTATTTATTTATTATTGATTTAATTCATAAAAATCATTTTAAATAAATAAAAAATATAAAAATCTATTTTTGGGTGAAGATTTTGTTTCTAGAAATTCATAATCATTGATTGAATTAGAATGAGAAGGAAATCATGTGATCTCTCCCAAATTATTATTTTTTATTTATTTATTATTGATTTAATTCATAAAAATCATTTTAAATAAATAAAAAATATAAAAATCTATTTTTGGGTGAAGATTTTGTTTCTAGAAATTCATAATCATTGATTGAATTAGAATGAGAAGGAAATCATGTGATCTCTCCCAAATTATTATTTTTTATTTATTATTGATTTAATTCATAAAAATCATTTTAAATAAATAAAAAAATATAAAAATCTATTTTTGGGTGAAGATTTTGTTTCTAGAAATTCATAATCATTGATTGAATTAGAATGAGAAGGAAATCATGTGATCTCTCCCAAAATAGCAAGCACTCATGATCAAATATTTGAAATTTATACAATGATCTTTTTGAATATTTTTTGGATCAAATATCCACACAACACATCAATGATTCTGACCTAAATCCATCACACATATATACTAAGCACAAACATAACCCTAGAGACGAATTTGCAGCAGCCTAAAGGTAAGATCAAAAGCACAAAAATCTTTCAAAAAGTCATATTCGGGTTCTCAAATTCAGAGCATTGCAAGGTATTTGGAAGACATAGCAAGCTTCCTTGGACTCTTCTGATCATAAATCATCATCCATATGCATCATATACACACCCAATTGCTCAACCCGAGTTCATCTTGACCTTGAATATTTTGTTTTCGAATCCATTGATTTATCATGTTTAAACTGTTTTTGATTGTTGTAGGATGTTTAGAATGAACTCTAGAACGATTCTGGGTGGTTCAATTGGATTTTCATTGCAGGAACAAGAATTCACCATGATTAGGGTTTTCGGCCCTCTTTAGGGTTTCACGATTTTCAAATGATAAATGGATTTGAAAAACATAGGACGATTGAAAAACTCAGTAGCAATACAATGGTGCAATCAATTTTGTGAAATTTTGCCGTTTGGATGAAGTTTGTGTTTCGCAGGGTGGAAGAACTCGTAACAATATTCGTAGGAGAAAACGTTGCAAAATCCGCAGCCTGATGGTTGTTGTGCTTCCTGGAAATCAAGCTGGCCTGGGTTCAAACCCCAGCCAGGTAAGTTTCCGCTTTTTTTTCTTTCCTTTTATTTGATTTAAATATTATAATATTAAAAATTAAATATATTATGTATATTTCTCAATAATAAATAAATAATAATAAAATATGTCTGTTTTCTTTAATTTTAAAAAAATATGTTTTTTTTCACAAATTTTGTTTCTATATTTTATGTCTAAATTGTAATAGGTATAAATTAGAAATTTTTTGTATATAACTAAATCCTATTTTTTTTATATAAACCCTAAAAATTTATTTCTCATATAAACCCTAATTTCATAAAACTCTAAAAATATTTTTTAATACAAACCTAATCCTATTTTTTTTTAATGTTATTTTCTAATATAATTATTATATATGTATGTTTACTATAATTCTTACAAATTTTTGTAAATATACTTATAAACATTTTTTTACATAACTTTAGTTTATAAATAATTGTGCTTATAATAATTAGATTTTTTGTAGTAACTTCATGATTAAAATATAATTTAATAATTTGTAAATTAAAACAATTGTTTATTCATATTTGTTTTTTTAGTTGATTATATTAAAAAATTGTTAATTTCTTATTATTATAATATTTGGATTAATTTTGTTTATTCTTATTTACTAACCCATTTATATTCTAATCATGCTTATTATTTTGTTAAATATTGCTTACTAACCCCCTTTATTATTTATTATTGCTTATTTATATTTTATTTATCTTTGCTATTTAATTATTTTGATTATTAGTTTGTAATTGTTTCTTGGATGTAAAGTTGTTTAATTATTTAATTATTATTATGGTTAGTAATTAGGGAGTGTAACAACATGTATGTAATATTAAAATAAATTTAGATCACTTTTAAATAAAGATAATTAAAATAAACACGTCACACACGTAAGTCGATTTTAATCGCCGTCTCACTTCCTAAGGATATCCCTCAAGTTGCCTACGAATAATGGTTAAGTGGGGTGTATAAAGCAAGTCCCTCAAATAGAAAAAAATCATCAAAGTCCCTTATGGTTGCCTTTACGAATCGAGTCCCTTTCGAAAAATGATGATAGTCCCTCCAGTTTGCTTATTACACCCCACAATGGCCTTCAAAAATCCAATTGTCCCTCACATGTCCCTTAACATCCAAAGTAAGGACTACCTACTCCATTATAGTAGGGATAGTCTTACTAAGGAAAGGATAAAGAATAAGAAAGACCTTAAAACATTAGGGTAGGCTACTCCTAGATACTTGCTCACTTCAAAACTTTTTCACACTTAAACAAATTTCCAACAAAATTTTCAAACAAGTTCTTAACACATCCTTACATGGATTATTTATTAACTATTCTGAAAATTTTCTATTCACACACTACACTTTCAAAACAATTCAAAAGTGAGCTTAAGTACCTAAGAGCCCATGGATAACCATGGATGAAAAGGGTGCTAACACCTTCCCTTTTCATAACCTACCCCCCGGACCCAAAATATTCTCTAAGGTCTTTCCTGTTCTTTTATAACCTTTCCTTATGGATAAAATAAAAGTCGGTGGCGACTCTTGCTATCCGCAACATTGTTTAAAGTCAGTTCTCCCACCGTGTTACACGTTGATTCGAAATCAAACTAGAAAAGAGGAATTTGAAACCGAACCCAAATCGGATTTGAGCGAGTCAAGAAGGTTAACGCAAGTGGATCGAGCGAATAGAAGGCGAAGGTGATTTGAGGTGTGGCTCAGTTTCCGTCACCGCGTTTCATTTGTGGTTTTTTTTCTCCTTCTTCATTCAAGAAGCTGCACCGCCGATTGTAATGGGTTGGGTTAAAGCCCATTTTGGCCGCGTCCCATATGTACCTCTGTTCTCTTTTCTTTTCTCATTTAAATTCTTAAATTTTTGGTATATACATATTTTAGTAGTTAATTTATCATAAAAACCATTTATTTAAATATTTCAAATAGTTTTATATTTTATATATTTGTTCTTAGAATATTACATGTATATTAACTAATTTTATTTGTTATTGGGCATTTTGTTCCATTTTCCTTGTTTTGGGTCGATGAAGAGACCACCTTCGATTCTCTGTCAAATTATTGATGAGAAATGAAGGATCTGAGACCGCTCTCTTTCGTTTCCCATTTTCGATTCATTTTCGACTTTATCATTTCACTTCTTTTGGGTCGATGACGACATTTCCATCGTTTAACCGTCAAATTATTGACGTGAAACAAAGGATCTGAGACCACCTCTTTTCTTTCTCATTTCTTATTCCGATTCGATTTTATTTTTGACTTGTGGATCGATGAAGTCTTTTTATCCGCAAGCGTCAGATTTTCGAAGTCGATAACCTTCCCGATTTCAAATCTATGGGGGATGACCATTGGGGTCATCTTCCTTACTTTGGGATCGCGATAGGCTACCTTCGATTAATCGACATTTTGTTTGTGGTTAAGACGAGATCCCATTCTTTCGAGTCCCGATTCAGTCCACTAACCAATTGACGACTAACTAACTACTAACCTTTACTTTCTGTCAAATATACAATTGCTTTAATTTTCTGTCAAATATCAACTGCTTTATTTTTCAGTCATTTATATTCTTGTACATATTATATATTCTGTATATTATTATCTTGTATATATCAAATACTTGTACATTCTCTCAAAATACTTAATAAAATATCGAAACCTTAAAATCCTAATTGGTGGACTGTTGATTATATATCTTGTATATTATCCATATCCTGTGTATATTTTCCATCTCTTTGGCAGGTTCTCGAATCATCATCAATAAGGAATCAACTTTCCTTTGTATTGGATTAAAAAGAGAGGGTTAAGTGTAGACTTCTCCCTCTTCGAGTGTCGAGATGCTCACTGTAGTGTGGGTGGTTTCAATACTCGTCTTTCAATACGAAGACGACATTCTCTCTCCTCCTAAAAACCTCGGTCCCGCATCGAGTGACTTTTCAAACCTTCCCTCCTAAAACCTCGGTCCCGTACCGAGCGCATTTTCAAACCCCTTCAATAAGGAATCATTTCTCTTTGTATTGAATTAAAGAGAGAGGATTGGGTGTAGACCTCTTCCTCTTCGAATGTTGGGATGCCCACTGTAGTGAGGGTGGTCTCGATATTCGTCTTTCAATACGAAGACACGCCTTTATCCACCATCTCCCTTTCACAACTTCCTTTCGTAAACTTCATCACCTAAAACCTCGGTCCCGCACCGAGTGCATTTTCAAATCTTTTCATAACAAAAACTTGAATGGTCGTGAAGTGGTTAGGCGTAGGCCTTCTCCTATCCCGAGTGCTGACGTTTACCGTAGGGTTCTCTGTCGCAAAAAGCACTTACCATTCAAAACCAAAAACACTTTAATAAGAGAATGAAGTTCTCTTTGTGTTGAACTAAAGAGAGAGGATTGAGTGTAGTCTTCTTCCTCTTCGAGTGTCAGGATACTCACTGTAGTGTGTGTGGTCTTGATACTCGTCTTTCAATACGAAGACGCTATGTTCGCCACACATTTTTACAACAAAAACTTTGAGATAAAGAATCGGGTACTACCTGTAGGGGTTACTATCCGAGGACCTATCTCGCCTCAAAAACAATCTCAACCAATCAAACATGATACCTTGCCTCGCATGGCGAAAACCAGTCTCCCAAAGGATATGTTACGTCCGTTCTACCGCAAACAGGTACGCATAAGTCTCCAAACGAGCGAGCAGCAAAACACCTAAACTGCTAGAACGCGTACGATAACATCATCCACAAAACACACCGGTTATCCGCATCGTAGGCACGAACTACGTTGCTCTGATTTCTCTTGCATGTTGAGAATACGTAGGCATAGGATTGCAATATCCTAGCGAGCACCCTTTTTCTTTTTCACCCTTTCCCAGAAAGGCATGCTACGTCCGTTCTACCGCAAACAGGTAACGCCTAAGTCTCCAACGAGCGAGCAGCAATACACCTAACTGCTAGAATGCGCACGATAGCAGCGTCTACCAAGACTTTCCCTCAAACCGTAGGCCGAACTACGGCTGCTCTGATTCTTTACTTCGTTCAAGTAAAGATACGTAGGCACAAGGGCCACAATCCTTGCCGAGCACACTTCCCCTCTATAGCCGTAGCCCCGAACTACGTCGACTCTGACTTTCTCATATCAGTTGAGAATACGTAGGCCTAGGACCGCGAAGTCCTACCGAGTCTGTTCTCTCTCCTTTCTTCCTCGTTACTTCTCTTTCTCCGTTTCTAAACCTTTCTCTCTATCTTGTGGAACACTCTTTATAGCATAATATTTAAGCAAATATAATCACACATCGACAAACAAAAGGTTCCCATCGAGTACGATGGATGCGAGGGGTGCTAATACCTTCCCTTCGCATAACCGGCTTCCGAACCTGTTCTTGGTTGCGAGACCATCTTATCCGTTTGTTTCTTAAGGTTTTCTCGATATTTTCCTTTCGCCTCATGGGATAAATAAAGTTCGGTGGCGACTCTTCTGTCTATCTTTTTCGCCTTCCCGTCGTTGCACGATGCATTTTTCGAGTAGCGACACCGGTATTCAAACTTCTAAAGAGATTGTATCTGATAAACGAATCCCCAAAGTATTCTCTCAACCACCAGGCAATGCAGCATCAAATCCGGACCGCAGTCATTTGCTTTTTAAATCCCTAACTTTTGCGTGAACCGCCCTTTGCGGGTTTTCAGTTCACCGGGATACCCTTTTTTGCCGAAGCCGCCCAGTGTAGGTTTTCAACTTCGCGGGTGTACATCTTTTCAATTTTATCCCTAATTTTTTCCCGAACCTTTTATTCTGTTTTTGGTTCGCCAGGATGCCCCATTTTTGCCTGGACTCTCTTTTTTCTGTCCAGCGGGTCAATTTCAAGCAAAGTATTTTTTTAACAGCGTCCGAATTCACAGGCAACATAAAGTCTTCACCGTCCATGGTGGACAACAACAATGCTCCTCCTGAAAAGACTTTTCTGACAACGCATGGCCCTTCGTAGTTAGGGGTCCACTTGCCCCTGTGATCTGTCTGTGGTGGGAGAATCCTTTTCAGCACCAGGTTGCCCGTCTAAAAGTTCTGAGGATGTATCTTCTTATCATACGCTTTCTTCATCCGGCTCTGGTACAACCGACCGTATGCTAGAGAAGCTAACCTCTTCTCATCCATTAAACTCAGCTGGTTCAACCTGTCTTTCACCCATTCTGCCTCGTCGAGTTGGACATCTTGTAATACCCTCAGGGAAGGAATCTCAACTTCTAGTGGTAACACTGCTTCCATTCCGTATACCAACGAGAACGGGGTTGCCCCGGTTGATGTGCGTACCGTCGTACGATAATCGTGCAAAGCGAAAGGTAGCATCTCGTGCCAGTCCTTATAGGTCACCACCATCTTCTGAACAATCTTCTTTATGTTCTTATTGGCCGCTTCAACAACGCCATTCATCTTGGGTAGGTAAGGAGAAGAGTTGTGATGTTCGATCTTAAAACTCTGACACAGCTCCTTCATCATTTTGTTATTTAAGTTCGAACCGTTATCGGTAATAATCCGCTCATGGATTCCATACCTGCAAATGACATCTCGTTTGATAAACCTGGCTACCACCTGCTTGGTCACATTAGCATATGATGCCGCTTCCACCCACTTGGTAAAATAATCGATTGCTACCAAAATGAAACGGTGTCCGTTAGATGTCGTCGGCTCAATCTTTCCAATCATATCAATTCCCCACATCGAGAATGGCCACGGTGACGACATCACGTTCAGAGGACTCGGAGGCACATGGATCTTATCCGCATAGATCTGGCACTTATGACACCTTTTCGCAAACTTGAAACAGTCAGTTTCCATAGTTAGCCAGTAATAACCTGCCCGCAGCAGCTTTCTCGTCATAGCATGCCCACCAGCATGTGTACCAAATGTACCCTCGTGTATTTCCTCCATGAGCAACTTCGCCTCTTTCTCGTCTACACAACGTAGCAACACCAAGTCATGATTCCTTTTGTATAGGACACCGTCCGGATTTAGATAGAAATTACCAGCCAATCTCCTGAGAGTCTTCTGATCGCGACTGGATGCCCCAGCCGGATATTCCTGGTTCTTCAGGAAATTCTGGATATCAAAATACCAGGGTTTATCATCGGATGCTTCGTCAATGGCAAATACGAAGGCGGGTCTGTCAAGCCGCGAGATAACAATTCTGGGAGCCTCATTCCAGAAGTTGACTTTATACATGGAAGACAATGTGGCCAGGGCGTCAGCCATCTGATTTTCTGCCTACGGTACGTGATGCAATTCAACCTTGTCAAAGAAAGGCAACAATCTCCTTGTATAATTCATGTACGGTATCAAATTGGGCTGACGTGTCTCCCATTCTCCTTTTATTTGATTCACCACCAGAGCTGAGTCTCCGTATACATCCAGATTTTTGATTCACAAATCAATAGCTTCCTCAAGCCCCATGATGCAAGCTTCGTATTCGGCTTCATTATTGGTAACCGGAAAGGTCAATCGAGCAGTAAATGGGATGTGCGACCCATGTGGAGTAGTGATGATTGCCCCTATTCCGCTACCGTAGGAGTTTACAGCTCCGTCAAAGATCAACTGCCATTTGGAATCTGTCTTTGGCCCTTCATCCGGCAACGGTTCTTCCCAATCTTTCATCTTCAGGTACATGATATCCTCGTCAGGAAAATCAAACCTCATCGATTGGTAATCCTCAATAGGCTGCTCAGCCAGATACTCTGCTAACACGCTCCCCTTTATAGCCTTCTGTGAAACATACTGGATGTCATATTCGGTCAAAACCATCTGCCAACGGGCAATTCTCCCAGATAGTGCCTGCTTTTCAAATACGTATTTGATAGGATCCATCTTCGAGATGAGCATGGTTGTATGATTCAGCATGTACTGCCTCAAACGCTTGGCAGCCCAGGCTAGCGCACAACAAGTTTTTTCGAGCATTGAGTATCGAGATTCACAGTCAGTAAACTTTTTACTCAAGTAGTATATCGCATGCTCTTTACGCCCTGTCTCGTCATGTTGACCGAGAACACAACCCATACTCCCCTCAAGAACCGTCAAATACATAATCAAGGGTCTCCCTTCCACTAGAGGTATCAAAATAGGAGGCTCCTGCAAGTACTATTTTATTTTTTCGAACGCCTTTTGACAATTTTCATTCCATGTTACAGCCTGGTCTTTTTTCAACAGCTTGAATAATGGCTCACACGTAATTGTTAGGTGAGATATGAGCCGGGCGATGTAGTTCAACCTCCCTAAAAACCCGCGCACTTCTTTTTCTGTTTTAGGCGTCGGCATTTCTTGTATTGCTTTTATTTTCGCAGGATCAACCTCTATTCCTTTTTCGCTCACGATAAACCCCAGCAGTTTACCCGATCTCACCCCGAAGGTGCATTTGTTAGGGTTCAGTCTCAACCTGAACTTCCTAAGCCTCTTGAATAATTTCAGCAGATTCACCAAATGTTCTTCCTCTGTCTGGGATTTGGCAATCATATCATCAACATAAACCTCGATCTCTTTATGCATCATGTCATGAAAGAGAGTCGTCATTGCACGTTGATACATTGCCCCAACATTCTTCAATCCGAAGGGCATCACTTTGTAACAAAATGTTCCCCAAGGCGTAATGAAGGTAGTCTTCTCCATGTCTTCTGGCGCCATTTTAATCTGATTATAGCCCGAGAAGCCATCCATGAAGGAGAATACGGAGAACTGAGCGGTATTATCAACCAGCACATCGATGTGAGGAAGTGGAAAATCATCTTTCGGGCTCGCTTTGTTCAGATCACGGTAATCTACGCACATTCTCACTTTACCGTCTTTCTTTGGCACTGACACAATATTAGCGACCCATGAGGGATATTTCGTAACAGCTAGGAAACCAGCATCCCACTGCTTTTGAACCTCCTCCTTAATCTTCACAGCCATGTCCGGTCTAGTTCTTCGGAGCTTCTGCTTAACCGGCAGGCATTCTTCTTTTAGCGGCAGACGGTGCACAACCATATCCGTATCCAGCCCAGGCATGTCCTCATACGACCAAGCAAAAATATCGCTGTACTCTTTGAGCATTTCAACCAATCTTCGCTTGACGTCGCTCTGCAGCGCGATCCCTATACGGATGTTCCTTTCAACCCCTTCCGACCCCAGATTGACGATCTCAATGACTTCCTCATGAGGCAAAATGATTCGTTCTTCTTGTTTTACCAACCAAGACAACTCTTCTGGAACGTCGCCATCTTCAACAATCTCTTCTTCGGTCTGAAATACCAGGTGCTCAAAGTCGAAGTGAGTCATAGGCGGCTCATAGATATCATCTGAAATAGTAATCCTGCAAAGGAAATGGTTAAATGCTTCAACACACATACAAAGCGAATAACCACGTTGCCATTTTATTGTAAAAAATAAAAACAGGAAAAACAGAGATCACAATATTTGTACATGAAAAACGCCTTTTATTTAACGATTAAACAGTGCAATGTACATAACAGAACGACCCTAAGAAAAATCACGATGCCCCGGGCAGGACACCAGATTGTTCAACAATTAAGAAAACAAAGTATTACAGTTTAGTTGTCACAGGAACAGTCTCCTGAATAGACCAATTGCAAAGCCCTTGTCCTGGTGTTGCACCCCAAAATTTGCCCTCACAATACAAGACTTTGTGTTCTAAGAAGGTTCACAAGGTTCACAAGTTCTCCAACAACTTGCATAACCTTTCATGAAGTTCATAAAGTCCACAAGCTACTTTATGAAGGTTCACAAGGTTCACAAGATTCACAATGTTTACAAAGCTTTCCTAAGGGTCATGAGGTCTACAAAGCCACTTCATGATGTTCACAAGGTTCACAAGCTTCACAATACCTCCCATGAGTATCGCAAGATATCTTATGAAGATTCACAAGGTTCACAAAGTTCACAATTGGTCAGAAGAGTTGACAATTCCCTCAGACAATGCACCTCCTAAGCAGTGCATCCAAAACTAGGGTTTTGACTTTAATCAGGCTAAATGGACTTCCAAGACTTCAAGTGAGCTTCATAACATCTTATATGTGTATAAGAACCCCCATGTCAAGTTTCAAGACTTTTCTCAAAAGTTTGCTCAGTCAGATGATCAGATAAGTCAAAAGCAGTCAATGCAGTTAAAAAGTCAAACTGAGGTCAACTGTGGTCAAACCAAAGTCAAACTTCATGATTTTTTTTGCCAACATCAAAGAGAGATTTGGTTCCAGGGGTATTTTGGTCATTTTACGCAAATTCAGCTAATTCCTTGAAGACGGGTTGTTATTAAGTTCTGAGGCGTTTATTTACGTGGGTTTGATATCAATTTGGTTTGGAAAGTTTGATCTGTGGAACAGGGTTTAACAAGAGATCATTCTTCTATCTTCCAGTTCATCTTTAGAGGGACAACAGTGAAAACTTCTACTGATTATTGGAGCTTATTCATGTCAAAAGTATTAAGATTGGATCGGATTAATTCAAGGATATTCGACTGATGAATCGTATGTTGAGATGTTTGTGAATTAAATCATGGAGAAGAAATGGAAGATAATTTTAATAAATATGTGAAGTTCATTCATAATATTTTATTATTATTACAATTTGTAAAGAGAATTTGGATAGAAAGTTGAATTTTATTCATAATATTTCATCACGATTTACAAAAGGGAAATAATTTGGATAAAAAATGTATTATTGAATTATTTCATAATGCTTTTTTTTTATTACAAGTTACAAAAGAGGTGTATATCCTAAAAAGTCCTAAGCCCTAAAATTTCTAAGTATCCTTCTTGATGTCCTTTGAGCTTCTCCGCAAAGTCTCCGATTCACCTGCACATCAAAACAAAACAAACAGAATAGAAAAAAAAGATGTTAGAAATTGTTTGACACTCTCAGAACATCGTCATCATCGAGTGCCGGGAGTGGCACAACCAAAAGCAGCATCAGTTCTGCAACACATAGGTAAGTTCATGGAAACCAAGTCCATATACAAACCAAACTGCATTGAATGGCATCAAAACAAGGTATCAGAAAAACGAAATGCAAACAGCATCATACACTGTATCAAAGTTCAGAACCACCAATTAAGAGGCCTAGAGGAAGACCCCAAACAGAATTCAAAAGAAGTAACAGCGAATGATCCAAATTGTGAAAACCAATTTGTTTCTCTTGCTTCTGAATTTCCAGATTCAGCCGAACTTACTTCTCAGAATGTAGTTCATGGTAATTCTGATGAGAATCCTTCGCAACAGTTTTCTAATACAAAGGAAAAAGAATGCCAAGAAAGTTGTTTCTGCAGGCGATTCAGAAACTCCTGCTCCAAATTGGTATAATGTAAACAACGAAGACACACATTGTATTACATACAAGAGTAAAAAGGGCCTAAAGGAAATAAAACTTTGAAAACAAAATCAGCACCAAATCACAGTTCGAAGGGTAAATCATATCAGTCGTAGCATGGCAGCCAATAATCAGTTGTTACCTTACTCGCAACACCATAGTAGCCCAAAACTCATGTTCTGAACCCAACCAATCTCGAAGGTAACCGAGGCCTCATCAAAGAGTTTCCCTCATCAGGCTCAGACCCTAAGGTCATCATCGCCAATAACCTTCATTCGGCCGCTCTAACTTAAGTCGAAGCATCAGCATCCATTCCCTGAAAGAAGAAGAGGAAAAGTTAACTGCATCAAAGATTGCCAAATCGAAAACGCATCAGTACAGTCCAAATTGAATTCAAACAGGACAAAATAAATTAATCCCGATATCAAACAGATCAAGTAAAGGCAACCCAATCAGAAAATGATCAAACACAATCGAGCTGGCAAGGGGAAAATTTCGAGTCAGATCCAAATGCATCAGGAAACACCAATCTGAGCCAATATGAATCAATTTGAATCAATCTGAATCAATCAAACAAGTCAGTCAAACGAATCAGTTCGAAATCAAACGAATCAGTACAGATCAGTCAAACAAATTAATTTCGGATCCAATGAAATCCAATCGAATCAGATAATCATATCAGCTCAAAACCCCAATCGGGTTCCAAAAGAAGAAACGAGATCCAAATCGTATCAGTATACATCCCATTTGAATTCAATCTAGAAAAATCAAACAAAATCAAATCAAAATCGGATCGTCAAATTCATATCTCAGAAAAAAACGTAAATCCAAGGCCCATTCGAAAATCAGAGAGAGTATAAGAGAGAACAATACCACCTTCTCAAAACCCTAGACGAAGCTGGCCGAGAACGCGAAAACGGCGAGAAAGAGAACACCGAAACCCTCATATGAACGAAACCCTTCGAAGGAGTTCACCAGCACCGTCCATCTGAGAACGGCGAGTAAACAAACTTCAAGGCTCAGAACCTCGTCATCATCGCCTCATCGTCGCAACCACGCCGAAAGCCACCGATCGCAACCACAAAACGTAAGTTGTGAGTTCATCGTGTTGTACATTTAATGGTTTAATGTTGAATGTTTTCAGGTTTCAACATAGAAAGGGACTAGCATCGTGAATAAAACAATGGAAATCGGACAGACGAAGGCCATCGGAGTGTGAAAATCATGAGAAACGGAATGAGTTTGTGAGAGAAGGGAGCGAGCGGCGGCCATAGAGGAAAAGGAGAATTAGGGTTACCCTAATCCCTTTACTCCCCTCTTGGGAATGACCGTGGATCGGGTTGGGACTGGATGTAACTACCGGCCCAACCCCTTTTTTTTTATTTTATATTTTTATTTGTTTATAATTATTATGTTTTTTTAAGAATTTATTAAAACTTTCTTTTTAAATACTATTAAAACCTGTTTTTCAAAATAAAATAGAACTTTTTTTAATTAATAATAAAACCTTTTTTATAATAATTAAAACCTTTAATAAAGAAAATAATAATGATAACATTAAAAATAAAACCTTTTTTAGATTATTAAATTAAAACTGTTTTTTGAAAATTAACTTAATCTTTTTTTTTAGTATTAAAACTTCTTTTAACTTAAATCATAAATTTTTTCTTTATATAAAAAAATAAACAGCTAAAAGTCTCAAATCTTGCTTTTTTTAGTTCTTTTGGTCGCCGTCTGACGTTGCCTACTAACATTGTTCATTTGTTTTGCAGCTTGTCATGTTTACCGTTATTTATTTTATTTTTCAATTCAAGTTTCGTTTGTATTTGTATCTGTTTCTCGATTGTAACCTCGCGAACCTAATAATCGCGTTTACTTTTCGCATTTAAATTTCTGCATGATGTATGATTTAAATTTCTGCTGATGTATTGCAATTATTCTGTCACATTACACACTCTGAAGGAATTAGGTCTAGCATTTGACCGCCGTGTCAATAGTCCTCACCTTCAACCCTTACAACTTTTACAAACCCTAATTTTCACAAATGCCTCGCCGCAGGCAAAATTACAATTTTACCCCTAGCATTAAGTCAAAGAGCCGCCGCGCTCATTTTAGGGTTTCCCGCCGCGGAATCCCTAACCTAACCCTAATTACAACTTAACATTTCAACGTAGAGATTTGGAGTTCCTACACTCCACGTAAGCGTGTCCTTAAGATGCGTTTATTCCCCGTGAGACCTTGACCACAGTCAAGAAGTCTCTAACCTCCCTTTTGAGGGGAACTACGATTACTCTGATTCCACTCCCGTAAGGATACGTAGGCACAAGATGCGATGTCTTGCCGAGTAAACTTAGAATTAACCCCCTTTATTATTTATTATTGCTTATTTATATTTTATTTATCTTTGCTATTTAATTATTTTGCTTATTATTTTGTAATTGTTTCTTGGATGTAAAGTTGTTTAATTATTTAATTATTATTATGGTTAGTAATTAGGGAGTGTAACAACCTGTATGTAATATTAAAATAAATTTAGATCACTTTTAAATAAAGATAATTAAAATAAACACGTCACACACGTAAGTCGATTTTAATCGCCGTCTCACTTCCTAAGGATATCCCTCAAGTTGCCTACGAATAATGGTTAAGTGGGGTGTATAAAGCAAGTCCCTCAAATAGAAAAATCATCAAAGTCCCTTATGGTTGCCTTTACGAATCGAGTCCCTTTCGAAAAATGATGATGGTCCCTTATATGTGCTTATTACATCCCACAATGGCCTTCAAAGTCAAATTGTCCCTCACATATCCCTTAACATCCAAAGTAAGGACTACCTACTCCATTTTAGTAGGGATAGTCTTACTAAGGAAAGGATAAAGAATAAGAAAGACCTTAAAACATTAGGGTAGGCTACTCCTAGATACTTGCTCACTTCAAAACTTTTTCACACTTAAACAAATTTCCAACAAAATTTTCAAACAAGTTTTTTTCACATCCATACACGGATTATTATTAAACTATTCTGAAATTTTTTGCTATTCACACACTACACTTTCAAAACAATTCAAAAGTGAGCTTAAGTACCTAAGAGCCCATGGATAACCATGGATGAAAAGGGTGCTAACACCTTCCCTTTTCATAACCTACCCCCTGGACCCAAAATATTCTCTAAGGTCTTTCCTGTTCTTTTATAACCTTTCCTTATGGATAAAATAAAAGTCGGTGGCGACTCTTGCTATCCGCAACATTGTTTAAAGTCAGTTCTCCCACCGTGTTACAGAACTGGCGACTCTGCTGGGGATCTATTTAAGAGGGGTACCCTTAGAAATTAAGATCACTTTAAATTGTTTGCCTTGTTTGTTTTATATTACTTGTTGGGGTGCTCTCATGTGTGAAAGGTCCTAACCCGGACCTAGTGTACCTTAGGTAAATGGCAATAGACCAAGGAAACTGTACGACGTATATCGATACGGTTGATCTGGTGGCCATAGTTAGTGCGACTTCGTGGTTGGTGCTTATATTCCTTAAGTCAAGTTGAGGATAATATTGAGGCTGCCATATGTTGTCAATGCACTAACTGACTTTTAGAACCCTAGTTAACTCATCTTGGCCTTTAGAAAGTAGTGAGGTAACCGGCTTTGGTGCAGACTGAAGTTGGTTGACACTCGATGCTACGCTCATTGAGATCTTAAACTTGGAGGGTTTTGGTTGGCAAGTAAGTTGCCTTCTGATCAACCACCCTTGTGAAGGATCAATGATATTGAGATCCCTTAGAACCCGGTTACTTTTGTAGGACAGGATGAACCATCTAACTTCAGGGGAGGGTACTCACCTTTAAACCTCATGCAAGCCTTTAAACCTAGGGCAATTGTGTGACTTGTTTGTGTGTGCCACATGTTTGTGATTGAACATAACATCATGACATCATCATGCATCATGAGCATATCATTTTCCCTAACCATTTCAAGGACCAAGGGATTTATTTTTGTTCTTTGTTGCAGGTCATGACTTCTGCTCGTAGAAACACCATCAGGATCAACTTTGTAGGGATACCTCCCAAGCTCAAAGAGTTGGTTTCCCAAGTGTCTGATCATTCCCAGTTCGTCCAGAGACATGGTCACCTATTGGATCTAGTCGCTTTAGGGTTCAGTGAAGACATGATGAGTGTGCTGTTCCAGTTCTTTGACCCTAAGCACCATTGCTTTACATTTCCTGATTATCAGTTAGTTCCAACCATGGAGGAGTTCTCTAAACTTCTGGGGATCCCTATTCTTGATCAGAAACCATTCACAGGTTTGGAGAAGGAGCTTAAACCTGAAGTTATTGCTGCAGCTCTACATCTGAAGAAGTCTGACATTGTTCTAGAGACGAGAAGCGGAGTTAAAGGTATTCTTGCCAAGGTATTAGTGGATAAAGCTCAAATGTTCTTGAAGGCTATGAGCTACGATGCTTTTGAGGAGATCTTAGCCTTATTGATTTATGGCTTAGTGTTGTTCCCCAATCCTGATCAGTTCATAGACGTTCATGCCATCAACATATTCCTGAGTCACAATCCAGTGCCTACCTTACTTGGAGACATCCTACATTCTCTTCACACCCGTACTACAAGGGCAAGAGGAACTTTGATGTGCTGCATACCTTTACTTTCTAGGTGGTTTATTTCTCACCTTCCTCGCTCAGTAATGAAGAATGAGCAAGGGTTCAGATGGTCCAAGAGGATCATGTCACTTTCTCACTCAGACATCCATTGGTGCTCCAGATCTATGGAGAATGTCACCATCATTGACCGTTGTGGGGAGTTTCCTAATGTGCCACTTCTAGGCATAAGAGGAGGCATCACCTACAACCCATCTCTAGCTTTACGACAGTTTGGTTACGCCCGGAGCGATGGTCCACATGACATGTTGATTCAGGGCATTGTGTTTGACTACGACAACGATCTTCAGGGTTACCGTCAGAGATTCGTACGAGTTTGGGGAAAGGTAAACAGGATTGACAGCAAGACACTGGAGCCTAAGTACACCATTCCTATGGAGGCTTATCTCAGATGGGTACGATTTCGTGCTCAGACACTCATGATGCCATATCCTGCCATCCTACCAGTTACCATGGAACTTGTTGCTGAAGGAGACACAGCTTATACCATCCTTCACCCAGACATGCCTACTGATATGGAAGACTTGCAGAGATCATGGATCCAACTAAAAGAGCAAAGGGATACTTTCGAGGCTCATTACAAAGCAAGCCAAGCAAGGATCCTAGAGCTAACAAAGCTACTTCATGAGGAACGAAACCTCAACTCATACCCCAACACCAAGAGGAAACGTCCATGGGAGACTTAAAACCCCATCTTTTGTACTTATTTCGTTTTCATTTTTTGTAAGCCTAAAAGGCAAAACAAGTTATTACTAATAAAAAGTTACTTTCTCGTTTGTTTAAGCAAATTTAAATCCTGCGGTCCTTGAAAACATTGCATATGCATTCCCATATCATTGCATCACAGGTTTATAATTGTGCACAGGTTTCTCATCTTCTCGCTGTTTATTTCAGCAATGGCTCTTGAACAATCAGTTAAGGATCTCCAGGCACAGAATGCACAGTTCCAAGAGCTGATCCTGAACCTATCCAAGGGGCAGGATGAATTGAAGACACTGCTGGCCAAGAAGACTAAGAAGGCTAGAAGGTCTGCTGGGTTGCTCAACATGGGAAGAAGGTTCAAAGGTCCTGACAAGACCAAGGAACAGGTTGAAGACTATGAATCTGAAGAATCTGAGCAGGAGAGAGGCAGTCTCCACAACACCATGGGGGACTCTGATTCTGAGGCTAACTACTACCATGAGCCTAACGAAGACAAATTCAAGATGCTGGTGGATAGAATGGATGCTATGGAATTACAGAAATCATCTGGGCTGGATTTTGAGGATTTGAGCTTGATATCTGGGGTGGTCATACCCATTGGGTTCAAAGTTCCTACATTTGTTGTCTATGATGGGGTCTCTTGTCCCAAATTGCATCTGAGGTCTTATGTCAGAAGAATTCAACCCCACACTGCTGATAAAAAGTTGTGGATCCATTTATTTCAAGAGAGTTTATCTGGAGCTCAGCTAGAGTGGTATTATCAGTTGGAGAGTGTCAACATCAGAGATTGGAATGACCTTGCTGAAGCTTTCTACAAGCAGTATCAATACAATGCTGACTTAGCCCCCACTCGCATGCAGCTTCAAAGCATGTCTATGGGTGCCAAAGAAAGCTTTAAGGAGTATGCTCAGAAGTGGAGAGACTTAGCTGGAAGAGTTCAACCCCCTTTGACTGATAGGGAGTTGGTTGATATGTTCATGTGTACGCTGAATGGTCCGTTTTACAGTCATCTTATTGGAAGCTCATCATCTGGCTTCACTGAGTTGATCATGACAGGAGAGCGAGTAGAGAATGGTATCAAGAGTGGTAAGATCCAAGTGGGCACTTCTTCATCAGGTGCTGCAAAGAAGCCTCCCACTGGGAAGAAAGAATCTAATGCTGTGTATGGTCAGCCTGATCGTAACAGAAGGCATCAGTCTGTTAGTGCAGTTCATATTTCAAATCCAACTCCTGCAACAACAGAGCAGCCTCAAGGCAACCAACAGAGGGCTAGAAGACAGTTCACGAAGATCAACATGTCAATGGCTCAGGCATTGCAACACTTGTTGAAAGCTGAACTTATTACCCTGAGGGAGGCCCCTCAGAATCCCAATGTTACCTCCCCCAAGTACAATCCCAATGCACGATGTGCATATCATTCAAACTGTCCAGGACATGATACTAATAACTGCTGGGTCTTGAAGAACAAAATTCAGGATATGATTGATGCTGGAGAAATTGAGTTTGATCCACCAGGTACTCCAAATGTGATTACAGCTCCAATGCCAAATCACGAGAAGACTGTCAATGCCATTGATGAAGATATTGATGAAGATCTGCATGTCTATTCAGTTATGGAGTTGAGCACACCATTGTCTGTTATCAAAAAGAGGTTAGTACAAGCTGGGATCTTTCCAAGTTGTCATGAAGATTGTCTATATTGTACCTATAAGCCGGATAGTTGCTTCATTTTGAGAGATGGGATTCAACGTCTCATGGATAAATATACTATAGTGTTTGAAAGAAGACCAGCATCTGTAGAAAGTATGGTGGATCATCTGACTCAGGGTAAGAAGATTGAAGAGGTTGACATGGTTGGCAAAGTACCACTAAGAATCACTTCAAAGGGTCCCATTAAAATCACTCATCAGGGCCCAATCAAGATTACTGCTGAAGGTCCTGTGAAAGTTGTCGCTGAAGCCAGAGTAGCTCCTCTGATCATTACCACTCCTGGTCCTATTTCTTATACATCTGACAAAGCTGTGCCTTGGCACTATGGGTCTGATGTTTACATCCATGGTGTCAAGCAGGAGCCTTTACCTGATATGCCTGTTGACATTGATAATATTGCTGAATCTAGCAAGATCACTCGTAGTGGAAGAGTCTTCTCTCCTCCAGTTGCTTCTAAGAGTGCAGTTACTCCTGCTGTTACTTCCACCACTGATGCTCGGGGCAAGGGTCCTGTTATTGAGCCTGTATCTACTGATGTGCCAGCTGCTGATGACCTCTCTAAGCAGATGGAAGAAGTATTGAAAATCATTCGCAAGAGTGATTATGATATTGTTGATCAGCTGGGGCATACTCCCTCAAAGATTTCTATGCTCTCCCTGTTATTATGTTCTGAGGCTCATGCCAAGTCATTGATCAAGTTTCTAAAGATGGCTCATGTACCCAGTGCAATTTCTGTGGACCAGTTTGAGAATTGTGTTGCGCACCTGACCTATGACAACGGGTTAGGATTTTCTGATGCTGACTTGACCCCTGCCAAGAGGGATCATAACAGGGCCTTGCATATTTCAATTGAATGCAGGGGCACTACCCTGTCTCATGTGCTGATAGACAATGGTTCCTCTCTGAACGTGTTGCCTAAGGAAGTCCTGAACAAGCTGAGTCCTGAAGATACGGTATTGAAGCCCAGTAATATTGTGGTAAAGGCTTTTGATGGTTCTAGAAGAGTAGTGCATGGGGAAATTGATCTTCCAATCAAGGTTGGCTCTCAGGTGTTTACTGCTACATTCTATGTGATGGATATTCGTCCTTCGTACTCATGTCTGCTTGGTCGTCCCTGGATCCATGGGGCAGGTGCTGTGACCTCCACATTACATCAAAAGTTGAGATATCCGGTGAATGGAAAAGTTGTTACTGTCTTTGGAGAGGAAGAATACTTTGTCAGCCATGTAAACACTTTCAAGTATCTGGAAGTAGAAGGTGAATACATTGAAACTCCATGTCAGTCATTTGAAGTGGTTCCCTGGGCTGTTAAGGATTGTGTGACTCCTCCTGCTGTGAAGAAGGTTCCTGTGGTCATCAGAAACCCTCCAACAATGGCAATGGCCTCCCTCAATGATGCAAAAGCTGTGGTGGAAGAAGGTGGTTGTACTATTTGGGGTCAGCTTCCTGATATTCCATACAAGTCTGACAAGTTTGGTTTGGGTTTCACTGCAGAGTCCCAGAAGGCTGTTCGTCGTGCTCGTGCTGTTCGTATCACCAATCAAGGGGTTATCAATGCTGTGGGGGATCAAGATGAAGACTACAACTTGGAGGCATGGATTTTTCCTACTGTGGGTGCTGGACTCAATAATTGGAAAGCTGAAGATGTTATCCCTATCTCCTTTAGTCAGGAGTAAATACTATTACTGTGTTATGTTTTTAAATTTGTAATTTCTGGAACAATTAAAACTTTCAAGCCATGTGCCTTACCCGGGGCACAATGGTGTGCTTGTTGCGGGTTGTCATTTCATTTGCATACTTCATTCAATAAAATCAGTGGACGTTTCGTTTTCGTAAATATTGTGTTCCTTGTCTTTCTTTTTCTTTTATTTTTGCTTTATCAGCTATGTGTT